>JAJOZX010006174.1:52500-222500 GCA_023014485.1 Bathynomus jamesi
CAACACAGCAGTAATAATGTAATCTTAAAAGAATAAGAAACACAGCAACACAGCAGTAATAATGTAATCTTAAAATAATAAGAAACACAGCAACACAGCAGTAATAACGTAATCTTAAAAGAATCAGAGACATAGCAACACAGCAGTAATAATGTAATCTTAAAAGAATAAGAAACAGCAACACAGCAGTAATAATGTGATCTTAAAAGAATAAGAGACATAGCAACACAGCAGTAAGAATGCAATCTTAAAAGAGTATAAGAGATAACAACATAACAGTAATAACGTAATCTTAAAAGAATAAATGATATAACAACATAGCATTAATAATAATCTTAAAAGAATAAGAGACATAAAAACATAGCAGTAACAACGAAGGGCCTAATCTTCATTTCTCTTTTTTTCAATTATGTAATTTTCTTTACAAAATTAATTGTTTAAAAAAAAACTTTCTTTATTAAATGAGTTAGAAAAATTTAATGAGTTTTTTATTCAATTTCAAGTTTGAATTAAATTTGATAAAATCTTCCAACTCTGTGACATTAATTTTATTCAGTTTTTTTTTTTATAAAATGATTTTTTCCGTCTTTCGTTTGGCATTTATTTTTTGTGGCCTTTTATTCTGCGTTGACATTTTATTCTCAGTTTTTTTTTTTTTTTTTTTTATTTTTTTTTTTTTTTTTTTTTTGGTCTGTCATTTCTTGGTTTTCTTGTAGCTGTCCTTTTCCTTTCACTTTTTTTTTGTTTTGTTTTGGCTTCCACACAAAATGTATATTAAATTTAATTAAAACTCTAAATTAATTTTAGGGTTTTATTTGTTTTTTGTTTAGTTTTATTTTGTTTGTTTGTTTCTCTGATTGTTTGTTTCTTTGTGTTCAAAATTGTTTTGGACTCAAATTTCAGAAAAATAAGTAGCTGAAAATATTATATAGATATTAACTACTGTGTTACTACGAGGATATATATACAGGGTGTCCCATAAGTCCGGCATCACAGGAAAAATAATAAAAAAGGCAAAACAAAAGCTTTTATTTACAGAACGTGCTCAATATGTCCACCATTGTTTTCAATACACAAATTAATTCAGACGTGATACCCAGTCAGCAAGCACACGGTGAATGATGTCAGGAGTAATGGTGTTACATGCTCCAATAATGCGCTGCCGCAAATGTTCAACACTCCTAATTTTCTCTGCGTATACCAGCGCTTTCAAGTGGCCCCAGAGATAAAAATCTAGTGGCGTGAGATCCGGGTTTCTAGCTGGCCATTCCACAGGCCCTCGACGTCCTATCCAATGACCAGGGAATTGTTGGTACAGGTATTCCCTTACTTGGGTGCTGTAATGTGCAGGAGCATACGTAGGTAGGTGCCTCCAGTGACATGTTCATCGAAAAAGAGGGGGCCTATGATGCGATCCTTCCAAATGCCACACCATACCATCACCCGAGATGCACCTTGTTTCTTTGAAGAGGTATACCAGTGAGGGTTGTTTTGAGACCAGTAGCGGGTGTTCTGTCGATTTACCTCACCATTTCCATAAAAAACAGCCTCGTCACTGAACAGAATGGTGGACGGTAAATTGGCATCCCGAGCATATTGTTCCGTAGCCCACTCACAAAATTCCAACCGCCGGTCAGGATCATCTTCGCTTAATTTCTGTAGGATCTGAAGTTTATATGGATGCCCTTTATAAGCCTGAAGAATGCGATGGATGCTACTTTTCGACACTCCTGTCTCGGCGGACAATCGCCGAAGAGACTTATTGGGACTTCTGTTAAAATGAGCCAGGATAGCATTCGCTGTATCTTCGTCAGTGGACCTCCTTGAAGGTCCAGTGCGTGGTTTATCTTCTATGGATCCTGTTTCCTTAAACTTTGCAACAAGTCTGCTAACACATCTCTGTGTTATTGGCTCGCGGTCTGGATGCAGTCTGTTAAATTCAGCAGCGGCCTCTCTTTGACTCCGATTTCCTATGAGTAGAATTATCTGGATTCGTTCTTCCTTGCTCACAGACATTATGACCTGTAGAAAGAGAAAAATATGAGTTATGGTTTGTAGAAATATAAAAATATGAATTTCTCCTATGATGCCGGACTTATGGGACACCCTGTATATATATATATATATATATATATATATATATATATATATGGGATGAATTTCACAATTAAACACGTGAAATGAATGAATGATGCAAACCCACAAGGAAAAAGAAAAACGATTCCAAGGCCTTTCGTGTATTCAGAGCTACACTCGTCAGGGAATGAAGAGAGAAGACAAGATGCCCATAAATATATACATCGTAGCTGAAACGAAAACAATTAGCACATACTTAACAAGAGTTAATGAGAGGCAAAAAGAATTTTAACAAGATATTGTCAATTTTATACATTCCCACACTGTTATTGAAATTATTTTTAAAATGGATAAATGCTCATTCTAGAATATTTCTTTCGATTATATCTCTGTTTTCAACAAGCGCTTTAGAACTATCCCACTTGATGCTATGATTACATCTATATATATGGTTAAACAATGCATTGGAATTATTTGCTGTTCTACACGCATATTTATGCTGTTTTACCATAATATCTAACGTTTTACCCGTTTGGCCTATATATACTGAGTTAAACTTAAAGTTTAAAACTTAAACTTAAAGTTTACTTAAAGCAATTGGCATCAATGTAGTCTTTAAGTATAATAATACTGTTAAATCACGCCTAATAAAGAATAGCCCGGATAATGTGGTAGGTTGTGTGTATTCGATGGGATGTCACAATGTAACTCAGTATATATAGGCCAAACGGATAAAACGTTAGATATTAGGGTAAAACAGCATAAATATGCGTGTAGAACAGCAAATAATTCCAATCCATTATTTAACTATATGTATAGATGTAATCATAGCATCAAGTGGGTTAGTTCTAAAGCGCATGTTAAAAACAGAGATATAATCGAAAGAAGTATTTTAGAATGTGCATTTATCCATTTTAAAATAATTTCAATAACAGTGCGGGAATGTATAAAATTGACAATATCTTGTTAAAATTCCTTTTGCCTCTCATTAACTCTTGTTAAGTATGTGCTAATTGTTTTCGTTTCCGCTACGTTGTATATATTTATGGGCATCTTGCCTTCTCTCTTCATTCCCTGACGAGGTGTAGCTCTGAATACACGAAAGAACTTGGAATCGTTTTTCTTTTTCCTTGTGGCTTGCATCATATATATATATATATATATATTATATATATATATATATATATATATATATATATATAATAAACTGTAAAGTATCGATGTCGTCATACAGGAACTAATCGAGAAGCATACAGAAATAGAAGGAGACGACGCTATAAAAGCGATAAAGGCTAACTCAAAGTGCTTCTATAATTTCCCAAAATAAAAGTCGAAAACCCATGCGACTATCGGACCTTTAAAAAACGAGAACAGTGCTTTATCTGATGATCTAACAAAAGTATATGAAATATTAAGAGCTCAGTACGAATCATCTTTCAGTATCCCAAAAACTGAAATTGATATGTACGCTGATCTTCTAAAAATGTTCTTTCATTTGGGGGCACTTTTTTTTCTTTACAGCAAAAACAAGAATTCCAATTACCACATTTACAAGAAGCAATATCGAATAGTTGTTCCGAATGTTCCTGAAATGACTTCAATTTACTTTTGTAACTTTCAGAATTCCTTTTTAGTTTACCTGTTTTAAGTAAGGTCTTGTACTTATTATGATAGTTTTTTAGCATATCATGTATTCTTTTCCTTGATAAAGTTGGGATTGAAGCTAGTGAGCCATATCTCTTGAAGTTTGGAAATGATGTCATTGGCAATAATCTGGAATGGAGGATCTTGGCCTGTCGTTTTTCTGTTGTTCCGGTGCCAGAGATAAGCTCTTAGCACATCTCCATAAGTAGGTAGAACATTATTAACAAAATCTGCTGGTTGACCGATGCTATGGCATTTTGCTAACGTTCTGGTTACTTTTGAAGGTTTCTTTTCAGACATTATAAATCTATTTACGATATTTACCAACTAACTGCGGGTAAATGGTGATATACCACGGTTGATGAACAAGTTATAACACAACCTCTCGCCACACGTGACACAACAACTGACAACGTCGCTTCCTTTCCCAGCTTATATAGGGTAGGGAACGGGGGATGTAGCAGTGTGCATTTTATATAATGTTCATTGTTCAATGACTGCTATTAATTTATTCAAGCCTATAATAGTGTTCTCAGGGTTGTTTGCACAGAAATATACCGGAATTAACATTTGTATAACATCTTGTTAAAACTTGCTTTAAATCAATATTTTGGATATTTTAACGGCTAAGACGCCACCGGAAGTTATTAACAGATTGTGCTGAAATTTTTATTGTTTATTTTGTAAGTCTTTAAAACCATTTTCCAATCTACCCCATTCAAAAATACTCACAAATATAATTATGAATATTTTTTTCAAATATCGTATTTTTATGTGTTTTTAGACCTATTTTTCGATTTTTAAGGACTCGCTGCCACCGGAAGGTATTGACGTAGATCAAAAAAATTTTACACACTTCATTTTCTCTCCAAATCGCAACTTTTCCGCACTACCCCCAATCAAATATCGAAAAAAGTGTAAAAACGAGCCGCCCTAATATACACACAGGGTGAGTCAAAAGTCTCCATACATAGGCAGAATGGTCACTTTATTATGCAATCACTTGTAAGTCACAAAATATGCCCTATGTGGGCACCATTACACTGAATGCACATGCGGATGGGTTCTTCCCAGTCATGGCAAACGCGCGTTAACACGTCTGGTGTTATGCGTGCACACGCATCACGAAGATGCGTTCCTTTAGGTGGTCCGCATTCAAGTGCCCCCACAAGTAAAAATCAAAGGGGGTGAGGTCTGGGGACCTCGGAGGCCACTCCACGGGACCACGGCGGCCAATCTAGTGACCCAGAAACTGCTGATCCAGCCACTGGCGCACGCAGATACCGTAATGGGGTGGCGCCCCGTCTTGCTGAAAGTACGCTGGAAATTCCCCGTCCTCGTTCAGCAGGGACGGCATGACTGTGTCTTGCAGCATATTTAGATAAATTTCGGCATTCAGATTGGTGTCAATGAAAAAAGGGCCAACAATTGTGTTGCCCCATATCCCGCACCACACCATCACTTTTCCAGCGCCTTGCGTCTTTGAGGGACTCATCCAGTGCGGGTTGTCATCACTGCAATAACGTACGTTTTGACAATTAACCTCTCCATGAACATAAAAGTTGGCTTCATCTGAAAACAGGATGCCAGCCGAGAACTCCGTGTCTTCGTCCACTTTTGTTCTTGCCCATTCACAGAATTCCAGCCGCCTGTCCGGGTCGTCTTCGCTAAGATACTGCAACATTTGCATTTTGTATGGATGCCATCTGTGCTCTTTCATAATGCGGACGATACTCCTTTGGCTGACTCCGCATTCTGCAGACATCTGTCGAGTGCTTTTTTGGGGCTCTTTGCGAACGCTGCCAGCACCATGGTCGCTGTGCCTTCATCTGTGGCTGTTCGTGGACGGCCACTTCTCGGTTGGTTTGCAACACTTCCAGTCTTCTTGAACTTCTCAATGAGTTTGGCAACGGTGTCGTGTGTGATGTGCGTGCCGGGGGCGTGTCTCCTGTTAAAATCCTAGGCAACCTTGCGACAGCTTCCTGATCTTGCTAGAAGAATGATATCTGTACGCTCTTCTTGGGACAAAGGCATCTCAGCACATCACCTGCAAAAAAATAAAAAATAAATAATCATTTATTTATCATGATCATTTTGCCTATGTATGGAGACTTTTGACTCACCATATATATATATATATATATAAGCAAACAACCACAGGGAAAATGAAACACAAAGTCCGAGCGCTTTCGTGATATATTCCTCCTTGATAATGTAAATATATCACGAAAGCGCTCGGACTTTGTGTTTCCTTTTCCCTGTGGTTGTTTGCTTATTAATAAGATCACGTGTTATTTTGCGATTTTAGTGCATATATATATATATATATTCAATTCTGCTTATTAATCATATAACAAAACTTTATGAAAGAATAATTATAATAGAAAAAAGAGCAAGGCAAATAATTGAAACAAAGTTGGGAGAGGAACAGCATGATTATCGGAAAGATAGAAGTACGGTAAATCTTATTTTTGGCCTCAGTTCTGTTATAGAAAAGGCATGGGAATTTAATACTAACATCTATGTAATATTCATAGATCTTAAAAAAGCATTCGATACAGTGCCCAGAGGAAGAATGTGGAGATGTTTGGAGGAGATTTATGGGGTAAGGGGGGACACTTCTTAGGGCTTTGAAAAGTTTTATCAAGTTAGCGAATGCAAAGTAAGGACTGGACACAAAAATGATGAGTGGTTTGAAGTAAGAACAGGGGTGAAGCAGGGCAGTGTTATATCACCACTCCTGTTTATAGCCTACATGGACACTAGGGTGTGGCAATTTTGGGGGTGAAATGACTAAATTGAAAATCATGTGATTTGGTAGCAATTTAATGTAATCATTTGGCATACAAAATAATACCCTTGCTTCAAAAACAATAAAAAATAACTCCTACCTACATCAATTTTAATTCAAAAATTCCATTTTCCATAAATTCGTAACAAAATAACAAATGTGCGCAAACATCCTATCAACATTTAAAGTGGCAATAAGATATCATTCAGAGTCTTTATTTGAAAGTAACCAATGCAGTCATGTCCTTTTTGCTGCGGTTCCTTGACATCAGCATTCGGCTTGCTACTTGCGCTTTGATGTAGCCTTCTCGCCTCTCGTGACTGTAAACTTGACTAGCTGCTTCTGTGACCATTTTCACACATCTCTCCACACTCTGAGTGTGAGAAGGCCACTTTGGCACTTGCATTGGGGCCTCTTTAAGTTGTGTTAAATCTTTGTTTGTTATACATGTTGTCAGTGGTGGCTCCAAAACTTCCGAACTCAAGTTAACTAATTCTGACAATTTCGTGGCATTGACGTTTATCGGAGGTACCTTCCTTGTCTGAACAGAGCAGTCTCCCAGCTGGTCATCATCTAGTGATGTTCCTCTAAGCTTTAGAATGATTTCCACAGCCTCAGTTCGCTCTTTGGTACATTGGCTGCAGAGTATTGCTTGCAAAACTGCCTCTAGCCTAGCATACCAAGCGGACCTTCTCACCACAGGTAACACGATGTCCACCACTACTTTCCTTTGGGTTCTCAGTAGCTGTAATTGAAACAAGATGTGGTTGGGCCCCTCCATCCACATTGGATTAAGTTTTACATTGAACCAGTGAGGAAGATAAAACCCAATAATAAATTCAACAATCAACATCAAATTCTGTAGAATTTTGCCCTTCAGTGCATGTTTGGAAACTCAAATCCTGCAGAAACGAATCGCTGTAGTTAACCAACGACTGTGACTTACGGGTCCAATCTCCAAGAGAGCCAGATTTTGAGGCAACTCTCCTGATCTGATTGCTTGAACAATACGATAAGCGTAAGAGTGATCCGTGCTGAGGTCTTTGATAACTTCTTCAGACAACACTGGGAGGGGAGGGCCTATCTTCGACATTTGGAAATTTTGTATTTATTTCTAATTCCGTTGCTTCATCTAGCATGTTACCAAGGGGGCCTGACCACTTGTTGCTCTTTGTAGGACCATCAAGTTCCTGGATGAGACGACGAAGAGGTAGTTCCCCCGTGTGCAAATCACATACAATCCAAACAAGCCTTCTTCCAAGTTTTTTCTCTAAATGCGTCATAACACCGCCATGCCATCCAGTGTTCACCGCAGTTGAATCTCCACCAACGGCCTGCAGTGAACTGTCACGTCTTCTTTCTTGAAGCCAACATATTATTTGATCAGCAATTGCCTCTGCATGTTTCTTGCCTTCTACTTCTGCTTCAGGAACAAAGTGAAACAAATAGCGGCCACCAGGTTCGGAACACAGAGTAGTGTTCTTCTTTGATGAGACCGGGAAACTTTCTGTTCATTCCCTCTACCTCTAGGAGAACTTTTGTGTCATCTCTTCTTCCATCAAACAAAAGGCAAGAGAGACCTTCCTCCTTCAAATCTTTTTCATGCTGATCAGATATTTCCTTCACTATTTTTTCTTGTGCTCTTCTTATCTTATTATGATCTATCACTAAGTATGTATCCTCTCGGCTGATGAGGCCTGCATCTATCCAAGTGGCAGTGGCAATCTCTGCAGTCTCTCGTAGCCCCGTATGGTGCGAATACTGGCAAGGGCAATGTTTGAGATGTCTTTAGTGTTGTATTTCATTCTCTTCGGCGAAGGTTCAGATGGCATTTTGGAGCTATCATCTGATGTTGCTTCTTTTTGTTCATCTGAAGAGCTTTCAAAGAAGTGAGAAACCTCTTGATAGAGCTCTTCATCTCTTTGGGTGGCTTCTTCCTCTTCTTTTTCTTCCTTTCTTCCCTCTCTCGGATTTTCTCTTTTTTCTTAGCAATAACAATCTGTTTTTTGGTTTCTGAATAATCTGCCGAACCAATCTGCATACTTCCTTGGCCTCCTGCCTTTGTTCTCTGCGCCTTTATGAAATCAGCTCCAAAACAGGGACCTTCTTCTCACGAGGACAGCGACAATCAATGTGAGGGTGAGGTTCTCTTCTGCATGAGGGAGAACAATTGGCTTCAGAACACAACTCTATGGGACACTGGCAGTTAAAAATGTCAAGAAGAGTATCAAGTGTGTGCAGAAATTTATTTTTCTTTGCTAGTTTTCCTTTACCAAGTGATGTTTCAACTGCTTTGTGCCACAGCTTTGTTAATTTTAGCTCAATAGTTCTATACTGATTGAGTACAGGTGGTTTGAATAACACATTAGCTTTTTTCCACTGATGCAGAAGAGGGGGAATCATGTTCCTTATGAGCTCTTTCTCTGTGTAGTTCCTTCTATCCTTTGTATTTTGTTCACGAAGGAGTAACCCTCGTCTCAGCATGTCTCGCACTGTTGGTAGTTCTGATACGGGAAGCTCCTTGCCTGTACCGACTAACAGGCTCAAGTGGCATGACGACTGACCTCTTGTCTTCAATTTTGGCATCTTAGGAATATCTGAAAAGAAAGCAAAACATTTAAGTATTTTATATCAATTACGATGTTTCAAAGTTTAGTCATTCGATGTTCTAAAATTCAATAAAAAATATTTCATGGGATTACAACATAATTAGACAGAAGAATATGATAATAATAAATAATTGTAATAATCAATAATCCATACTTACAGTTAAACTGTAGTATTCGTCTAGTAGAATAACTATGAAGTAGGTACAAGAGCAATAACAGCAAACCACCGTCTATGACATCTAAGAGGCAACTGAGGACTGAGAGTGAGGGACAGTTCTATTCATGTTGTGACTTGTACATTGTACAACAACTATATGACCTTGAAAACACTCCATTTGCGATCAGTGGGATAATTCTGTGACAGATGAATAGTTAATCAATTTATGTCCTATTATTTAGTAAAAGAGTCAATTTCTGAAACTTTAAGGTAAAATTGATGTAGGTAAGGGTTATTTTATTTCATTTTGGTTGGCCAATTTCAAGTTTTGACATGAAAAGACTATATTTTCACTACCAAAATTGATTTGAAAAAAGTTGACAAAACTGACACACCATAATGGACACCGTAATTGCAAGTTTCAAGCGACTTCATGAAATTAATAATAATAATGGAATAATGGCATATGCAGATGACAGCATTCTGGACGACAGAGAGAGAAGATATAGAACAAGTTTTAATTGATTGGAATGAATGTTTGAAGGAGGGGAGAATGGAAATGAATGTAGTAAAGACAGAAATATTAAGTGTATGTCGAAGAGACGAAGGAGAATTCGGAGTTCAAATAGGAGATAAGAGAATAAGAAATGTTGAAAAATTTAAATATCTAGGGAGTATGTTTACTAAAGAAAGAGGTAATATACAAGAAATAACTAAAAGAATTGCAAAGATTAGTAAAAATGTCGGAATGTTATACCCGCTACTGAGAGATGAACATATGCCCCTTGCGACTAAGAAAGTAATCTTCGAAACAGTTTTAACACCAATTGATTTATGGGTCGGAACACTGGAAAATGCGCATGGCAGATCGAAGCAGAATTCAGGCGGCAGAAATGAGACCGCTGAGGACTATTCTGAGAAAGACACGAAGAGATAGGATAAGGAATGAAGAAATAAGAGCCAATGAGGGAGTAACGCCGATTTTGAGAAAAAGTGACGTTGCCAAATTGAGATGGTTGGGCCACTTGGAGAGAATGGAGGAGGGGAGAACTGCGAGGAGGTGCTGGGAGTGGAGACCAGGGAATGGCAGAAGACCGCGAGAGAGACCGAGAAGGAGATGGAGGGACGAAGTGAAGGAGAGCTTGCGAAGATACGACTTGCCCAGCATGCAAGAGCTCGAAGAAACGGGAATGCTGCTGGACAGGGCGGAGTGGCGAAGGAGGCTGGCTCCACTGACAGGCTGACTAGCCTACCTGGGAGCTGAAGAAGTGAAGAAGAATTGAATTGAATAAGGTACGTTAATAAAGGTTTCCATAATTCTTTTATTGTAAATTTACCAGCCCATATATTAAGTAGTCACTATAGTAATTCCTTTAAAAATGGCCCTCTTCGGCAGACATACACTAATTACACTAATTTAGGGGGCTTTCAGGCTTGTTGGAAATATCCCAAATCAAGCCTGTTTCTGCATGTCTTAATCACGTTTATGGTTTTGAAAAAAATTAATCAAAACTTTTTCTAAACATTCCAAAAATAAATAAATATTTAATAAAAACTTTAAATAGCATTAAATCATACATTTTGCGCCATGATGTTTTATGCAATATTGACTGAACTTTCACCAAATTAAGATAACTGTGCCCATTGTCACAACCCTTCTAATATATTTATACATAACTTCTCTTATCTGAGATATACCCATAATCTATTATACAGTCAGTGTTACAACAAGTGATGGAGGGTTATGTGATTATATAACGGATGTTGCAAAAGTCGTATTTTTTTCAGGATTTTTTTTATCACATTTTTAAACAGTAATATATATATATATATATATGAAGAAAGAAACCACTTTTCAGGAAGACAAATTTTTATTTCTTGACACCAATAAAGTTTCGGCTCCTCGCGAGCCCTTGTCAACTGAAAAGCATACTTCGTCGCGACAGTGCGTTATTTTAAATTATATATATATATATATATATATATATATGTTACACTTTTCTTCTTTTCTTTATGCCTTCCCCGTGTAACAGAAATATAAGACTCCCGACGAAGTAGTCCTGAAGACGTCGCGGCTGCGTACTTACTCAAGCTCTTGAGACAGAATGCGTTGGCGGGTTCGGGGGGGACAAGAAAATGCTTGACAAAGTTTTTGTTTAATGTGCTTGAATCAGATTGCCTTAATATTTGAAATATAAACAAGTGGAAGTCAAATCGTTTCTTGTTCGACTTTAAATCAAAGTTACTTATTTCTAAATTATATCAAATTTCGGAATCAGTAGGCACGGACTTTCCCTACCGCCGCCTACTTTAAATCAAAGTTATTTATTATACTTAGTCAGATTTTATCCAAGATTTCTCACGAGCTATTCCTGCCTTTCTTACCGCGAGGCTTAATCTGAACGGCTTAATCGTAAGTTGTCTGTTGGCTCTCCTCGAAGGGAAGTAATAACGAATAGGGAATCCAGCCCTACCCGGAGATCTGTGTCTGACCCCTGCGTGCAAGAATCTGATTTTAAGGGTGTGAAGCGCTTCCTTATATATGAGAAAAAAAACGGAAGTCCTCTGCGTCATTCGCATGAGATGGTGACGTCATAGCTCGAGGTACCTTACTTATACCTCAGCTCGTGTGATTTCCGTTTGGAAGGAAATCCAGAACGCGAGGTGCCTTTGCGTCACTTAGGGTGTGACTTCCGGTTGAAAGGAAATACTGAATGAATAATATAATTCTTAAAATACTGTAAACCCTTTGTTCGCAGTTCCGTTAAGAACATACTTAGGTACACAAAGTACGCCAACTATATCGTGAAGCGATTTCAAGTTTTTATAGCATCGGGCTTTATATAGTTTTAACGAAATAATATAAATTGGAACTGAAGATACTATAACAGTCTTCCCACTTTTAAAAAAATAATAAAAAAAAACTGACGCACTCGTATTAAGAAGTCTTGAATTTACATGATATATAGTTCTATAGTACATTCATTTTCCTAAGAGAAATCAATTTATACAAATTAGCTTAGTTTAAATTTGAAGAGAAATTTGTTTAAAATTATTTTTTCTTACAAACAACTTCATATTTGGCTCTAAGGCCGATATGCGGTGCTCCTTTAGTATGCGGTCTACAAATTCTGCCGCGCTCTATTTTTTTCAAAGTGCAGTCTACAGGTTTTTTTCCTTAAATTTGTGCCTGCTCACGCATTCTGCCGCTCTTTTTTTTTCGCTAAATGACTCACTCACATGACTTAGACCCTATTTGACCTTGAAATCAAAATGATTGTTTAACATCAGTAGCTTGAGAAATTTGAAGCAGTAAAGTTGTAAACAATTCAATTGCCGGTGCTACTATAGTATGCAGTCTACCTACGATTGGTTAGGTTTAGTCAAGATATTTTCGTTAAAACTAACGAAAATATCATGACTAAACCTAACCAATCGTCAAGGGCGACTGACATTGGGATGTAAACAAGCAATTAGTAAACAAGCTAAGAAGGTATACTTACATTTAAACTTTTTGTGTTTTTAACTTTTCAATAAATTTTTTTCCTTACATTTAAACTTTTTATGTTTTTAACTTTTCAATAATTTTTTTTCAAGTAAGATTGTCATTTCAACCTTCTTTAACTACATTTAAAAAACAAATTGGTGTACACCGCATACTAAAGTGTGAATTTGTCTGTAGACCGCATACTAAAGGAGCACCCGATATGCTATTAATATTGCAACATCTTTAATCAAAAGTTATTTATAACAGCGAACTGTTAAACATATATAAAAATTCTTTATTAAATCATTTTAAGACATAGTAAAATAATAGTTATAAAATAAAGAGAAAGAGAAATTAGAAACACACAGACGAAGAAAATATAAATTATACAGTTTTCAGATCCTTTCCGTGCATCAGAGAAGAGAAAAATTTAAATTAGAAGCTTATACATTAATAACAATTAATCGACGTATATTTTATAAATGAAATGCTTCTGTTCTAAATACTTCACTTGTTTTCTCTTGTCTTGCAGCGGAAATGGGCTCTTAGTCATTTTCTAAATTATATACTTATTCAAAGTGACATCATTGAATCGTCACGAGTATAATGTTCCCTTAGGACCGTTTACAAATTACAATTAAGATTTATTCAAATTGATGTCATTAAATCTTTAAAAATATCAATTATAAAAATATATATATATATATATATAGTTAAACACAGACCGTGCATGGAACAAGGAACTCTTCTGGGAAAATTAAATCCACTATAGTCCGAATAAGTAATGGTAAATGACAAATACCATAGTTTTTTTCCCTTTTTCATGATTTTAGCCCGACGTGGGCAACGGGTCTCTCGCAAAGAGATCCCATAAATATAGCTTCCCTCACCAGCTATCTGCAAAGCAGACAGGATCCAGCTTTGGGACGTGGATCTAGGGTTTAAAGCAAGCCTAGATCCCTACACTCAGAACCTCTATATAAGTAAAAGACTCGTTGCATTCACGTCGTGTTGAATAAATCAAAGAAAAAGGGGGTAACTATTGTATTTTTAGCCAAAAAAAAACCAAAACTTAAACCTCAACCGGGACATTGAGCGTCCACTTTTCAAGGCACGAAACACGTCCGTTTAGTATACACAAACTCAGAATGGTTCCTGAGAACATTATATGTTAAACACAGACCGTGCATGGAACAAGGAACTCTTCTGGGAAAATTAAATCCACTATAGTCCGAATAAGTAATGGTAAATGACAAATACCATAGTTTTTTTCCTTTTTCATGATTTTAGCCCGACGTGGGCAACGGGTCTCTCGCAAAGAGATCCCATAAATATAGCTTCCCTCACCAGCTATCTGCAAAGCAGACAGGATCCAGCTTTGGGACGTGGATCTAGGGTTTAAAGCAAGCCTAGATCCCTACACTCAGAACCTCTATATAAGTAAAAGACTCGTTGCATTCACGTCGTGTTGAATAAATCAAGAAAAAGGGGGTAACTATTGTATTTTTAGCCAAAAAAAACCAAAACTTAAACCTCAACCGGGACATTGAGCGTCCACTTTTCAAGGCACGAAACACGTCCGTTTAGTATACACAAACTCAGAATGGTTCCCTGAGAACATTATATGTTAAACACAGACCGTGCATGGAACAAGGAACTCTTCTGGGAAAATTAAATCCACTATAGTCCGAATAAGTAATGGTAAATGACAAATACCATAGTTTTTTTCCCTTTTCATGATTTTAGCCCGACGTGGGCAACGGGTCTCTCGCAAAGAGATCCCATAAATATAGCTTCCCTCACCAGCTATCTGCAAAGCAGACAGGATCCAGCTTTGGGACGTGGATCTAGGGTTTAAAGCAAGCCTAGATCCCTACACTCAGAACCTCTATATAAGTAAAAGACTCGTTGCATTCACGTCGTGTTGAATAAATCAAAGAAAAAGGGGGTAACTATTGTATTTACCATTACTTATTCGGACTATAGTGGATTTAATTTTCCCAGAAGAGTTCCTTGTTCCATGCACGGTCTGTGTTTAACATATAATGTTCTCAGGGAACCATTCTGAGTTTGTGTATATATATAATATCGTAAAGAACGACGCTTGTATAGGAGATATTCCCTATACAAGCGTCGTTCTTTACGTTATTTATACTGCGTGTTCTTTGCAGTTGAATGTATATATATATATATATATATATATATATATATATATATATATATATATATATATATATATTGATATTTAGGAGAAATCCAATGACAAGGAGGAATGTAAATGCCATGAAAAGTCTTCTTTAATGCGCAACCAGCATTGAAAGGTTCGTAGTGTTAATTATTCCATTGTATTAGTGTTAATTATTCCAGTGCACTAATTTCAAATTTACTATATGTAATTTAAAAATAGCTTTTTAAATTTCTTGTAATTTTATATGTAAATTTTTATAACTTTGAATTTAACCCTCTTTTTAGTCTTTTTAAAATTTGCTTTTAATGAATAGGTTTTATAGAAATTATTTTGTCTTGTTCACATTTATTTATTGATTCTAATTTCATATTGTTATTATCTAGCCTGATGATGAGCGTATTGCTCGAAACGTTGCGCATTAAAGAAGACTTTTCATGGCATTTACATTCCTCCTTGTCATTGGATTTCTCCTAAATATTAAATTGAAGCTTTGTAGAAGCAACCCGCATGACTATATATATATATATATACACACACAAGGTGTCCCAAGAGTCAGTTAACCGAGGAAAATGTTTACTCCTGATGATTATTCTGAACATTATGACACAATTTTTGTTACAGCAATGATAAGGAACTATGTAAAGCAATTTGCCGGTCAACCGTTGACAGATACAAGATGTGCATCGAACAACATGGACGACATTTTGAACAGTTATTGTAACCAGAACTATTCTCACGTTTTGTAAATATGTTTCAGAAATTTTTTCTTTGTTTTCTTTGTTTTGTAAATATATTTATGAAACAAGTTTTTTCTTCGTAGTAAACTCACCTTAGGAGAACATTTTCTTCGGTAAACTGACTTTTGGGACACTCGTTTTATATATATATATATATATTATATATATATATATATATATAATAAGAGCACTGAATCGAACATAGGGGTGAAATGCTATAATCATAGATTTACACAGAATTACAGAGGAAAGTGTTAAGAATAGAAAATAAACGCATAGTTCGAGACAATAATGTAAAACAACACTTAGATTATTACTACGAGAATTCATTAAAATGTACTAAATTACTGGTTTAAAATAATTCAGGATTTGGAAATGATAATAAAGCATTTCAATCGGAATTTATCAAAGTACATTTTCCCTACAATTTTCAACGTTGTTTCCTGAAAACCAATTATATTTCTGTCCGCAAATTATTATTCTCACGTTTTCACATAACACGAATCTATTCTTAATTACTCAATTTTCTAGGCAAGCATTAATTTTCCAATTTCTTTAATGAATAAATATTACTGAGAGTTAAATAGTCTTATCGTTCCGTGAAATTCTTGGGTTCGGTAGCTCGAGGGTTGGTCCTTTTGGGTGTCCGGGTGGCTGTTGGAATTCATCTAGTAGTGATTTCTTGGATCGAGGTCCTCTCACGACGGTGTGAATTTCCATCTTGTTCCTGGCTTAACGAAGAACAATAATCCGTTGTCGTAGACGTTCAGGCAGGGGAATTGGCCAGATCCTTTGGACTTGGGGGTCCATCGGAGGAACATCTGCTTCGAGTTGGCAAGTCCTATTTGCTTCTTCCGAAAAGAGGGTGGAAGGCGTCCCTGCAAAAGAGACGCCACAAAACAATCCATTCCCCTTTGAGATGCGAGTAAAACTATTAAAAATACTTTCTTTGAAATTAAAACTTTTATTCACTTGTAGCGATAAAACGTATAGCGCGATTCTTTTCATTTAACTGCTAATTAAGTTCAAAATAAGTTTAATTTGTATATATACACCTCAAAAAATTATTTACACTCAACTCTCTCCCGCATCAACCTCTCTTAAAGAATTAATGAACCAATCAAGGAATTTTTTACAAGCAAACTAACGGCAAACCCGTTTTTATGTTTCTCTACAAAATATATTAGTTAATTCATATAAATATTTCCACATCCTGTTTAGGGTGAGAACTAGTTTATGAAATGACATTGGAAAATGTTATTTTCTTTGATTGTCTTTTAGTGATTTAGATTGTTTTTCAAACAAGTAAAATATAAATTTTTTATTATTATTTAATTCATTAATTTTACAACTGGCGTCACATTCTATTTATATAAAAAGGTTTTATATTTTAAATTATCTATCGTTCTCTTAGTAACGGAGAATCTATATATGTATATATTGAAACAAGAAGAATGCCGCCCACATTCTTAATTCAGGGGGAAACAAACCTTCCTAGTTCGTTCCCAAATTCAAAAGTGGATGAATAGGGAGAAATACTTTGGATTTAATACATATAAAAATTAAGTGGGAAAACTTTTAATACCGGAATGGATTTCTTTTGGGGGGTATCTATGCTACCAGGATAGCTTACCTGTTTCGTCCGGTTTCGGGTTCCTTCTTCCTGAAAAGAAACGTCAATCCTTCTGTTCTTCGTCCGCTGCTTGAAGATTCAAAGGATGGGGGAGCTTCGCTGCTGCTTCTCGAGGATTCCTCCTGGAGGATTTTTTCTTCTCAAAAAGGAATGTCAATCCTTCTGTTCCTCGGCCGCTGCTCGAAGCTTCAAAGGATGGGGGAGTTTCGTTGCTGCGCTGCCCTGCTCTGCTGATTCTCGAGGGTTCCTTCTGGAGGATTTCTTCTGCTTGCTCGTAGGAATAGTCCTCACGCATTTTTCTTTACCGCAGTAGCTTGTCACGAGGGTGTATTGCTTAACCCTTGGCATCTCTTCTCTCGTACTCGTCTGATTTCTTCGATGGGTGTCTACAAGGAAATAGGGAAGGAAACTTACCTTAACCACACACCTGACACCACTTTCTGTCACGCTTTTCTTTTTATAGCTTCGGGCTTTATATGGTTTTTAACGAAATAAAATAAATTGGAAATGAAGATAATATAAACATATATATATATATTAGTAAACGTGAATTTAACATGGTCTGTCCAAAAAGAGAACTGGAAAAATTCGGTTTGTTAGTTGCAACGTCGTATTCATATTTTTATCATTACTGTATATCATCGTTGCCTAAATAGTTTTCATTATGTCCGAGGAAGTCAAATTTCGTATTCCAAGAGTTGCAAACGGTGTGGCGTCGCGTTTGTTTGCTGATGTCGTTTACAACGCCAAACGTCAGTTCAGTAATTCTAAAATCGATGCCGATGGTCTGTACAACCCCATTAACCTGAAGTGGATAAGTGAAACTTCGCAAAATTCTGTGAACACTGTGCAGAGGTGATCTGCAAAAATCCTGAAATTCTGAAAATAACTCCACGACTTTTGCAACACCCCTTACATATCTTTACAGAATAGTAGGAGAATCATGTCTGAAAATATTTGTCACTTTTACAGAAAAGTGGTTTACAGATTATGAATTGACCAATCAGGGGACATGTTTAATTTCTTCAGAAGGCTGACAAATCAGAGGAAGGAAAACATTCTTACAGCGGAAATCCGGTACTATATATAAATGTACGGTAGTTATATCATTATATATACAGCTGTGCGAAACGTTTAAGCATAGCAGTATATTATTATGTTTATTCATTTAACTCCTCATGAAATTTAACCATGTGTTTCTTATTCATTTAATGAACGTGAATTATCACAACTATGTTATACCAATTTACTTTTTGTAACGTTAACATTAAGTTAAGAGATAATATTTATATATTCTCTTGTGCACAAGTTTAAGTTCAACATCAGAATCCATTGTAGAGTGGTCAAGCAGCGGAACATTCTAAAAAATTTGATAGTAAACATCTAGAAAATTCCTTAGTGAACGTTTTTCACAGTTTACGTTGGTCAGAGAATAAAACATGAATGCCAGATACTGTTCGATCATCAGTCCACAATGGACGAAGGCAAAGAGCTGTCTCAGGATCTTAAAGAGAGAATTATTGCTTTGTATAGTGATGTAAAGTCTGTTAGGAAGATTGGTAAACAACTTAGTGTGCCTTTTTACCTCAGCTTCAAACGTCATTTGTAAGCGGAAGCGCCTTGGAATCACCAAACCGCTCCTTTGTAGTGGACAACCACTAAAGATTCCCAACTGTGCTGTTCGTAAAATCATCAAGGAGGTTACTGCTAATCCTTGAGTCAATTCCACGGACCTAAAACATTCTTTGAGTCAAATTGGAATCGATGTTTATCCTTCTACTGTATGCAAGACACTGAACAAGAATGGGGTCTTTGGACGAGTTGCAAGGAGAAAAACACTGCTCAAGAAAACTTACAAGGATCCCCGTTTAAAGCATGCCAACGACCACCAAAATCACGCAAGTGACAAGTGACTACTGGAAGACGGTACTGTGGACTGATAAGACCAAGAGTGAGTTCTTTGACCACAATAATCAACGGTATATCTGGAGGGAGTTTGCTGGTAAAACATTTCAAGAAAAAAAAAACCCACTCGACTCATTTTTCTTTGATTCAGTCCTACCGAACGATATCTCTTTCGCAATAAAAAATTTGAAAAATAAAGATTCTGACACCAATACAATCCCAGCAAAAATACACGAATTAGTATCGGATGAAATTACAATCCCCATCAGTACACTAATGAATCAATAACATTAGGTGTATTCCCTGACAGTTTAAAGAAAGCCATAGTATGTGTGCCCTGCATTTAAGTCAGAAAACCGAAATACTCCATCCAATTATCGCTCCATTTCCGTATCGCTAACATTACGTAACGTACTGTACTTAAAAAAATCCTATACAATAGACTCACTAAATTTGTAATCAAATACGATATTTTAACTAAAACACAATTTGGGTTTAGAGATGGGCATACAACGGAAGATGCCATAAACATGCTATTAGAAAATGTGTATCAAAACCTAAACAGCCCATCCCGAGGAGGTACCAATGGCAACGGGTGCCAGAGAAAAATTCCTACATATTGTCACAGCTAGCTTCTCGAACAGCCACCCCAGAAGACAGTAACACACATCCTCAAATAGTGTGCAAGATTCGGTCTAACCTTTTCTTGAACTGATCCACAGAGGAACTGTTCACAACTTCTGTTCACAGATCTTATAAGTAAAGTAATTCTCACACACACTAGTGCTAAACCGTTTCAAATCCAACTTCCAACCATTGTTGCGAGTTGAGTTATCATTTAAACTAAACATGCTTCTAAAATCGACATCGAGAGAGAGAGAGAGAGAGAGAGAGAGAGAGAGAGTTACAAGGAGTTACAAGGAAAAGAAGTACCTCAAAAGGCCTTGCGGCCCATACCGAGGAGGTACCAATGGCAACGGGTGCCAGGGAAAATTTTGTCTTTCAACTATGCTAGCAGTAGTAGAAAACTGGATAGAAAAGTATATAAATAGCTCTATATTTACCTTGCTCACAGAGACACCGTGCAAACGAACTCCTGCAGAGTTTTCTTATGTTTTAATCTTAAACTATCAACGTGTTAAAGTAATTCCCACATATACTAGTCCTAAATCGTTTCAAATCCAATTTCTAACCATTGTTGCGAGTTGGGTTATCATTTGAACTAAACATGCTTCTAAAATCGACATCTTTGAACCCGCGTCACGTAAGCGTCGATTGTAGCCCATATGCCTAGCGAAAGGAATTAACTTTGTGGCATTTTTCGCCAGTTTCCAATCCACCTACCTACTTCCCACCAATACCCAGCGCGCGCACTTCGGCCATTAGCCGGCGGTGAGGTACCTTATCAAAGGCCTTCTAATCAATCGCCCTACTCTTATCATACTCACTCAACATGACGTAGAAAAACTCGAGCATGATGGTGAGACACGACCTATGCCATCTAAACCCATGTTGGAGTCCCCAAGTAGCTTGTAAGAATCCAAATGGTCAACAATCCTACTCGCTATTATCCCCTCTAAATATTTACCTACAACTGAAGTTAAATGGTGTTATTTATAGAGGTTCCAAGCCTCTCTTCCCACGCATGAGATAGCAGTAGCGTCCTAATCGTAACAGTAGAGAAAAGACAATACTAAAAGTTTTTCTTTTTTTTCTGCAGTCAGAGGAGAACATCCCTAACCTAAGCTAAAAGGACAGAGTGGGATGGGAAGGGGTCCTAGTAACCCACGGGACAGGTTTGTACAACAGACTTCACCCGCCCTCCCAAAAGAGAGAGAACCTAAAGGAATTGGCAGCCAATTTCTCTAGAATCCCACGACTCGGGACCGGAGGGCTGTCACACCCCAAGTATAAAGTTTACTACACCCAGAGAGAGAAAGAGAGAGAGAGAGAGTTGACAAAAGTAAGTAGACACCATGATGATTGTCCTCAATAACAAATGGCGAAGCTCATCAATGGAATGCGAGAACAGAACATGTGTCAGCTTTACATAATTTAAAGGGGAAATCAACACTATTCTAAATACATTGATACATTGATTCAATAAATCTGTTATTATGTATTGACTTTTATTATCAAATAAAAACTATGGTATTTGTCATTTACCATTACTTATTCGGACTATAGTGGATTTAATTATCTAGAAGAGTTTCTTGTTCCATGCACGGTCTGTGTGTATCATAAAAAAACCTCAGGGAACCATTCTGAGTTCATTCCCATATAATAATATTATAATATATATATATATACAGGGTGGGCGGAAAGGAGCTCCCTATTTTGGATTGGTAAAAAAATACGTATATTATCCATTTATTTCAGAAGAAATAATATGAAAAGGTAGGCATACATGGTAGGTTTTCTCTAAAATTCAATGTGGGCTCCAACTCTTTCCACCAGCTTCTGGAGCCGCCCAGGAATGGCGTCCACTGACTCTAGCAGGAACTCCGGCGGGATGGAGGACATGACTTCCCGAATTCGGTCCTCCAGTTCTTGCAATGTCCTCGGTTTGGTGCGGTAGACTTCTTCCTTTACCCACCCCCAAAGAAAGAAGTCGCACGGTGTCAAGTCAGGGCTCCTGGCTGGCCATTGATGTGGACCACGACGACCCATCCAACGCCCAGGGAAGTGGGCATCCAGCCACTCACGGACAACAAGAGCGAAGTGCGGAGGGGCGCCATCTTGCATAAATATCAGATCGTCGATGTTCTCCCATGTGCTGACAACCGGCCAGACCTCGTTTCGCAACATAGCGAAGGGCGACCACATCTTCGAACATCTGCCACAGACCCCGTGGTCATGAGCTTCGAGTGGCAGTTCTTGATTGTTTTCGGGTCCACTTGGGCACGTGGTCCGTGAATGGCCCGCCACCATCTTTGAACTCGAATGACAGATTGCCAAACTTCGTACCGTGCCGCCAACTGGGCACGCTCCTGCAGTGTTAAACACTCAGCCATGTTACCCTTCAATCTGAAATGAAAAAAATAAAATGAACGTTACAATTGTACCACTTTAGAGAACACAAAGAGAACACTTTAGAGAAAAAAGATTACCTTTACAATTGTACCACTTTAGAGAACACACAAAACAATATAACAATACAATCACAATTTATACATAATTTATATGTAATTTAAATTAGGGAGCTACTTTCCGCCCACCCTGTATATATATATATATATATATATATATATTATATATATATATATATATATATAATATATATATATATATATATATATATATACTGTATATATATATATATATATAGCGTTCAACATCCACCGGCAACGCCGTGTCGCTCCGCTAGTATATATATATAATATAGATAGATAGATAGATAGATAGTTGACAATAGTAAATAGACACCTTCGTTTTTCCCATAGTTTTTGTATTTGATAGTAAGTGTCAATAAATAATATCAACTTCACTGAATCAATATATTTAGAATCGTGTTGATTTCCGTTTTGTATTATGTAAAGATGACACGTTCTGACATTTCATTGATGAGCTTTGCCATTTGTTCTTCAGGACAATCATCGTGGTGTCTGTTCGCTTTTGTCAATCCCCTGTATATATATATATATATATATTCTTTTATGAAGAAAGGAGGGGCCATGGGCGAGTGCCGGTAAAAATGTCCCCTCTATATAAGAAGGAGAGAGCCGAAATTAAGGTCTCTGAGGGTTACGATGCCTCTTTTTTTTAATTTTGAGAAGATTGTCTAATGCGTAAAATGCGCGTATGGGTAAGTGAAGAATAGAGGTTGAAGTGTGTTTTTAAGAGCATGCTGGACTGCTCACCATAGGGTAGATGAGACACGAAAAAAGATCAGCTAAAGAGGGCAGTGGTAGTAGAAAAACGGGAGTTCCAGCACTCCCTATCTCCTGCCTAACGTTTCCCCCCACTACCCCCGGAGTATTTCCCTCGCGTCGATTGGTGTCTGCAATCTCCTCTCATCTGCTTAGAGATGATGATCCTTTGGTGGCACTTGCTTTGGCATCCTCGATCGAAGAACTATTTGGCATCGTAATCCTGTTAATTATATTTAAAATCTTAACACATTTTTTAACACTTTTAAGTCAAGAACAACTTTAACTTTTAAAAATTTGAACTATTTATTTCCGTTACTTAAAATTTACTTAATTTTGCATAGAATAAAATTATAATTAGTTGGACAGTTCTTTTACAGAACTTTTAACTTAAAATTTAAAAGTTCAATTGACACGATTAATCTCGCTAAATATAATATGAGGTAAGAGGCTACAATGATTAGGTGTAATTATTTAACTAGGTATATGCTAGAGAGCTTGGTGTATAGCCAGTCACTGCAGGAACGTTGGGGTTGAAGCCCTAAAAGTGAAGGATCAAACCCTCATTTAGTGCTATCCTCATTATTCCATGTTTAAAGGTTACGTACGTTAAAGTAAATCCACGAAGTAAAATAATTCGAAATTAAATTCATGAATCTTAAAACGACGGTAAAATTGACAGAATGGGACGTCAAGTATAATCTGGTCTAAGAAGTTAATCCACGGTCTTCGCAATTGGGAGTAAGAGGGCAACCATTTAGACATCTAATAGGCACCCAATTTTCACAAAATAGTGGGGAAAGAAGCCGTAAATTAGAGAGTAAAGAGTTAGATTATTTTAGTTAGGACCGCCCTTATCCAAATGGAACAGTTTAGGTTATCAGAGCCGAGGAGTATCGATAAGATATGCGGCTACCCCATTCTATGAGGAATTTATAGAATTTCGTTAAAACTCTGAATGAATTTCACTATAAATAGGTTAATTCTAGTTAACGTGAGGCTTAAAAAGTGTTACCACGAATTTATGAAGTTTGTAAATTCAATAAACGTCATCATTACAATTACGTGGAGCACATTCTAATGTTCCTTTAAAATGTCTTTCGTTTAAACCAAAATATTTGCATAGCCATAATCAACAGTCATTATATTATAATGTATTTTTACATTATAATAATGTATTGGGTAGTTGGTATTTGGGTTTTGGTATGTGGTATTTGATGCGTATATTAAAAGTTGTACCATTATATTTACGTAAAGCTGACACACATTCCGGCATGCCATTGATGAACTTTGCCATTTGTTCAACGTGGTGTCTAATTATATTTAACCCTTTCGCTGCGTCATAACTAACTGTAACGTATACGTTGTACGTAACCTAGTCTGGACCAAAGTAGGAAAGCTGTGGATAAGAATAAGAATGGTATGGAATGGAAATAGATCAATTTGAGAATTGTCTCCTTTTAGATTCTCCTTCGTGGAGTTCTTACTCTTGAGCGCGGAAGATTACTACCCAATCAATGGCATTCCCATTAGCATTCGTGGTCCACAAGTGAGAATGTACAAAAGTGAAGAAAACCCACGAGTGAAAATGTACAAAGTGAAAAAAACTCAACATCTGAGAAAAGCGTTTCTTGATTTGGGAAACAAAATGTCACTACATTCCCACTCGTCGCAAACGGCGCTGAGAGGGAATGTTTAATATTTCCTAACTTAACTTATTTTTAACCAATCAGAACCTAACCTAACATTAACCTAACCAATCAGAACCTAACTTATTGTATCCTAACCAATCATAACCTAACCTAACCAATCGTAGCCTAACCCGGACCAAAGTGGGAAAGGCCGTGGATGAGAATGAAAATGACATGAATTGGGAATAGATCGATTTGAAAATGCCTCATTTGAGATTTTCACTTTCTCATTTTCCCATTCTTGGGCGCCAAATCGAATGGGAATGACGGTGAGTGAGATTAAACCTCGCGGAATGACATGGGAATGACATTCGGCGGGATTAACAAAAGTGCTTGGATTTTTCTTTTTCTTTTTTCATTTTTCACCTATTTAATTGCGAGTTTGTATATATATATACACCTTTAGTTAGCTTCCGCCCGAATTGTTCATTCTGACGAAGGTCAAGCTTTTCACTCCACCTTAGACCTACAGTTTAACGTGGAATCCGAACCACGCCCATCAGCAGCCCAGTGTCTTAACCACTAGGCTACCTAGGATACCCATTTATCTACCAACCACTTTCTTTATTGCGTGGAAGGATGAACAGCTGGGTTTTGCTGCGCGCCAGCTGCCGTCGGGTCTCGAACTCGGGCCGATGGATTCGTAGTCAGCGACGCTAACCACTACACCACCGAGGCGCATATATATATATATATATATATATATATATATATATTCAGAAATGCAGACAGAACTAATGAAGCTAAGCATTTTCTTCTTCAATAGTAGAGTTAATTTGTGGAATGGATTGGATTTCCAGCCAGAGTAGTTCTAAGTAATTCGGTCGAGTCATTTAAAAAAAAAAAATTAGATGCTTATCTTGCCTTAAACCCCCAGTTAGAAACATTTGTTAGCGCATAAAAGTGTTGTAGAATTTTCACTCGGATTCCCTTCTCTTTGCTTTATAATTTCCACTTAGCTTTACTGTAAATGTCTTTCCTTTATTTCAACCTCCCTTCCTTGCTTTGTTTTCAAAATTTCATTTGTCTTTACTTTTCTTCCATCTTTTAACCTTATTCTTTAAACAGACAACCTTGTAGGGACCAGCCGGTCTCTTGCTGTTTGATGTCCTTTGTATATATATATATATATATAATGCGCCTCGGTGGTGTAGTGGTTAGCGTCGCTGACTACGAATCCATCGGCCCTGGGTTCGAGACCCGGTGACGGCAGCCAGGTGCGCAGCAAAACCCAGCTGTTCATCCTTCCACACAATAAAGAAAGTGGTTGGTAGATAAATGGGTACCCTGGGTGGCCTAGTGATTAAAACGCTGGGCTGCTGGTGGGGCGTGGTTCGGATTCCACGTTAAACTGTAGGTCTAAGGTGGAGTGAAAAGCTTGACCTTCATCAGAATGAATAATTCAGGCGGAAGCAAAGAAAGGTTACCAAAGGTGTATATATATATATATCAGGGTTGGGTCGGTTAACTTCCAAAATTAACTAGTTAAGTTAGTTTGAAATTCTTACCAATTAAGCTAAATTAATGCAAATTTAAAAAATTAACTAGCTAAGTTAAGTTAATTTTGAAGGTTAATTAAGTAAGTTAATCAATTAACTTTTTCTTTCTTGGCAGTAGTCTGTAAAATCATCATTATATATAACTAATCAAGGTAATGATAAACCTGTAATTATGTGGGTCCGTTTTGGACGTTTTCCAGTTTATGTACCGTTTTCTACAGTACATTACATACAGCATAGTAAACATCCTGTGCCCAAGTGACGAAAGTTATAATGTGGGTTAGGTTAGGTTACGTTAGGTTAGGTTAGGTTAGGTTATCAAGAACTCATTTTTGATCACTCATTTTTGATCTGAAAAGAAGCAAAAATAAATTATATGAAAAACGGTACACAAACTGGAAAAGGTCATAAATTATATTTATTTATGTTGTTGTTTTTTCCCTTCCAGTTTGCAGAAAATCGTTACGTGATAGAAAAAATGGACATCTTATTTGAAATCAACGTAGTTGAATTATATAAAATCAGTTATTAGTAAGAAAACAACTCTTACAAAGTTCTCATTCGCAGGCCTGTGTTATATGTATTTTTTTGCATATTATACAGGACAAGACATAAGGATAATTTTTTCTAGAAGCTTTTGTTATTTTTGTTTCTTATAAATAAATTAAATTTGTTTATGGTCTCAACTCAACTTTTCTCAACGAGTCTCAACTTTTAGGCCTATAATAATTTTCCATTGTAAAAATGAAGGTAAAATGAATTTAATAACAAATTGTTTTCTTAACCGTATGTTTTATATTGTACACTACTCACACTGAACATAACACTAGGCAACAAAGATTTTGTTACAGAAGACCAAATAGGTGCTCCTAGCTAATTTCGGTATACTGATTTCAAATCTATAATTAGATTTTTTCTATCACATCTAGATTTTGTGTAAAATGCAAATCACTTTTAGTAAAATTTTCTACCACGTCCAGATTTTGGTTTTAATCGGCTTAATGCCAGTAATATGAAACTTGCTTTTCAAGGTTAAAGCAATTTTTTTTGCCAACTATATACAAATTCGAACAATTTTGATAAATAAAATTTATCCCGAGTTGGCAACACTGAGTCAAGAGCATAGTAACGGGCAACGGCCCAACGGTCAGTCGCTACGTGACAGTCAAGCAGAACGGTTGTTGAAGCTCTCTGCTGATGAGCAAGTGACAGGTTGTGGTGACTTGTGTGTTTTTATAGCATTTGTTTTGTACTACGGTGTGTATTTCTTTTTATTTTGCACATCGTAATAATTACTTTCTACGTTTTTTCAGATATTGTATGGTAATTCAAAATGGCATCAAATAGACGTGCTTGTGTAAATCACCCAGACAACTTCTGCTTTGTCTGTGGACAATATACACCTAAGCCACAACGTAGAAACATAACAACAAAGATTAAACTTGCCTACAAGTGTTATTTTGACTGTAAGTTAGGAGACCAACAGAGGGACTGGGCACCACATATTTGCTGTGCACAGTGCAATGCAATGTTAATAGCTTGGATGAATGGTAAAAGAAAAGCTATGCCGTTCTCAGTCCCCATGGTTTGGCGTGAGCCGAAAAATCACTTCAATGATTGTTATTTTTGTTTGACAAAGATTGCTGGTTTCACAAAGAAAAACAAATCAAAGATCATGTACCCAAACTGCGAATCAGCAATGAAACCAGTACCACATGATGAAACAAATCCACCACCAGTTCCACCATCAACGATAACAGACAGCAGTTCATCTGAAGATTCTGCTAGTGATATAGAAACAGGGAAAGATGGCATATATGTTCCAGATGCAAATATTTCCCCACATTTGTTAAGTCAAGCGGAGTTAAATGACTTAGTGCGCGATTTGGAATTACCAAAAGAAAAGGCAGAGTTGCTTGGTTCAAGACTTCAAGAATTTAATCTTCTCCAACCAAACACCAAAGTTTCCCATTTCCGCCATCGCCATTTGCAGTTTTCATCATTTTACTTACAGGAAGAAAACGTTTGTTTCTGCCACGATATCAGTGGTCTGATGCAAGGGATTGGCTGTCGCTATGATCCAAAAGAATGGAGACTGTTCATTGACTCTAGTAAAGCTAGCCTTAAAGCTGTATTACTGCACAACGGCAATGAAAAACCTTCAATACCTGTAGCACATGCCACTGGCCTTAATGAGACTTATGAATCGATGAAACTGCTGCTAAGACTCATCAAATATAAGGACCACACATGGAATATTTGTGGCGACCTTAAAGTTGTATCATTACTTCTTGGGTTACAGTTGGGCTACACAAAGCATATGTGCTTTTTGTGTCTATGGAACAGCAGAGATGACAAGAACCACTACAAAAAACATGATTGGCCATCTAGAACTGAACATGTTGTTGGTAAATACAATGTGAAACACCCAGCACTTATTGACCCTCAGAAAGTACATCTTCCACCACTTCACATTAAACTTGGCCTTATGAAAAATTTCGTGAAGGGTATGGATCATCAAGGTAGTGGTTTCCAATATTTAAAGGATAAATTCAAAGGAATATTGACAGATGCTAAGCTAGAAGCTGGAGTTTTCACTGGACCACAGATCCGCAGTGTCATCCACGACTCATCGTTTCCATCTAACCTAAATGAGAATGAACTAGGAGCATGGACATCTTTCGTTGAAGTTGTCAACAATTTTCTTGGAAACCACAAAGCTGAAAACCACCGTAAACTCGTAGAAAACATGCTTAAATCTTATGAAATAATGGGATGCAGAATGTCTTTGAAAATTAATTTTTTACATTCTCATCTTGACTTCTTCCCGGCCAACCTTGGGGCTGTAAGTGACGAGCATGGTGAGCGCTTCCACCAACAGATCTCAGTTATGGAAAACAGATACCAAGGTAATTTCAACCCAAATATGATGGGAGATTATTGTTGGTTCCTGCAGAAGGAGAGCTCGTCATCCTACAAGCGACAAAGGAAGAGGACACACCAAAGTTTCACTTAAGAACAGGAATTTGCCTTTCAGTAGTAACAACAAAATACTAACGCGCTTTGGGTGGATGGTTGGGCGCAGGGGTGGTAACTCCGCCAGCGGAATTCCGCTGTCTGTCTTAAGCCAGAATAAAGGAGGAAAGACATCCCTGGTCACTAATTATTTAAGTATGCTTAACATAAAACGTGGCACGGAAAAGTAGCTTAGACGGCTTTCGTAATAGAAGCGGGTGAGAAAAAAAATGAAAAATAGGGGTTTTCGGTTACACAAAATCTGGACGTGATAGAGAAATTTTGATATCAGATCTGAAATCAGCATCAGCGCTTTAGTAGGAATCAGTAGTTCACGTGTCTGTAACAAAAACAAGTTGAAATTTGTTGCCTAGTGATATATATAATCCACATTCCTTACCAACAATAGTCAAATTAGACACATAAAATATATACTTCACTTACAAATTAAAGATGCTTGTTAACTTTACGAAAGATGAGGTTCTCAAACCTTTCATCTCTTAGCCTATTACATTTCACTCAGAAAGATAAAAACAGCATTTTTATAGGAAAATTAATTGAAAATTAATTGAAGTTAATAAATTAATTTGGAGATATTTCAATTAAGTTAAGTTAAACTTTTTTAAAAATTTAACTAGTTAAGTTAAATTAATTAACTTAATCGGTTAATCGGCAAAAAAGTTAAGTTAATTAACTTAATTGACCCAACCCTGATATACCTTTCAACCTTTCAAATGTTCCGTGCGATGATTCCTCATTTCACGAAGGTCAAGCTTGTCGCCCCTCCTCTCGAGTTGGCCTGTGAAGTAGTCTTGACTCCCAACTTCAACAGCTTTTCAATCCTTTGTAAGCCAATCTGTGAAATTGATCAGACTTATGGAGTCAATTTACATTTTCAAAAATAAACCTACTTTAAATGATTATGGCTCATCTATTGAAATGAACTTTGTAAGCTATGACGACTGAAGATTGGAGTTAAGACTCCCGAAACGTTTGGTGATGAAAGAATGTTAATTCAAGCGTTTATCATTTTATTCATCTTGAAATGCCGCTTCCATAGGAACACGCCTTTGTCCAGAATTATATTATATATATATATATATATATATATATTATATATATATACACACACACACACACACACACACACACACACACTGTATATTGTTTAAAGGGTTAAGGGGGAATAAGATGACCAACGCTTAAACCAGCATAGTTAATGCCTAAACGTTTCGGAAGAATCTTCCGTCTTTAGTAGCTAAAATTACAGGATAAAAACAATTAAAACCTACACAAAACACATCACAGCAAAACAAATCTCATTTTAAGTTTTATGTACGAGACTTGTTTGGTTGTGATGTGTTTTGGTGTTTTGGTGTTTTGGTTGTGATGGTACCCATTTATCTACAGCCAAAGGAAAAATGAACATCTGGGTGGGCTGCCGGCGGGGGAAATCGAACTCGGGCCGATGAATTCGTAGTTTGCGATGTTAACCTCTGCATCAACGTTTAAAACGCGTGTGTCAACATATTAAATTCGTGTTTAAAAACGTTTCACTGTTTTACACGAATCAGCGCTCCTCTCATACACCCACTCCTTCCATACGCAGGTACGAGCAGCTCACAGCAAGTACAGTACTTAAAGCAGCGGTTCCTAACCTAGGAGTAAATTACCCCAGTGGGGTAATAACAACTATTTTGTGGGGTAATGACACGCGATACAGAAGTTATAAAAAATAATATCTAATAATTGGGGTAATGGAGCTGGACTAGAATTGGGAACCACTGACTTAGAGGGTCAGCGTCCTGACAAGGCTTCCGTACGTGGTTCATCATCACTGGCAGCAACACTACTCTGTGTTATCTTAATTAGTGTGGTAAGGTTTATAATAATTTACTGTGTCGTTAATTTGTACCGCATGCAGACACTCTTAGCTCTATTGGTCCGGGTGCATGATTCTTCAGGAGCAAGATGCACTATAAGTTTGTGTTTCCTCTCCAAGGTGATACAAATGCACCCGTTTCAATCATGAGTACATACCTCACCCTAGGCTTGTTCTACACAAACTGGACCAAGAACTCAGAATTTCCACAATTTCCACAACCTTCCTTTTAGTTTATTTTTGTTTAAAATATTAACGCAGTTACCGGTAATTATCACACTTCTTTCGAAAAGGTTTACAACCCAATGAAATCAGAGCCGAAATACAGTTTAACCAATTAAGTTAACTATTTAAACATTTAAACATTTTCGAAATGAGTTCAAACTAAGCATAACTAACCTTTTCAGCTAATAAATAACCCGGCACTTATTCTTTTCCCCCCGCAATTTCTTTTTCCAGGTTAGGTCAACTGTACGCCCTTGACAATTGGTTAGGTTAAGTCATGATATTTTCGTTAAAATATTCCACTTATTCCTTTCCATTTTAACGAAAATATCATGACTTAACCTAACCAATTGTCAAGGGCGTACAGTTGACCTAACCGGGGAAAGAGAAATTGCTGGGGAAAAGGAATAAGTGCTAATAATCCTCATTCGGGCCGCAACTAGAATTCAAAGAACGAATACAATACAAAGCTAGTCATTATTTATTAATAATAATTACACAGGCCTGCGATGTTTTTGTTGTCGAAATATTTTATTATTTATATAGTAATTTTTGCGCGCTGATTCCGAAAATAATATTAATTTTTCGCCATCACGTTCAGATTTTTCACAAAATGTCATATTTCATGTTACATATGTAAGTAATTTTCATTAAAATTGACTCAATTAAATTTTGATTAAAAACTACTGCCTATAAATGCTTCCAGATCAGAAGTGACATCATAGCGTCTTCTAGAACATTCGAGAAACGCACCGCGCCGTTAGTATATAAGTGATGGACAAGCCACGAGATCAGTCTGTCTAGTGCGTGCGTGCGAGGTTATACTTCTATATTATTCAAAGGTGCGCGGTGACTATATTTCTCTTTTGAAATTTGTTTATTTGTCGCTATGGCAACCAGAGGGTATGTAAATAGCCCAAACATTTTCTGCTATATTTGTGGAGAATTTACTGTGAAAAAACAAAGGCGAGATATTACAGACTTCGTCAAGAAGCATACTATGCGTACTTCGGAATGAAACTTAGATTGTGGAGTAAAGGTAAAAAGGATTCTTTACCTTTTGGGATTCCAATGGTCTGGCGTAAGCCTAGAAATCGCAGCAATGACTGCTATTTTTGTTCATGTAATGTGCAAGGCTACAACACTAAAAATAAAAAGGAAATTTCTTATCCAAAGTTTCAGTCTGCTATAGACCTGTTGCTCATGGACCTGGTATACTTGTACCTATTAAACCAAATACTCTTGATATAACTTCATCTGATTCGGTGTCTGATGACGATGGAAATGATGATATCGATTGTTTTCAAACCGAAACATCTGGTGAACCTCAATTATTGACACAAAGTGGACTTAATGATTTGGTAAGAGATTTGTCTCCCGAAGGATTCTTCAAAGATTTTGGGATCCAGACTTCGTGCAAAGAACTTGCTTTCTCCCGAGACGTCATTTTACTGGTACAGAATCGAGAAAAAAAATTCATCCAATATTTTCCTCAAGAAAGTTCACTGGTATATTGCAACAATGTTTCGGAACTAATACTTACGCTAGGCGCTGCACTCTATGACCCAAATGAGTGGAGACTTTTCATTGATTCCTTCAAAAGAAATCTAAAAGGCGTCCTCTTTCACAACGGTAACTTGTATGCATCCGTTCCTGTGGCTCATTCGGTTCACTTGAAGGAAACGTACGAAAATCTTGAACTTCTTCTAGCTAAGGTTAAATATAAAGAACACGGTTGGCTACTTTGTGGAGACTTAAAAGTGATTTGTATGTTGTTAGGTCAACAACCAGGTTATACGAAGTTTCCATGTTTTTTGTGTGAATGGGATAGCCGAGCAAGAATTCAGCACTGGATAAAAAAGGAATGACCACGCATTGTCAACCTGACACTAGGTTTTAAAACATTCAACGTGAAAGTTTGGTTGACACGAAGAAAGTCCTTTTACCTCCGCTTCACATAAAATTGGGCTTGATGAAGCAATTTGTTAAGGCCTTGGACGAAGATGGAGATTGTTTTAAGTATCTGTGTGGTAAATTCCCAACTCTTTCGGAGGCAAAATTGAAAGAACAATGAACAATCTTGAAAAAGAAGCGTGGATTGCTTTTAAGGATGTTATCAGCAAAATTTGGGGGACAACAAGGACCCAAATTACCAAAACATTGTGAACAACATGCTACAGTAAATAAGTTCAAGAGTTGGGTTGTAATATGAGTTTAAAATTACATTTCTTACATTCACACTTGGATTACTTCCCTGAAATCTCGGAGCACTCAGCGAAGAACAAGGAGAACGGTTTCACCAAGACATCAAAGAAATGGAGAAGAGATATCAGGAAGGTGGGACATCAGCATGATGGCTGATTACTGCTGGATGTTGAAACGGGATACTCCAGAATTATTACATAAAAGAAAAGGAACAGCGCGTACATTTGAGACTGAAAGACATAAGAAAACTCGGGACAAATAAAGATGAATATGTAATTGACGTTAATAATCTTCTTTCTTTAAAGTTGTTTGCATTTGTAATTAGTATAACAAAGCGAAATAGGTACCTAATGTAAATTGAAATAAATAATATTTATTTATGTTGTTGATTTTTCCCTTCCAGTTTGCAGAAAATCCTTACGTGCTAGAAAAAAATGGACACCTTATTCGAAATGAGCGTAGTTCAATTATATAAAATCAGTTATTAGTAAGAAAACAACTCTTACAAAAGTTCTCATTCGCAGGCCTGTGATTAAAAGGGGAATGTCCAATGGGAAATCTAGCATACGATTGAGACTAAAAGCAAACACAGCTTTTACACTCAACAAAAGTGAATTGGTCCACTTATTCATGAGGGAAAAGCGATTCTAAAACTAATTTTGAGACAAGTTTGCAAACATTTAAAATGAAAGCTCACAAATCGTAAGGTCATTTATTGACGACAAAAATATTCAACCAATTTTTTTCTCCATTGTATAATGTAGGCTTACCATTTGACCGGGACAGTCCCGTTTTGAGCTCTTGTCCCGGCGTCCCAACCGGCTTGTAATTCTGTCCCGGTTTATAATTGTAACAATATAAATTGGGACAGAATTACAAGCCGGCCGGGACGCCGGGACAAGCTCAAACCCGGGACTCTCCCGGTCAAATCGGGACGTATGGTAAGCCTATAATGTGCATGTATAGTTGTATGCAGTTATACGATATAAAATATATGATCTAACCAAAGGGACCAACCAACCAACCAACCAAATTGAGTGAGGTGGTAACTTTTTGTTAATAAAGTTATTTTCAGAATGCGTATTTTTCATAGGTTGGAATAAGCAGTTCTTCTTGCCAATCTTAATACTATATTGACCTTGATAAACACATGTATAGAAATGCTTTGGTTCTTTGTTATTGCTTTTTGTGACGATAGATTTCAGTAAGTTGTTTTTTGTTTTTTGTTTTTTTGTGGTATATTTAGAAATTTAAGAATTAATTCTTTAATTTTCTTGTCGTGTGGATTAGACGGTTTACTCTCATTCACCGCCATTCCCATTCGGTTCCTCGCCCAAGAAATGGGAAAGTGAAAATCTTAAACGAGGCATTTTCAAATCGATCCATTCCCAATTCATTTCATTCTCATCCACGGTTAGATTAGGTCAGGATTGGTTAGGATACGATAAGTTAGGTTCTGATTGGTTAGGCTAATGTTAGGTTAGGTTCTGATTGGTTAAAATAAGTTAGGTTAGGAAATATTAAACATTTAACATCCATTAAATTTTCATTATATTTCATACCTTCTCTTGAAAAATGTCGTGAAACTTCTGATTGGAGCCAGCTCGAGTTCAAAGAATTTCACTGTTCCAATACATTACATAAAAGGTTGACAAAAGTAAATAGACACTTTTGATTTTTTCATAGTTCTTGATTTGTTAATAAAAGTCGGTAAATAATAACAAATTTATTGAATCAATTTATTTAGAATCGCGTTTCTTTCCCCTTTTCAATATGTAAAGCTGAAGACACGTTCTGACATTCCGTTAATGAGCTTTCCAATTTGTTCTTGTGGACAATGGTCGTGGTATCTATTAACTTTCGTTAACCCTCTGTACACACACCCCTTTTACATTGAATACACACTCTCTCTCTCTCTCTCTCTCTCTCTCTCTCTCTCTCTCTCTCTCTCTCTCTCTCTCTCTCTCTCTCTCTCTCTCTCTCTCTCATCATTAAAAAATCCCTTTTTCATTAAGGTTTTTACGAATGTAACATTTTAATAACAATGAATTCATTTATGTGTTGTCTCCAAACAACAAAGAATTGAATGCAAGTTAGTAAAACAACAACAACAACAACAACAACAAGAACGTAATTAAAAAACTAAGTGAGCAAAAACAAATGCAACTGTTTTCAATTAATTTATTATTTATTTTCTAAAAAAAAAAAAAATTTATAATCTTCAATTTATGATGAATAAAATAATGAAAACAAGTATTAAATATTTATATTTTAATTACACGAAGTAAATAAAAGCAAAAGAATATAACTTCATTAAATATAATTGTAGAATTCTAATAGAATTTTGTTTCTGATATATATATATATATATATATATATATATATATGCTGGCTCATAGGAAACAATCTTGTGTAGATATATGTTATTTTTAATCTTTAATCATCGATACATATACAGGGTGTACCATAAGTCCGGTCTCATAGGAAAATTTATTTTAAATTAAATTTGCAAAAGTAAGACATTAGAACTAAGACAAATGTTCAAACTGATGGTTTGTTTTGGGACCTTTTTTTTTTTTTGTTGCGGGTAGAATAACACGCAATGGCTAATATGGAGGTGAATTTATGGGATACCCTGTATAATACACATATATATACAAGATTGTTTTAAGTTCTACAGTGTTTTAAAATTTAATAACCTTTTATCTATTTGGAATAGAACAAAATAGTACGCGGCATTATAAGCTTAACTGCCATAGTGTTTTGAAAAGTTTGTTTACACTTCAACAGATCCCCTATCTTGGCCGATACAATGTTCGATACCATTTCACAAGGACTGATACTGTACACAGTTTCGTTGTTTTTGTGATTAGTCGAACTGTTTTTCGATTCGAATCTTCAGTTTTGTCAAATGTTGAAGTTTTGTAGCGTAAATGATGCTCTTTGCATGGCTCCATAAAAGGAAGTCTGAAGGGGTGTCATGTCTTGTAAAGGGAATGATGTTCACGGAAATTTTCTTCTTTTCCTATCCCATTTTCATGGAAAAGTTTGGTTGAAATTTTTTTGCAGGGAGCTCCCTCTTGTTGGAAAATTGTTTGGTCTACAAGATTTAAGAATGTAGGGCGTTGACAGTCAACGAAAAGACATTTGGGCCTATCAACTTGATTGCATAGAGACAGTCCTCCCTAAAAAAAATGTCTTTTTACAATCGTGAGAGCGTCTAGATTGAAGACCGTGAGCTGAGGGAGAAAGAAATCCTGCAGCATTGTAGGGTAGTGCTCTTCATTTAGAAGAAAGGGCCAATGAACTTTGACTTTTGTTAGGCGCAACATACTCGTACATGCGCAGTGACCATGATCCTAAACTACGCAGTCTCTCTGATTGCGTGAGTGCTCATTTGATTTTTCTCTTCTCCAAATGTAACAACTTTTGTATTTAATATTTAATATTGTCCCTAAGAGGGACTGTCACTTCATCCAAAAATGTTAACTGCGCCAAAATGTTAAGATCTCTGATTTTCGTTAGAAATTGTTTGCAGAAATTTAGCTTAGCGAAATAATCTTTTCCCATCAAGTCCTGGACAATCGTATTTTGTGAACATATTTTTCTAGCGAATTTAAAATTTTGTACACTGTTAGTACCGGAATGTTCATCTCCTTTCAGACAAGGATAAATAGTTTTATTGGACTTCTTTGAAATGCATCTCGAACAGTTGCTAAACAGTTTCTTCAGTGACTGTTGGCCTACCAGAACATTTTCTTTTTTTTCATTCACTAAACCTGACTCTTTACATATTTTCATCCACTTTCTGAGGTTTCACAAGATAGATCTTAATAAATCTGAATAGATCTTAATGAGTTCTGAACTTGCGTCTTACTTTTGGAACTGATTTAATGTCGGTTAACCAAAGAACGCAATTTACTTTTTCTTTAACTTTCGCCATTTTGGTCTACTGTCTATAACAGTTTCTTTAATTTCATAATGCGATTTATTATTTCGGTCTTTCTTAGATAAGTGAAAAGCTGAATTTTGAAACCGCTCAAGGACTTCATATCAATATACTTTATATACACACACACACATATACACACACACACAAACATATATATATATATATATATATATATTATATATACACACACATGGGATGAATTTCACAATTAAACACATGAAATGAATGAATGATGCAAACCCATAAGGAAAAAGAAAAAATTATTCCAAGGCCTTTCGTGTATTCAGCAGTACATTCCCTGACGAGGTGTACTGCTGAATACACATAAAGGCCTTAGAATAATTTTTTCTTTTTCCTTGTGGATTTGCATCAACCTTTCAACCTTTCAACTGTTCCGCGCGATGATTCCTCATTTCACGAAGGTCAAGCTTGTCGCCCCTCCTCTCGAGTTGGCCTGGTGAAGTAGTGAGTTGGTTTCTTGTACTCTCCACCTCACATAGCCAGGTACGCCCGGCTCATCGGGGAGTGTTCTGAGCCAGGCGTCTAATCTTCTTTTGAAGATGTCCATCGCAACACCACTCGTGTTCCTTAGGTCTTTGGGCAGCTGATTAAACAGTTTTGGTCCTCTCACAACAAAACTATTTTCTTTCAGGGTTAAGGATGTTCCCTGTCTAGCCTTTAATTTGGGAACACGACACAATCTTCCTTTTCTACTTTCCACTGTTGTTTGGGGAGTTACAGGGTTCAGAGTAAGATTAGGGACTAGTTTCTCCATTATTTTCCAAGTGTTAATGATGGTGTATCTTTCTCTCCTCCTTTCCAGTGTAGGTTTAATTCGCGTAACCTTTCCCAGTAATTTAGTTCTTTGCACCCCTTGATCTTGGCTGTGAAGCTTCTCTGAATCCTTTCTAGTTATCTCATGTCTTCTTTTGTATATGGGAATGTTAGGACCGAGCAGTATTCCAATTTGGGTATGATCACTGTTTTCAGTAGAGGAATCATTATATTCCTATCCATTCGTTTAAAGGTTCTCAGTATCTGCCCAGTTACTCTCTTTGCTCTGTTTACTGCTATCTTATTTTGTGTTTCAAATTTCGCATCATCAGTCATTACAACCCCTAAGTCTTTTGCTTTAGAATTTCTCTGAATTTCCTTTCCATTTGGGATGTAATATTCCATGGATTATAGGTCCTCCCTTTTTCCGTACCGTAACAGCTGAAATTTCTCAGTGTTAAACTTCATATTGTTGTCTTCCGTCCACTTGTAGATTCTGTTCATGACTGTTTGTAGAGATCCTACATCTTCTGGGTTTCTTATTTTTCTATTAATCTTTGTGTCATCGGCAAAGGGTGTTAGTGCGCTGTCTCTGGTAACGTCCTCATCTATGTCAGTTAACATGATTATGAAGAGTAGTGGAGCTGATACTGTTACTTGTGGTACTGAGCTGAGGTTGTTCAGTGGTGGTATTGAACATGATGGAGGACACTGAATAATTTCTGTAGTAAATGATAAATATTATTCTTCAAAAGGTGATTCCATTATTCTCGGTAAACCGATTTATGCAGCACCCTGTATAATATAAAGCAAATCAACTCTAAGTTATAGTAACACCTAATTATACACTATACAGAGTGTTTCACAGCCGGTCTGCCATACTTGGGGGGGGGTGATTTGGGGGGTCACATCGAGTAAAAAAGTTAATACAACATCGGTGCTATTTCCAACCGTTGTGGAGTTACGGATGTTTTAAGGTGCACGGAAAAAATAAGCAAGAGTATTAATCTGATGTATTTATTGCTACATTTTATGAGATACACCTTATAAATGTTCAAAATGTCCGCCTCGGTTTTCAATGCACAGCCTTGCTCGTTCCAAACAAGAGTCCACTGCCCATTGAATCATTTCGGGGTGTTCTCGTATGTAAGCAGCAGCATCCACAATCCGACGCAAGAGTTCCTCTCTCGTTTGTACTTTGGTCTTGTAGACCATCTCTTTCATAAGGCCCCATAAAAAGAAATCTAACGGGGTTAGGTCCGGAGATCTCGGGGGCCACGATATTGGACCAGCATGACCAATCCAACGATTCCCGTACTGCTGATTCAAGTAATCCGTAACATGACGACCAAAATGTGGTGGTGCCCCATCGTGCTGAAAGAACATCCTGCGCCTTATCTCCAAGGGCACGTCCTCCATCAAAAGCGGCAATTCGTTCTTCAGGAAGTTCAGATAAATATCAGCAGTTAATCGTTGTTCCAAAAGGAACGGTCCAATCAGCTGATCTCCAATTACACCGCACCAAACATTCACCAGAATCGATGTTGAAAGTTCCCTTCAACGATACTCTGGGGATTATCGGCGGACCACAAGTGGGAATTTCGTCAATTGTTAATTCCATCCCGAATGAAACGCGCTTCATCACTGAACAGTATGCGATTAAGAACTTGGCGATGCATAACCATCCAGTGGGAAAATTGAACACGTTTATCGTAATCATCCGGTTGAAGAGCTTGCATACGTTCCAAATGATAGAGATACAAACCCTCATCATGTATGGTTCGCCATACATGCGATGCGAATTCACCAATTCGTCTAGAAATCCTTCGAACACTGGTAGTTGGGCTAGGTTGTACTAGGTCCAGTATGGGCTCCTCCACGGCAACGGGCCGTCGTGCTACATGTTCTTGGTTATGTGGAACAATTGTCCCTGTTTCTCTTAATCTCTGGTGTGTGTCACTAAACACTTGCCTGTCCTTTATTCGACGGTTCGGAAAACGTCGTCAATAATCTTCAACTGCCGCTCTGCTGTTACCATCACAGAATCCATAAATGAAATGGATATCAGCGTATTCAGCGGGTGTGAACTGTTGATTCATTTTGATTGTTCACCTTAGCGTAACACAGTATCTCGTATTACAGACCAGAACCAAATGAAAGAAAAAACTGAGGATTAGTAGTGGTAACTTCGTTAACCGAAACTACCACCAGTGCTGCCATCTATCGAATTATACCCAAGTAGGGATTTGTTGTTTGCACATCTTAAAATGTCCGTAGCTCCGCAACGGTTGGAAATAGCACCTATGTTGTATTAACTTTTTTACTCGATATCACCCCTTAAATCACCCCCCACTCCAAAGTATGGCAGAGCGGTTGTGAAACACCCTGTATAGAAATAATCTTAATATTATAAGTCGCAATGGGCTAACTAATTAGTGTCACTGTGTATTTTTAGAGATGTCGTCTTTAAACAAATTTCAAATTCGCATTAAATTTCCGCACTCTGAGAGAAACGCTTTGACCACTGGATCAAACATATCCAGATCATTTATTCGTGAATATTTCAGTACCAGACTCGGAGTTTACTTGTTTAGTGGAAAAACTAAGAAATTCACTTGTGTATACAGTAGTAGGTAATCGACAAAAATGTCCTGAGAGCGTGCTAACGTTGATAATAATGATTGGGGTTGTTTAACCTCCTTCACATCTAAGGTCATATGACGGAGGGGACCTACAGCTTTACGTGGGATCCGAACCACGGATCGCTACATAATCTGGACGCGGAGGACGGTCTCCCATCCAACTACTACCCAAACCCAATGTCGCTTAACTTCGCTGATCAACGGGAAACGTGTTACAATATTGGCTACGATGTAGCCCTGCTAACGTTGAAGTATGTAAAGAAATTATACCATATCGAGTATGATTTTAATCTCAAAATGGCAATTTCAATAGTAAAGCTGTCGTCTCAATTTGACATGTCCGAAGACAAGAATTATTTAAAAGCTGCTGATAAAGGGATCAGTCAGATATTTCATATTCGTGTTTACCCATTTAAAAACTTAAATTTTTGAACAAACACACACACAATTACCGTAAATGTGAACGCGGAGTGGAGCTGAAATCACCTTAAAATTAAAGATGGGACAGATTATTTAAGCTCCAGACAAACCAACAATTGAAACAGTGATAAATACGAGCCCAACTCTTTGCGAGGCGTTTAAGCATTCACAATATTTTCCCCTTTAACTTATTTTTTATGATTAACGTTGTAACCACGTGATACGTCGCAACCAATGTCGTAGCAGCGATTCCCGCCGATCAGTATGACATTGGGTCTGGATGGTAGTTGGATGGGGGAATCCATCCACGCGTCCAGATTATGTAACAACCAGTGGTTCGAACCCCCACGTAAAGCTGTAAATCCCTTCCGTCATACGACCTTAGATGATGGGAAAGGGGATTAAATAACCCCAACAAACAAACAACATATTGTTGTTACCAACAAAATATAAAAAATACCTATATACGAACTATACACCAATACAACTTTTAATTAAAGAGGTTAGACCCGCATCTTATACGAGCAAGTTTAAACTTTCTTACTGAATTATTCTTATTATTAATAATAATACTTCTTATTACTATTATCTTTACTTTTCCTTACAAAAAATTCATGATACAAATATTATTAAAAGGAATTGATATTCATATATTTTGAATAATCGACTTTCTTCAAAAATAAATGTTAATAAGGAGCTTAAATGAACTTAATTTTACTTTGTTGGAGTTAGTTTTCTGATGTATATAATTTGTGATCTCAGAATTTGAAAATATTTTGTACAACAGCCACTGTATTGAAGTTATTTATATACGCACTTGGCGCTATATATCGACATCTGTTAACGTAATGTAACCTAACCTAATCTAAAGGACACGTATCAATAATTTTTTTCTCTCTCTCTCTCTCTCTTCGGTCGTTTCAGTAAAAGTAAAATGATTTGGAATTGAGGGTTTTTTTTTTTTGACAATTCATTCTTTAAAAAAACTGGTAATCCTATCTGTCCCATAGTGAAAAGATTTCAGATTTTGAGATAGAGTTCTATATACTCGGTGTGCATCGTAGAATTTACAAACGGTTCCATTTATATTTTCCTACACACACACACACACACACACACACCACACACACATATATATATATATATATATATATATGTTTTCTATATCCTTTCAAACCCTTTCTTTCACTGTCACGGGTAATCCGCTCGCATGAAAAGAATTCGTCTGGTATTTCTTTTCGCAAAATTCTTGAGAACCAAATTTTAATACCTGTGACGAGGTAAAAACGGAGAACTGTTCAGGCTCTGGTTTGGGAGAACGCTTTTTTGCTATTATTTTCCATCGCCTTCGAGGCTGTTTTGCTCATCCATCCACGAACCCAATCTCCGACTTGACAATTAATCCATTAATCCATTCGAACCTCGCAATTCACTGCCCAAAATGGCATTTTCAATCTGTCCAAATTGACCGCGGCAGGATTTCCGCGGGAAAAAAAAAAGTTTCAATCAAGGAGAACGGTTCCTTGAAATGTCCAATTTTTTTAAAGTTATTTCTCTCCATGTATATTATACAGACACCAAAAAGGAAGCCCATAATAACCACCGCTCATACATACTCGTTTGTATACTCTTTTGTTTATATTAAATCCATTTAATTTATGACTTTCATTTATACAATACTTTTATATCAAAACGTCACAGTAATTTTATACATTGAAGTCTGGAACATGTATTATATGTGAGAAAAGTAAGAACCATTGTCCATGGATAACTCGGTGGGTAAGACCATTTCCCTTTAAGCGAAGTGAAGTCACTGAAGATCGGGGGTTCGAGCGTTGATATAAAATTGGTTAATAATAATCCCGGAGATTAATGGGCCGCATTAATTTGGCCCGAACACTGTGTGCCAATTTGTGGCACTCCTGATTGATTATTACTAACGAAAGTAACAAATAAAACGAACTACACGAATTGACTAAAGAATAATACAATTGAGAAGGACGAACTTCCTCCAAAACAAAAGCATAACGACAAAATAACAAAGAAAATACACAAAAAGGCAATTTACTGAACCGTCGGATTGACTGTGCTGTATATAAAGTTGGAATATAAATTTTATATACGCAAAATATAATAAAACATCGAAAGTCTGTAGCCAAGTTTGAAAATGAATTGGCCAATTTTCTGTATGAAAACTTCGTTCGTAATTTATTATTTAACATCAGTTTGATTTTCATTTCCTATAATTTCATTTGAACTTTAAAAGTCATTTAAAATGATGTAGACTTTTAATTAGAAATTGAGCTAAAGTATTCATCTGAAATTAAAAAAATATAGCTTATATATACACATATATATATATATATATATATATATATATATATATATATATATATATATATACACAGTATATATGGCTAGGTTGTGGCCAATATCTCAACATCGTTTCCGTCGATCAGCGAATTTGAGCGACAGTGAGTCTGGAGAGATCTCTGCGTCCAGATTATGTAGTGACCCATAGTTCGGATCCCACGTAAAGTTGTAGGTCCCCTGCATCATATGACCTCAAATGTTGCCAAGGAGGTTAAACAACCCATGAAACAAGTTTAATATAATATATATATATATATACAGTTGTACGGAAAAATTTAAGTACACTTGAAAACGTAATGCAAAATTATATTTTGCTTGAAGTATTACTGACAGTTAAAGGAAAAAAAAAAAAAATAGTTTCGAGAATAGATTTATTAGACTTGACTTAACCATAAAATGAATTAACCAAACCAAAATGCAACAAATATAAGAAAAAAAATGTGAAATTAAATGCTGAAAAATTGTTTAAGTAACGATAATTTAGCTTGACTAACTTAAATCAGCTTCTTTCACTTTTCAGAAGAGATTTTGGTCCATTCTTCTTGACAAAATTCATGAAAATGATTGAGAGTAGTTGGCTTTCTTAGTTGGAGCTCTCTTGAGATCAAACAACAAATGCTCAATTAAATTGAGGTCTTGTGAGTGTCTTGGCCACTCCAAAAGCTTCCATTTCTTCTTCCTCAACCATGGCTTGGTAGATTTTCTCATGTGATTTGGATCATTGGCTTGCTGCAGAATAAAATAGCGACACATGGAGAACTAACGAACTGGAGACTAATATTTTCTTCCAAGTTTTCTTGATATTTGGTGAAATCCATGTGTCCGTTGATTTCCATCAAATTACCAGGCCCAGAAGCACTGAAACATCCACACAAAAGAATGCTGCCACCACCATGTTTGACCATGAATACAGTTTTTTTTCCTTCAAATGCTTTGCTTCTGTGGCCAAAGAGGTCAGTCTTGGTTTCATTAGTCCACAATACCATCTTCCAGTAGTCAATTCCATGAGTTTGGTAGTCGTTGGCATACTTTAAACGAGCATTCTTGTGAGTTTTCTGGAGCAGTGGTTTTCGCCTTGAAATTCATTCAAAGAGCCATTCTTGTTCAGTGTCTTGCGTACAGTGAAGGGATGAACATCGATTCCAATTTGGTCCAAAGAATGCTTTAGGTTCGTAGAATTTAATCGAGGATTATCAGTAGCATCCTTGATGAGCTTACTAACAGCACAGTTGGGAACCTTTCGTGGTCGTTAACTACGAGGGAGCTGTTTGGTGATTCCAAGGCGCTTCCATTTACGAATGACGTTTAAAACTGAGGTAAAAGGCACACCAAGTTTCACCAATTCGTAACAAGCTTTCCATTACTATACAAAGCAGTCATTCTATCTTTAAGATTAGATCCTGAGACAGCTTTTTGTCGTACCATTGTAGAGTGATGATTAAACAGTATTCAACAATCGCGTTTTGTACTCTGACTACCATAAACTACCAAAAACGTGTATTCAGGAATTTTCTTGAAGTTTATTGTCGAATTATCTTGAATGTTTCGCTGCTTGACAGTGAATTCTAATGTTGCGCTTAAACTTGTGCACAAGAGCATAGGTAAATATTAATAGACAACTTAGTATAATGTTAATTAACAAAAACTAGATTGGTATAACATAGTTTGCGATATTTCACATTCATTAAACAAACACATAGCTAAATTTCATAAGGATTTTAAATGACCAAACCTAAACTTTGTCACCAAACCTAAACTTTGTCACACAATTGTATAAACAATGACATACATATTATATAGTACCGGATTTCAGGTGTAGAATATTTTCTTTCTTCTGATTTGTCAATCTTTGGAAAAAATGAGACAATACTCCTTGATTGGACACTTCATAATATACTGCTGTACTTAAACTGTACCACTTAACAATATATATATATATATATATATATATATATATATATATATATATTATATATTGGAAATCCTTTGGTTTTTACATACCACAACACACCTTTCAGATAAAATAACCGAAGATACACAGCTAATATAATTAAATTTTAATATTTAAAATGTTTTATTATTAATACTATATTAAATAGAATATACATATAAAAATAATATAAAAATGGCATTTTCTACATCTCTACTGTATATTTCACGAGACCTTTATGTAAACGTATTTTGTATATTTAATATTTAGAATTAATAACTGCAGCTGTACCTCATATTTCTTTAATATTTTCACTCAGTTATGAGATTTTAAAGGGTAAACTATTAAAAAAAAAAATTATTGTTAATTTTGTATGAAATTGAAAAATACAAATAATTATTATAGGATAAAATAAAATGGCGTTTCAAATAGAATTTTGATCCGAATAATTTTCTTTTGGGTGGGGGAGTGGATTTTTAAAATTTTAAATATATATTATATATATATATATATATATATATATTATATATATATATATATATATATATATATATTAAGAAAAAAAAAAAAATTTTATATATTAATAAACTTTAATAAACCTAATTTAGCTCGAGTTTTATTACTTTTCAGGAGGACATAAAACTATACTTGGCATCATGCCTCGCATCATCAGAGCCCCCAAAAATTTGCATATTGGTCCTATATACTGTGTATATATATATATGTATAATAATATATATATATATATATATATGATGAATAAAACCACGAAGGAAAAAAAACACAAAGGGGTGCTCAAGCGCTTTCGTCTAATGACATCCTCAGGAACACTGGAGTGAAAGGACAGATCAAGGCAATATATAGGTTACAAAAATAAACATACATACATACATATTCACATATACACATATATATATATATATATATATATATATATATATATATACATATATACATATATATAGTAAGCATAGAAAAAATTGTGGAGGAGCCAACATTTATATGCACAGAAGAATAAGAAATAAAAATAATATATATATAAATTGAGAAAAAAATTAATTACAAAATAGTGCCTTAGTGATATATATGTCACAGCCTAAATAATCATAAAGAAATAAACAGGCAAATAAAAAAAAACCCATAAATATACATACATACATATATAATAATATATATACATATATATACATATATATATACATATATATATATATATATATATAAAGACACTTTTAGCACTTTGGCCGACCTTCATATAAATTCAAATGGCTTTTTTATGGAACAGTCACAAAAGAATAAAGAAATAAAAATAATATAAATATTGTAAGTGGAGTCTACCAATTCAAGCTCAAGAGGGAAGTTTTACAATCGATTTAATAGATGCTGCCAAATGATATATATGTCAAAAAAAAAAAAAAAAAAAAAATTAATTATTAAAAAAATAAAAAATAATAATAATAAATGAAGATAAATTTTAAGAGAGGCACACAATTTATAAGGGAACAATTACACTATGCATATTATAGTCACAAACGAATAAAAAAGTACAAGTAAATATAAATTGGAAAACAAATGATGCCTAGATGATATATAAAGAACAATAAAATATATATACAACATATATACGGTATATATACGAAATATAAACGCAATATATACAGAATATATATATATATATATATGCATAAGGGAAAAAAATTACCAAATGTTTTTATAATTATTGTCTGAGAAAACGGTAGGTCGCAAAGAATAAAGAAATAAAAATAAATATAAATTGAAAAAATTACAATAATACACGTACACATGTATACCCACATAACCAATATATATATACATATACACATATATACAAACACACACACACACACACACATATATATATATATATATATACAAGCTTGACCTTCACGAAATGAGAAATCATCCCGCAGAACCTTTGTGAGGTTGTAAGGTAAGGTAAGTACATACACATATACATATAATATATATATATATATTATATATATATATATATTATAACTGCATACATACATACATACATACATATACACACATACATACATACATATACACACATATACATACAAACACATTTAACTGCAATGACCACACACATACTCACATACACATACATACATACACATACACGCATACAGCAAAAAATTGAAAAATAAAATTGTAAGGGAAACAACAGACAAAACAAATTTTTTACCAAAGATTTAACAACCTGCCCTTTTTGTTTAAAATCCATTCTGAAGGAATTCAGAGCAAGGATCAAGTTGAAACAGACCTTTACTCATGTTAAGGTTATTTGTAAGTGAATTATAGCCGACTCAAGAATATTTCTATAACATGTTGCTAGAGTGAAACAAAACTGAAACATTATTCCAATCAATACAATGGGATAACTCTGACAAATGGACAAAAAGGGCACTGGACAACTGTCCCGTTCTAACGGAATATTGATGCGTTTTACACGCGTTTGCAAATCCTTACAACCTCACAAAGGTTCTGCGGGATGATTTCTCATTTCGTGAAGGTCAAGCTTGTATATATATATATATATATTATGTGTGTGTTGTGTGTGTGTTTGTATATATGTGTGTATATGTATATATATATTTGGTTATGTGGGTATACATGTGTACGTGTATTATTTGTAATTTTTTCAATTTATATTTATTTTTATTTCTTTATTCTTTTGCGACCTACCGTTTTCTCAGACAATAATTATAAAAACAAATTTGGTAATTTTTTTCCCTTATGCATATATATATATATAATATTCTGTATATATTGCGTTTATATTTCGTATATATACCGTATATATGTTGTCTATATATTTTTTTTCTTTATATATCATCTAGGCATCATTTTGTTTTCCAATTTATATTTACTTGTACTTTTTTATTCGTTTGTGACTATAATATGCATATGTGGTAATTGTTCCCTTATAAATTGGTGTGCCTCTCTTAAAATTTATCTTTCAATTTATTATTATTATTTTTTATTTTTTAATAATTAATTTTTTTTTTTTTTTTTTTTTTTTTTGACATATATATCAATTTGGCAGCATCTATTAAATCGATTGTAAAACTTCCCTCTTGAGCTTGAATTGGTAGACTCCCTTACAATATTTATTTTATTTTTATTTCTTTATTCTTTTGTGACCTGTTCCATAAAAAAGCCATTTGAATTTAATATGAAGGTCGGCCAAAGTGCTAAAAGTGTCTTTATATATATATATATATACTGTATATAATTATATTATATATGTATGTATGTATATTTATGGTTTTTTTTTTTATTTGCCTGTTTATTTCTTTATGATTATTTAGGCTGTGACATATATATCACTAAGGCACTATTTTGTAATTAATTTTTCTCAATTTATATATATATTTATTTTATTCTTTATTCTTCTGTGACCATATAAATGTTGGCTCCTCCACAATTTTTTCTATGCTACTATATATATGTATATATGTATAATAATATATATATATATATATATATGTATATGTGAATATGTATGTATGTATGTTTATTTTGTAACCTATATATTGCCTTGATCTGTCCTTTCACTCCAGTGTTCCTGAGGATGTCATTAGACGAAAGCGCTTGAGCACCCTTTGTGTTTCTTTTTTCCTTCGTGGTTTTATTCATCATAAATACTTTTCACGTGTCACTTTCGTGAAATAATTTTTCATATATATATATATATATATATATATGATGAATAAAACCACGAAGGAAAGGAAACACAGAATGGTGCTCAAGCGCTTTCGTCTAATGACATCCTCAGGAACACTGAACCTGAAGTACATAAAGAATTACAGCCTATATAGGTTACAGAAAAAAAAAATATATATTATACAATAAACGGAGAAACAAACTTAAAGGATTGTGGGAGGGGCACACAGATTTATAAGGAAAAACTATCGATTTTTAGCACAAGATTAAATGAATTGTTTCCAACCAATGTTATAGATAAACAAAAAAATATACAAATTTATACTGGAAATCTGCCCGGGTTTTAGCACTCTACTCTTTTTGTATATAAAAATTGAAAATTATCGATTTTTAGCACAAGATTAAATGAATTGTTTCCAACCAATATTATAGATAAAAAAAAAATATATACAAATTTATACTGGAATCTGCCCGGGTTTTAGCACTCTACCCTTTTTTGTATATAAAAATTTAAAAATAAAAGTTATTAGGGTGCATACACGTTTACCAAGATTTGCGTTCTACCTTTCTTATCTAAATCTGTTCTGAAGGAATTCAAACACAGGATCGAGTTGAAAAGAAAAAGACCTTTGCTTATGTTGAAGTTATTTGTAAGTTGGATAATGGCAGACTCAAGAATATTTCTATTAACAATGTTGCTAGAGTGAAATAAAACTGAAGCATTATTCCAATCAATACAGTGGGATAACTCTGACAAATGGACAAAAAGGGCACTGGACAACTGTCCTGTTCTAACGGAATATTGATGCTGTTTTATACGTATGTGCAAATCCTTTCCCGTCTGACCTATGTAAAAGGAATCACATTTTTTATCTATAACATTGGTTGGAAACAATTCATTTAATCTTGTGCTAAAAATCGATATTTTTTCCTTATAAATCTGTGTGCCCCTCCCACAATCCTTTAAGTTTGTTTCTCCGTTTATTGTATATATATATATTTTTTTTTTTCTGTAACCTATATATAGGCTGTAATTCTTTATGTACTTCAGTGTTCCTGAGGATGTCATTAGACGAAAGCGCTTGAGCACCATTCTGTGTTTCCTTTCCTTCGTGGTTTTATTCATCATAATTATTTTTCACGTGTTACTTTCGTGAAATAATTTTCATATATATATATATATATATATATATATACACGCCCATGCGTTGAACACAGAAAAATTTCATCTTGTTTGTATAGAACAAATAGGTATAAGATCTTCAAACATTTATTTATTTTTAATGACTTATAATTCTGATTATTTGATTTAAGGTCATAAAATAATATAAAGATATCGTTTTAGTTTCGTACAGATTTTTGTAAATATTATTTAAAGGTTTTGTAGCAATACTTTGTGTAAATTTAAGATTAACGACTACAATGAAGGCCTTTCATTACCAAAATAATTAACGTTATTAGTTTATCATCCAAGTGTAAACAATTTGCACCCAAAGAATGTAGAATACTGTCTATGTGATTCACTGAGAGATCAATTTACTTATAATTATGATCCCAAAATCAATCTATAAGTATTGAATCCAGTTTTTAAAACCCCTTCCATTGGTTCAAAAGTGGCCCTAATCTTTTTTAAAAATTTCCCAATTCCTGTAACTCCTTCGCCAGAACGATAAGATTCAGGCAACTCATTCGTTAATTAATAATTAAACTTTTTTTTTTCAATGATTCAAATTTACTTTTAATTTAGTCCATCTAAATTTTAGACGAACTAAAGACGCGTAAACACCATTTTTTTTGTAGACGGATCACGTCGGCAAGTATTTGTGACTGAAGACACGCTCATCGTCGGCAAGTATTTGTGGCTGAAGACACGTTCATCGTCGGCAAGTATTTGTGCTGAAGACACTCATCGTCGGCAAGTATTTGTGGCTGAAGACACGCTCATCGTCGGAAAGTATTTGTGGCTGAAGACACACTCATCGTCGGCAAGTATTTGTGGCTGAAGACACGCTCATCGTCGGCAAGTATTTGTGACTGAAGACACGCTCTCATCGTCGGCAAGTATTTGTGCTGAAGACACGCTCATCGTCGGCAAGTATTTGTGGTTGAAGACACTCATCGTCGGCAAGTATTTGGGTGCTGAAGACACACTCATCGTCGGCAAGTATTGTGACTGAAGACACGCTCATCGTCAGCAAGTATTTGTGGCTGAAGACACACTCATCGTCGGCAAGTATTTGTGGCTGAAGACACGCTCATCGTCGGCAAGTATTTGTGACTGAAGACACGCTCTCATCGTCGGCAAGTATTTGTGGCTGAAGACACGCTCATCGTCGGCAAGTATTTGTGGTTGAAGACACTCATCGTCGGCAAGTATTTGTGGCTGAAGACACACTCATCGTCGGCAAGTATTTGTGACTGAAGACACGCTCATCGTCAGCAAGTATTTGTGGCTGAAGACACGCTCATCGTCGGCAAGTATTGTGGCTGAAGACACGCTCATCGTCGCAAGTATTTGTGACTGAAGACACGCTCTCATCGTCGGCAAGTATTTGTGGCTGAAGACAGCTCATCGTCGGCAAGTAGTTTGTGGTTGAAGACACTCATCGTCGGCAAGTATTTGTGGCTGAAGACACACTCATCGTCGGCAAGTATTTGTGACTGAAGACACGCCATCGTCAGCAAGTATTTGTGGCTGAAGACACGCTCAACCGTAACTGTAAATAATTGCAACTAATTACCACTAATTATTAATTATTGTTATATTGCTTGAATATTTTACAAGACTTTGCATCTATGTTAGTTTCGACCTCGTAATTTTCCGAAATTTGTTAAACAATCTATTTTAGACTCAAACATTTTTTTGCTTGTGACTTTTTGTTTCTTTTTTCTTTTTTCTTAAGTGAATTGTTACATTTTATTGTTGAAATCAGAAACATTTTTTTTGGTTTAATACTTATAAATAAATACTCAAAAAAGTTTATGTACTGACTCGTCCAAAGAATCTTATTCATTTTTGTAACTCAAATATTTTAGACTCTGTTGTTATATTGCTTCGCTCTGTTATTTGAGCTGTATCGTTAATCGATATTCGCTTTAGCATAATAAAAACAAAAATTGTTACACGCTTGGGCCAAATTATTTGAGTCGTGTCCTTTAAAAATACACCATTGACAATTATTGAGGAGTGCTGAAAGTGGCTCAACGCTCATATCAGATTACTGCTGCTCATTGAGCTAACTCCTCTGTATTGTTATTACCAGCATTAACGGGAATCGAGCCTCCAACCTGTGCCTTCATTTCGTTATGGAAACATTTGTTTTACCCACCTGCGCTCGGGCGTTGGAAAAAAAACACTGATACACTGAACAATACTTATTCACGTCAAAGGATTGAATTAATAACAATATTTCTTGGTGTTTAAAAAGGTTGAGGTAGAATTAAACTGAATTCAGAATCTGAAGACTTGCGCGTATTTGTCACTTTTGTTTTTGAATCACGTCGAACGAAAGTTGCGTACATCCTGTCCCAGACAATCATTGTGACGGAAATCGATTGATTGTATTCTTGGGAAAGGTTTTCACGCAGTAAAATGTTGAGATTTAAACAAATCTATTGTATAAAGTGGGTAAAAAGTCTGGACAGCCCTCAAAATAAGATAGTACACTATCTTAATCCAAGGGGTGCTCATACTTTTGCCCACCCTGTAGTATCCGTCTGTTTAGTCTACAGTATAGTAGTTAAGACGCTCGGATGCCAATCTAAAGGTCACATGAGCGAGTTTGGGTCAGAATTTGTAACTTTCGACTTCCTTGGCGGGTCGTAGTTCGGATTCCACGTGAATCCGTAGGTCCAAGCCGGGGCAAGAAGCTTGACCTTCGTTACAATGAACAATTCGAGCGGAAACAAAGAGAATACCAAGATCGCTATACAGCATCCTACAATACCATCTAAGACTGCAAGTATACAGCAATAATAATTAATACTACATTACATAAATTATTATCAGTCACCTTTTGTGCGGTAAATGTCATCTCATACAGATTTAAATGTCTTAAAAGTTACGCCTTTGGGAACATAAATGCAACTCTCGTTACTGAAAGATTCAGAATTAGATTAAACAGACAATCAGACAAGCAAGTTAACGAATATTTACGTAGAAAGATGTTTGAAGCATTATATATTTAAGATTAATGAATAGCAAAACCCATACAAACTTTCCCCAAAACAGAAATCAAAAACGAATTACTACAAAGAAAATTATCGTTATCAAAGCCTGAATATACTTTGTACAAAATGGTAAAGAGAGTGCCAAGATAAGCTTCAAAGACACGATTATTGTTATTAAACAATTTCTTTTAGAATATTAGTAAATAAATAATAATAGAGAATAATAGAGAGAATATTAGATATTTCTTTTTGTTTTCAGTTATTACGTTATATCTCTTCTCTTAAACGAGTTGATCTTCATTTATTTAAGTTGTTTCAATGTGTTATATTTCTTATTATTTCAAGTGTTGTTGGTTAAAAGACGTGTTGGTTAAAATACGTGTTGGTTAAAAGACGTGTTGGTTAAAAGACGTGTTGGTTAAAAGACGTGAAAAGATGGGTTGGTTAAAAGACGTGTTGGTTATATTTTTAATGAACAGAACAGGTTGCTTTATGCTTCTCGTCGATCGGCGAAGTTAAGCTATATTAGATTTGGGGCGTAGTTGAATGGGCAGGGGTGGGAAGGAGGTACTATCCTCCGCGCCCAGATTGTATATCGACCCGTGGTTCGAATTTCACGCAAAGCTGTAGGTCCCCTTCGTTATATGACCTTCAAGTACATAAAACAGTAATCATAATAATAATAATAAATGTCATAAAAATGCTATAAAGTAAATATCAAAAATAGAAATATAGAATAAATAGAGATCATAAATTAAAAATGTTTCATCCAGAACAGGATTTTCCCATTATTCACAGAAAAATATCCCATCGTAACATACCAACCGTTCCAATTAAAACAAAATGCTAAAATCAAAACAAATTTGAAATATGAATATTAAAAATAAGTTAATTTTTATTTTTATATTTTTTATATATAAAATTGTTTGACTGAATTTTTCAATTTAAATTTTTTATTTAGAAATTATCAGTCGAGTGTACAAAACCTCTCTCTCTCTCTCTCTCTCTCTCTCTCTCTCTCTCTCTCTCTCTCTCTCTATATATATATATATATATATATATATATATATATATATATATATATATATATCTTTAATTTTTTTTTTTTTTTTTTTAGTGCAGCAGGGGAAAATTATTAGTAGGAGCCCAAAATTTCGAAGATAAATTATTTGAAAATTACTTCAAGGCACTTTTCTGATTTATTTAAAATTTATTTTTAAACCGTTTAAAAAGTAAATTGAATTTTTTTTTTTAACCTTTTTGTCAAGATATATATATATATATATATATATATATATATATATATATATATATATATATATATATATATAAAGAAGAAAACCCCTCTTCAGGAAGACTTAAATTTTTGTTTCTTTAACACCAATACAGTTTCGGCTCATCGCGAGCCTTTGTCAGATTGTAATTGGTAATTGGTAATTTACCAATTGACGAGGGCTCACGATGAGCCGAATCTGTATTGGTGTTAAAGAAATAAAAATTTAAGTCTTCCTGAAGAGTGGTTTCCTTCTTCATACTCCCTCGCGACAGTGCGTTATTTTACATCATTGTTGTTGTTGTTGTTGTTGCTGCTGCTGTTTCGTGCATTGGTCTCTCTTCACATGGAGGTCAAGCTGGTGGCCCCGCCTCTAGGTCTGGTTTGGTGGAGGAGCGAGTTGCTTTCTTGCGCTCTCCACTGTACATAGCCAGGTACACCCGGCTTATCTGGTACCGTCCTGAGCCAGGCATCTAGTCTTTTCTTGAAGACTTCAACTTTGACCCCTGTAACGTTTCTGAGGTCCTTTGGACGCTGTTTGAAAAGTCTTGGCCCAATGACAACCAAGCTATTTTCCTTCAGTGTCGAGGAGGTCGCTTGTCGGGCCTTTAATTTGGGAACACTACACATTCTGCTTTTCCTATTTTCCAGTGTTGTTTGAATGGTAATTGGGTTTAGTTTGAGGTTTGGTACCAATTTTTCGATCATTTTCCCATATGTAGATTATGGTGTACCTCTCTCTTCTTCTTTCCAGGGAGTACAGATTTAGTTCACGTAGTCTTTCCCAGTAGTTGAGTTCTTTGCAACCATCAATCTTGGCTGTGAAATGTCTTTGCGTTTCTTCTAGTTTATTAGTTTCTTCCTTTTTATATGGGGGACGTCAAAACTGAGCCGTGTTCAAGTTTTGGTATAATCAGTGTTTTTTAGCAGGGGAATCATTACTGTCCTGTCCCTTCTTTTGAATGTTGTTAGTACCTGTCCCGCGACTCTTTTTGCTTTATTTATCGCTATCTGATTTTTTGTTTCGAATTTGGCATCATCTGTCATTATTACCCCCAGATCGATCGCTTTCGTGCTTCTCTGAATTTCCTCTCTATCTGGAGCATAATATGCAGTCTGTTTAAGTTCCTCTTTTCTACCATATCTCAAGAGGTGAAATTTCTCGGTGTTAAATGACATGTTGTTGTCTTCTGACCATTTGTATATTTTGTTTGTGTCCCTCTGCAAGGCCTCCACTTCATTTACATCGCTGATTTTTCTGCTGATCTTTGTATCGTCTGCAAAGGATGTTACTACACTGTTGCTGTTTATTCCGCTGTCTATGTCTGTTAGCATGATAATGAACAGGAGTGGGGCCAGTACTGTCCCTTGTGGTATTGAGCTGTGTACTTCCGATTCTGATGATGATATACTTTGAATTCTGATGACCTGTAGACGTTCTTTGAGGAAGTTGTAGATCCATTTTCCCACTTTGCCTGTTATTCCCATATATTTCATTTTATGTGCTATTATACCGTGATGACATTTGTCGAAAGCTTTAGCAAAATCTGTGTGTATGACATCATAGTTGTCATTGTTTTCCAATGCATCTAGGATATTGTTGTAGTGTTCTATTAGTTGTGATAGGCATGATCTACCTGATCGGAATCCGTGCTGATTTTCGTTGAATCTTTCCAGTGTCTCCAAGAAATCATAAATTTTCTCTCCAACTATTCTTTCAAATACTTTGGTGAGGTGGGACGTCAATGACACTGGTCTATAGTTCTTTGCTTGAGATCTGTCCCCTCCTTTATATATAGGGACAATGTTTGCTCTTTTCAAGATGCTCGGTATTTCCCCAGTGTCTAGGAATCTTCTCCACATCCAGTATAAAGGTGCAGCTATTTCATTTTTACAGTTTTTAATTAATAATGCGTTCCAATTGTCCGGACCTGCAGCTGAATGTGGTTTCTTCTGGGGTAAAATCAAAGTCTGTTATACACTCTCCTTGCAATTTCTCTTCAAAGAATGCATCTATGTCTGGTATCGCTTTGTCACTTTTTAGGGTACTGAAAACTGATTCATACTGGGTTCTCAATGTTTCAGGTATTTCTTTTGGATCGTCGGTTAGTTCATTATTTCTCTTCCTTAAGGGCCCAATAGCGTCGTGCGTTTTTGTTTTCCTTTTCGCATAGCTATAGAAGTATTTTGGATTTTCCTTTATTGCTTTTACCGCCTTTTCCTCTTCCCTCTCTGTATGGTCCTTAATCAGGGCTTGTATTTCCCTATCGATACCCTCCAGTTTTTCTTGTATTACATTCCTGGCATTATCTCCGCAGTTAGCTACTTCGCCTCCACTCTCTTTTACGGAATAGTCTTCTCTTTTGCCTCTCAAGCCAGCTCCTCTTTCCTTTTGGCTGTGATTTCGGAGCATATTTTTCTAAAATTCTCAGCGTTTTTTCTTCCAAGGTTGTTAGCATTTCTTCAGTTGTTTTATTCTCTAAAACTGTTCTCCACTCTATCTGGGCCATGTGCGATCCGACTGTTTCCCAATTTATAGTCTTGGAGTTTAAGTTAAAGGCCCCAAATTTGCTTCTTTCCTCAATGTGTGTAATTGTGTATTGTCTTTTAATGTTGTCGTCATATTTGTTGATATCTCGATTAAGTTGTGGTCTGAGATAATGGTTGGGGTTATTTTTATAGCGTCTAGGAGAATTTGTCTAAAACAATTCGTCTAAAATACAATTTGTCTAAATCAATTTGTCTAAAACAATTTGTCTAAAATAGTTTGTCTAAAATCAATTTGTCTAATAACAATTTGTCTAAAATACAATTTGTCTAAAAATAATTTGTCTAAAATACAATTTGTCTAAACAAACAATTTAATATAATATGGCATACAAATTGTTGCCTGATGTACAATGCTATTTATTACTTGCCACGCCCCATCTTAAAAGGTTACCTCTTGTGCGGAAAAGTACATCGAAATAGTTTGTCTAAAATAGTTTGTCTAAAATAATTTGTCTAAAATACAATTTGACTAATAACTGAAGATAACTAGAAATGCATTTGTCTGCTTGATAAATTTGGAGTGAGGATGAAAAGATTGAAAATGGGTTGATTTTATTTCATAATATACCTAACCTAACCTAACCTAACCTAACCTAACCGGGTTATGGGTTCCGGGATAACTGATTTCGATGTACTATTCCGCACAAGAGGTAACCTTTTAAGATGGGGCGTGGCAAGTAATAAATAGCATTGTACATCAGGCAACAATTTGTATGCCATATTATATTAAATTGTTTGTTTAGACAAATTGTATTTTAGACAAATTATTTTTAGACAAATTGTATTTTAGACAAATTGTTATTAGACAAATTGATTTTAGACAAACTATTTTAGACAATTTGTTTTAGACAAATTGATTTAGACAAATTGTATTTTAGACGAATTGTTTTAGACAAACTCGCCTGATTCGATTTTTATATCAGCAATCAAGTTCGTGTTATTCGTGAATACCAGATCCAGGTAGTTATTTTTTCTGATATTTTCTGTTATCTCCTGTGTCAGCATAAACTCATTTGTGAGAGCCATCAACATTTTGCTTGCTTCTGGTCTTCTCTTGTGCCCTCCTTGTCCTGGTGTGTATATATATATATATGTTTCTATCCACCTTTTTGTATTTTATAAATGGGAAGTTAAAGTCTCCGCAGATCATTATATTGGGGGATGGAGGGTTTATGGCCTTTATTAGTTTTCTTATGTCATCAATGGCCTCCGAGAATTTTTCGGTTGGGATGCTTGGAGGTCTACAGATGACTATTAGTATCACGTTTAGTTTTTCTATTTTCACTGCTGGGAGTTCCACAAACTGTTTGATTTACTTAATACCGTCTCTATCATATGGCCTTCCTGTACATATATAGCACAGCCATTTTACGTCTCGTTGTTCTATCCGCTCTTAGTAAGTTGAAGCCCTCTATATTTATCTCTTTCTTATCAATACAATGTTCACATTTTTCACAATTTCCTTGGCAATCATTAAGATGAGTTTCTGTGAGGCATGCGATGTCTGGCCTTGTTTCGTCCATACATCCTTCCAGGTACGAAACTTTATTTAGTGATTGGTTTGGTTTTATTCCTTGAATATTAGCTAGGACAGTATTTATGTTCTTTGTTTTTCATTGCCCCTTGTGCATTTTAAGTTCGTTTTCCTTCGATATCGCTTGTTTCGTTGCCCTATGAATTATATATATATAGAGGTGAGTTTGAACGACGGTTCAGGATCGACCTGAGGTCGACCCCTCTGCAACATCCCTGCCTCATTTTCGGGATTTGGTGAAGGAGGGAATTGCTGTCTGATCTCCTCCTTCCCTCGTAGCCAGCCACGCATGGCTGGTCAGGGACTTTGCACAGGAATCTGTCCAGCTGGTTCTTGAAGTTACTCAGGTCGGTGTGTTGGAGATTCCTCACTTCTTTTGGTAGGACATTGAAAAGCTTTGGGCCTCGTATTCTGAGAGTATTTTCCATCCTCGTTTTCATGGCCCCCTGTCCCACCGCAGCTGAGACCCTACAAAATCTGCCTCTTCTCTCATTCCAGTTTGTTTCTATTTCATTTCTAAGGTTAGGGACAGAGCCCTCAAGTATTTTCTATATGTATATTATTGTGTACTGCTCGCGCCTTCTTTCGAGAGAGTAGAGTTCCAGGGATTGTAGTCGAGACCAGTAGTCTTCACCTTCCGTTTCCTCTATCTTAGACGTAAAAGTCCTTTGTATAGCTTCAATGGTCGCAATGACTCTTCTATAATTTAAGCATGATGTTTGCTTTTCTGCTGCAGAAGCTCCTCCAGATGATTCCCATTATTTTTCTAACCGTTGTAATTTTGATGTTATAGTGCTCTCTGAATTCTGCATTCGACCACATTATTACTCCAAAATCCCTGACTTGTGGATTTGGTGTTATCTGTTTGGCTTACATAGTTTTGTACACTTTTTTTTGTAGCTCCTTGTTATTACCATATCTTAGAAGTTGGAATTTTTCTTCGTTGAACTTCATATTGTTGTCTTCTGCCCACTGGAATAATGTTTTAATGTCGTTTTGTAATTTTCTTATGTCACCGTCGTTCAATATTTCCTCACATATCTTTGTGTCATCTGCGAAGCATGATACAATACTGTCCTTAATATATGCATCAATATCTGCAATCATTATTATGAACAGCAAGGGAGCTAATACTGTCCCTTGTGGGACAGAGCTTACGACTTCTGAGACTTCCGATTTAACTCCGTTTACCACCACTCTTTGTGTTCTTTGCGTCAAGAAATTAAATATCCACCTTCCTAGTTTTCCAGTAATTCCTGTATTCTTAAGTTTGTGTGTTATGATTCCATGGTCACATTTATCGAAGGCTTTAGCAAAGTCCGTATATATTACATCTATGTTTTGTCCTCGACACAATGTTTCCAATATTTTCTCCTGGTGGTCTAGTAGCTGTGATAGGTACGGTCTTCTAGCCCTGAAACCATGTTGATTTGGGTTGTATAAGTCTTTTTCTTGTAGATAGCAGGTAGTTTTGCTTCTAATTATACGTTCAAAACACTGTATAAGACGTGAGGTAAAAGCCACTGGCCGATAATTCTTGGGCATTGCTCTGTTACCACCTTTAAATAGGGGGTGCAATGTTCGCGTTCTTTAAGGGGAGTGGAATTTGTCCTGTGTCGAGTAATTTCCTCCATAGTAAGTATAGCGGTTTGGCAATACTCTCTTTGCATTTCTTCAGAAACGTGGCACTCCATGTGTCTGGCCCCGGCGCTGAATTGCCTCGCATCTGTGATAAGGCCGTAATTACATCTCCTTCAGTGAACTCGAAGGTTTGTCGAAAAATTCGTCTGGGTTTTCCTCTTCCATCTCGGACTTAGGGGTGCTAAACACAGAGTTAAATTGTTCCCTAAGCAGTTCACTTATTTCTTTTGGGTCATTTGTGTATTCGGCCTCCCCGTCTATCAACAGACCAATACTCTCCTAACACTGCGTTTTCCTTTTCGCAAACGTGTAGAAGTATTTTAGGTTATTTTTTGTTTTCTGCTACCTTGTTTTCCTCCTCGTTTTCCTCCTCGTTTGTTTTATGTATGAATGTTTGCTTTAGGTCCATTTCTATTTCGCCAAGTTTCCTTTCTAGTTTGAGTCTCTTTGCATCAGTTCTGCATCTGTGGAGATGTTTTACGGTTTGTTTTCGTTGCCTGAATAGTGTCCTGATTTTCCTCTCGAGCTTGCTACGTTTTCTTTCCTGTTTCTCTGGAATATGTTTCAGTATTATAGGTTTGGTTTCAATCTCTATTATACATAGTACTGTATTTCTTGTGGAGTCTTCTCGTGAAGTAGCAATTCCCAATTTACCTCCTTTAAATCTTTATTTACGTTTTTCCAATTTACTTTCTTTGAATTTACGTTTAAGCCTTCAAATATTCCATCTGCTTCTCTAGGATGCGTTTTCGGACCTATGGGTGCTAACTTCAATTGTATATAGATGAGGTTTTGTGGTCAGAGAACTTTGTGTGCGTTACTTTTTTATTTGTTATTTTCTCGTTGTTATTTGTCAAGATGAAATCCAAAACGTTCTCTTTTCTCGTGGCTTCACAGATTTCCTGGGTAAGGGCGTAATGTTTCATAATATCTAATAGCAGTGTTGCTTGGGTTCTATCATCTTTAGTAATGTTGCCATGAAACTTCTCGACAAATATAACTTCGTCATTTTTCTTCCATGATATGAATGGGAAATTAAAATCTCTGAAAATTAGAATATTTGTTGCTGGTGTTTCAAGTAATTTTAATATGTTTTCTATTTCATTTGTAGTAAATTGGAATTAACTTTTTGTGGTGTTTGGTGGTCTGCAGATGTTCATAATGGTTAGGTTCAGTTCTTTTACTTCTAATATAATAACTTCAACTGTTGTTTGATTTGTTTACCTTCACTTCGCATGTGTATGTGTTTTTCACGTAGATGCAACATCCCCCCCCCCCTTCATCTAGCCACTCGATCTGCTCTGTGTATGTTGTAGTCTAGCAATGCTAATTCAGTATCCTCGATACAGTTTTCACAGCTTTTTTCCCATTTATGCAAGTGTGTTTCCGTTAGGCATATAATATTTATGCTGGATTCAGTAGCCAAATTCTGTAAATATTGTAATTTGCAGCCTGCATGGTCCGTGTAGAGACCTTGAATATTTGTGTATAAAGCATTTATTGGGTTCCTAATTTCCGTGTTCAGTTTTCCTATATAGTGGTCGTTTCCAGGTCGATGTCGGTTCCTGTTTGGTGTTATTGGTTTGGCCGCTGCATTTGGGAGAATTGGGGTTGCGGCACTTGATACCACTGTGGTTGTATTATCGGTGGGTGGTGTTGGATAGAGGGGTGATGTATGTAATGGTGTGCGAATATACCTGCGGAGTCCTGTCCTTTCTTGTTAGCAGGGCAAGCTGTGCTTTTATAGTTCTCATTTCCTCTGAAAAATTTGTTTCCTTGCTCCCTTTGTTACTTCTAATACGGATAGGGTCTGTTCTTCCCCATTCTCTTCTTTGAGTACCCTTTATTTGAAAATATGGGCACTATGGAAAAACTATACATGTTTACAATATGGTATCGTATGTGATACCTTTATTTCATAATTAAATACAAATTATTAATTTATTGAATTAAATAACTTCAAAATTGCCTCGGAATTGGTGACATAGCCTATTGGGAATGAAATTAATTACCATACATAGAACCCCATATGTAGGCCTTGGGCCCTGCATGACAACAAGAAAACCAAATTTATTATTTCGTATTCAACATTTTCCATTGCTGACTCATGAAAATTACATCAAGAGAAGAGTCAACGAGCTTTGAAGAATCAGCAGATTCCTAACGATTTATACTGGCGGCACTCTGAGCTACTTATGTTACAGCAATGCTTTAAGCAAGAAGATGTTCTTTATCTTCCTATAATTTCTGAGTGAAATCCTCATAATATAAAACCTAATAATTCTAAAAAGGATAGGCCTATTCCTTAAGGTATTTAAGTGTAGTGAATGCCTATAGCAAATAAACCGAAAGAGATCGTCGCGCCCTACGAACAAAAGTGAGGCCAACAAAATAATAAGGTGAGGTAATTTCTTTGTTTACCATTAGGCATTGCAAATACCGAAAGCAAATAAACATAAAGAGGTCCTTTGAAGACCTACATATACATAACTCTCTAACGAAAAAACGTAAGGTTTTGTCGTTAACTCTCCACTGTAATCTGCTGGAAATTTCCAAGGGATGAGAGGTAACAGGCAATCAACCCATAGCCCTATAGTTTTTTTTCAAAGGCACTCTATATTTAGGCATTTTCTCTCTGTCAGTGACTGTCTGCACAGGTGAGGGTAGAAAAAGTGACAGTTTTGTTCGTATCTGCATCTTCCATTCCTCATCATATCGAAGCATTTTTTTGGGTGACTGTACCTGCAGTTTGCTCCATATATGTACGACCCTGTTTTATAGTATTCACATATGGCCCGTCGTTTAATCTCCTTACGAGCCCTATGTGATCAATTGCTTTTTTCTGTTCCGCCACCACTTCTTCCCTACTCAGTGGTTTTTTTGTCTTCGACAAGTTTTCATTAGTGTTCTTGGTATCTTCCTCTTTCTCCTTTATATTCTGGTATCCCTCTCTTTTTTCTTTTGTGTTCCTGCTATCTCTCTCTTTGGCAGGGGATATTTCATTCTCTGAGGCTACTCTTGCATCTCCCTGTAGCGTAGCGTCCTGTAGCGTGCTGTAGCGTGCTTTCCTGTAGTGTGTTATCCTGCGCCTCGTGCTCCTGCTGTAGCATGCTTTCCTGTATTGCGATTTCCTGCGCCTCGTGTTTGTTTGTGTCAGTGTTTCCTAGTGTTTCCTTGTCATCTGTTGGTAAACATGTATTGCCCATTTTCATTGCTCTTTGTACCATATTCTTATTTTTTCCATGCATGTGATGCACAGGAAGCCGTAAATACCTATGAGTTTGTTATTTATTCTATTTATCATATATACACACACACACACACACACACACACACACATACACACACACACACACACATATATATATATATAATATATATAAGTATATATATATATATATATACTGTATATAATGTAAAGAACGACGCTTGTGTAGAAGAGCGTTCCGCACAAGATGAGGAGGGAGAACGAGCAAATGAAAAATGAGGCACCTCCCAAGAATCGAATCCGGGATCATCCATTTGCCGTAAAGAACGACGTTTGTGTGGAAGAGCGTTCCACTCTTCTACACAAGCGTCGTTCTTTACATTAATTATACTGTGTGTTGTTTGCAGTTAAAATGTATATATGTACGGCATGCGAAGGTGCTCCCTCAGGGCATTTGATTCCGCTCGTATGTAGGAGAATTACGAGTACTGACGAACCGGGGTCCTTGGTGCAGTGGTTAACATATCCGACCGGCAATTGGATGATCCCGGGTTCGATTCCTGGGAGGTGCCTCATTTTTCATTTGCTCGTTCTTCCTCCTCATCTTGTGCGGAACGCTCTTCTATACAAGCGTCGTTCTTTACATTAATTATACTGTGTTGTTTGCAGTTAAAAAAAAAAATATATATATATATATATATATATACACACACACACGAAGACTGATCAAAAAGTTCCGGAACAGATGTATTTATTGCAAAACTAAATGTCACATACCCAATCAAATTTGTCTCCTTCAAAGTAGTCTCCTTCTAATTGTAAACAGTGATTCCAGCGGTCCAACCATTTACTGAAGCACCTGTTATACTCTTCTTTCGAATGTTCTTCAATTCTCGTGTCGCATTTTGTTCGATCTTTGGTACTTCCTGAAATCTTTTTCCCTTGAAGGTGTTTTTCAGCTTGGGGGACAGGAAAAAGTTATAGGGTGCCAAATTGGACTAATACGGTGGTTGGAGAACCAGTGAAATGTACTCCGTTAAGAATTCCCTTATGGAGAGTGCTGTGTGAGAGGGCGCATTGTCGTGATGCAACATCCACGAACCCGACGCCCATTTTACCCATTTATATACTATATAAATTTTGGAAAGATTGGGCAGTGTGTAAAGTGCATGTATGTGTAAAGAAGGAGTAGTGTGTTTTTGAGAGCATGCTGGACTGCTCACAAGGTACTAGATGAGACATGGAAAAAAACAGCGAAAGAGGACAGTGACAGGAGAAACGGGAGTTCCAGCACTTCCTGTCTCCTGCCTAACGCCCCCCCCCCGGAGTACTTTCCTGGTCGATTGGTGTCTACACTCTTCTTTCGATATATATATATATATATATATATACACACTCACATATACACACACGTGTGTGTGTGTGTGTGTGTGTGTGTGTATTGTAGAATAAAAGTAAATTCTGTATTTTATATATATATATATATATATATATATATATATATGCATAGAGAAGGTCTTATTGGTGTGGCTGGGTAATATTGGGAAACATTACCCTTGCCACAGCTTGGAAATATATATATAATATATATATATATATATATATATATATAATATATATATATATATATATATATATATATATATTTCACGTTAGGTGAATAGAATTCTTTCCACTCCTACGTAGATAAAAAGAAATAAAAGATAAGAATAGAAAATGTTCACTCCATTCCCAAGGGAAGAATTACTGTTGAAATGTGAGCATCGATGTCAAACTTATCTTTATAGGAGAATGAATGTCTGTAGAAGGACACTTTAAAATGGAGAGCATACGTGGAATTTTTTATAAAATGAAGTCTCCGAGAGTCAGGGTTACGACTATACTATATTTCAGCCAATTTATTCTGTATAGAAGACAGTGATCCTGTTCATAAATTTTGAATATAGTAACTGAGCGGTTCAAAGAGCGTACTGAGTAGTATGCATTTGTTTTACTGTCAGTAACACCACACCGTGATTTCCAATAGATTTTTAAGTGAATTCAAGTGAATTTCTTATTCAATATTATTCACATTTTCATTCACGATTCGCGAGTGACAATACTCCAAGTGAGAATTCCAAATTTTGGAAAAAAGTCCCCGATTTGGGAGAGAGTTTAAAAGGGGACCGTAACGCAATTGACCCAGGGGCCAGGTTTTTTTTTTTATGAAAAAGTCCACTCAAAATAAAATTTTCTTCATTTAGATTAAATAACTTGTTTTTTGAGAGTGCATTCCAGGGAGGTTTTCTTCTTTTGGGTATCGAAATTTCTTTCCAGATGATAGACTAATAATAACTTTTTAATGATAAACTTCTTTAGATAGAAGATATGATCTTCAAAACTTCTTTTTGGTTTAAACTGAGAAAATAGAAGATAATATTTCCGTTATAGAAGAATGTGGGAAGGGTTTTTTTCTGTGTTGCAAATCGTAGAGCAAGAATGAAAATGAATTAATTTGAGAATGTCCTCTTTTTAGATTCTCATTCACTGATTTCTTTCTCATTCTGGACGAGAAATAAAATGAGAATGACATTGACTGCGAAAAGACCGATTATAATTAAGTACTCCAACTGCGTCGTTCGTACGTGTACCGCCATGTTCAGGAAATCTGAGAGAGTAGAAGGCGAGAACCAAGTTATTATAATAACTATGCACTCAATCAGCTTTTAACCCATTCTTTGTCATAGAAATTAATCTGCAACAGCGCCCCCACATAGAAGTGGGCTAATAAGGCTGCGGAAGAAGATTTGTCATAGAAATTAGTAGGGGTAAGTGATGTTCATAGAATATTTACTGACTATAGGAAAATACAGAGTTAATTTGTTTTGTGAGACTAAGTAATGAGTGAATAAAAATATAATATATAAAAAAACAGCTATTTGAAGTATAAATTACTATTAATGCTTCATTTCTCTGCATTCGGTATACTGCACTTTGCTCTATTTCAGTAGTACTCATTGGGCGGCTCGCGAGCCAAATATGATATATATACATAGCGCATTTGGCTCGCGAGCCGCGCAATGAGTACCACTGATCTACTTCATAATCGTATCATGAATTTTACTCCAGGACAGTGGTTCTTAATCTTTTTAAGGCTGCGACCCAAATTCTGGTCGCGGGGCGTGTTCGGCGACCCATTCCTTCAAACAGTTCACTCGTAATAGATAATAAAATAAATAATTAATGGTAAAATGATTAAGAATAACAAATAAATGCTAAATAATAATTTAATAAACAATCAAAATGGCTTGGCGACCCAGGGGTTAGGAACCATTGCTTTAGGATGTATTCAGACAATTCTTGCCGGCACCGTTCTACAGAGTGGTGACAACAGTAAATAGACACCACGTTGATTGTGCTTAAGAAGAAATAGCAAAACTAATCAATGGAATGCCAGAACGTGTGTCACCTTTACAAAGTGCAAAGAGGAAAGTTACAAGATTCAAAATGTATTTATTCAATAAATTTATCATTTATTGACGTTTATTATCAAATCAAAAACTGTGGAAAAATCGAAGGTATCTATTTACTTTTGTCAACCCTGTATTATATTCGTTTAGAACTGAAGTCAGCAGATATTGCATAGGGAAGAAAAAAAAATGATCTCACTTATACCGAACCAAAAAAAAACAGGGTGTACATAAGAATCAGCCAAGCAATGCATGCTTAACCATTCTTTTTTCTCTCTTTTTCAATTCACTTTTTCATTCCCTGTATTTTCTTTATTTTCCTTCATTTTTCTCTACATTTCCTTTCTCATTCATTAACACAAACCAAAATTAATTTGTTTTAAAATGAAATTACGTGAAGTTTAACCCATTTTCGTTTAAAGATCATTAAAAAAATATATATATTCCCTGATTTTTGGAGGGGTAGGGGGGGAGGGGGAAGATTTCAAATTAAATTTTCGAAAATATAACAATAAAATGTAGTGTTTCAAGGCTTCCATTTATAACCGAAGCCAAGAAAATAAATGGGTGAGAGGCCGTAAAATTAAAGTAGAGAGTGTAATATATATATATATATATATATATATGTATGTATGTATGGGAATGAACTCAGAATGGTTCCCTGAGGTTTTTTATGATACACACAGACCGTGCATGGAACAACGAACTCTTCTAGGATAATTAAATCCACTATAGTCCGAGTAAGTAATGGTAAATGACGAATAGCATAGTTTTTCTTTTTCATGATCACCAGCTATCTGCAAAGCAGATAGGATCCAGCTTTGGGACAGGATCTAGGGTTTAAAGCAGCCTAGCCCAGCTACATTTAGAACCTCAATATAAGCAAAAGACTCACTCGCTGCCTTCACGTCAGACTGAATACATCAAAGAAAAAGGGGGTAACTATTATATTTTTAGCCAAAAACCAAAACTTAAACCTCAATTGGCAGAATTGAGCGTCCACTTTTCAAGGCACATAACATGTCCGTTTCAAGATGGGAATCTTATGTGCCTTGAAAAGTGGACGCTCAATTCTGCCAGTTGAGGTTTAAGTTTTGGTTTTTCACTAAAAATATAATAGTTACCCTTTTTCTTTGATGTATTCAATCTGACGTGAAGGCAGCGAGTCTTTTGTTTATACTGAGGTTCTAAATGTAGCTGGGCTAGGCTGCTTTAAACCCTAGATCCTGTCCCAAAGCTGGATCCTATCTGCTTTGCAGATAGCTGGTGAGGGAAGCTATATTTTTGGGACCTCTTTGCGAGTGACCCGTTGCCCACGTCGGGTTAGCATCATGAAAAAGAAAAACTATGCTATTTGTCATTTACCATTACTTATTCGGACCGTAGTGAATTTAATTATCCTAGAAGAGTTCCTTGTTCCATGCACGGTCTGTGTGTATCATATATATATATACATACTAGAACGCTCGCTCACACACAACTTTAGTGGAGTAGGGGGGACTGGGAGGGACGGGTATGTTACTAAAACCTTACGTGATTCTCCCTTAATGTGGGTACTAAATTTGGTATAGCGCTGTTTAGGCATGTTATACGAATATGGAACATCAACATCCGACGTCATTCCCTACATATATAAATAAGACATATATGTGTTTCATGGTTGTTTAACACCCTTCGTAAATAGCAAAGGTTATTTCACCGAAGGGACCTACAGCTTTACGAACCACAGGGCTCTATATCATCTGAACGCAGATTACCCATCCATTTACTACACAGACCCAATGTCGTTTAACTTTGCTGATTGATGGGAAGTGGTATTTCGACATAGCCACGTTGTAGCTGTGTGTGTGTGTGTGTGTGTGTGTGTGTGTAAGAGAATAATATAAATCAAAGTTCAACCTACTTTTCATATATATTATATATGTTGCCGACAAAACGTACCTGAGGTATAAAGTGTAACATGGTATATTCCATTTTCTTATATTAGTCACTCTGTGAGGTGCCATGTATGCTTTTAAATAAATTAAAGGTCAGATTTAAGCTCATGTTTGCCGACTTCACAAGAATCACATCTCTGATTCGTCCATCAAAAGGCATAGAAAGATTCATTACATCAAGTCATACACAAAATTATATACTGCCTGGCAATTTACAGTATATTTCTGTGTAATTTTTTCAGTCAATTTGTACAGTATATTGTTTTTGTTATAGTTGATACCATATACCAATATACCTTTTGGTATATGTACCTTTTCTAATAGTATTTTTAAGGATTCAATTTTGAGTTACGGTTTTGGAAAAAAGTTCGTCGAGGAAATAAAATCTATGGAAAAAATACTGAAAAGTTCAAAATTCAGCAACGAATTGTAGTTGGTTGGAAATTTTTTTTTATCTTTATCTTTATTGGTAAAAATAAATATTAAAATGCTACAATTTACAATATTACATTAATTTCTACAGAATATATTTATTTATTTATTTATACCCGAGTAGTATGGTCCTTAAGTTTTAGGCTTTACTGGGCTCTCATATTAATTATAAGATAAAAGCATTTCACGTATAGGTAGTTATGATGTGGTAATATAAATATTATGATTAATCATTGTACAAATCATTATACTTATAGTTATGAAATATATAAATCTTTAATATAATTGAGGCAGAGTCTGTCAAAAAATAGGCTGTCAAAAAAAATTATTTCAAAAGCTGAAATCGGATACCAAAGATTTTGAAAAGTAATTATTGAGGCAGTAAAAGCTTAATATTTATTTTAAGTTCACGAGGAACTTTTGTGAAGCTTAACAACTGAACCCCCAAATAATTGGAGCCCGTAGGGCTCACTTTAGCTAGAAAAGAACGCAGCAATGAAAAGCTTAAGCTTCACATCCGAACTCATTGTATCAAGATTTGTGAAGCTTAAAATTTTCATGGCTGCGTTCTTTTCTATAGTTTTATTGGATCAATCCCAGAATAGGCACCTGAAATCATTTTTAGGTGCTTAATCTGGGATTGAGGCAAAACACAGGTGCTTAATCTGGGATTGAGGAGAAAAAAATATAAACAGTTTTTAGAGATATAATTTCATTGTTTTTATCAATATTTGAAAAAATCAACTCTAACCTAACCTAACCTAACCTAATCTTTTGCTATATCTTCTGCTTTTTTGGTTAGTTTTGCTATTCTTACCAGTTTGATTTTTACCTGATTTTCACATTTAATATTTTATTAATAATATTATTCGATTTCTATTTCAGAAATAATTTTTCTTTATTCATTAAACCACTTTAAACCTTTTATAACTTTGCCTTTATTACATTTGTAATAGTGTAAACTTTGTATAAACAATAAATTTTGTAATCATCAGGTTTTTTTTATTTAATTCCTTGCAAGGTGCCTATTCTGGGATTGAGGTTGAACGCAGGTGCTTCATCTGGGATTGAGGTACATCAGGTGCCTATTCTGGGATTGACCCGTTTTATTAACCGAATAAAACTATAGGTGACTGTGGCACCCCAATTACTAAGATTGAAGGCCCCCAGCACCGCAAGTCTAGCTAAATGGGCCCGTAGGTTGTTAGCAGTATACATTAAATCTTGGTCAATGTAATAGTTAGACAATAGTTAGAGTTGACAGTACTGTAATAGTTAGGAAATAGTTAAATTAATAGTAATAGTTAGGCAAGAAACATAACATAAACAGATAAGTAACACGATTTCTGTATTACTTTATTAAAATTAATTTCAACTTGCTTTTAAACACACTTTTACCTTATGAATATTTTGAAGTTCAATGCGAAAATAGATGAATTTTTAGAGGAAGACAATCTATAAGATGAGGAATAACGTGTCTATTTCTATTCTTTGTCTGATATCAGTGAATCTCTTGATTAGATACAAAATATTTATTTGCCCACTCAAAGTTAATAATTTTAATAATAAAAACCCACTCTAATAGACAGAGTTTATTTCCACAACAGTTTCGATGCCCACTGGCATCCTCTTCGGGTGGATACAGAAAAACTACTCCCTTCGTTTTTCTGTATCCACCCGAAGAGGATGCCAGTGGGCATCGAAACTGTTGTGGAAATAAACTCTGTCTCTTAGAGTGGGTTTTTATTATCATATTTTGACCTTCACGTAGAAAAGTGAAGTTTCTTTGCATTTGTTAATAATTTTGTTCAAACGTTTACAACTAAAAATAAAATGCGGCAATTTGATTATGTCTGATTTTTAATAATTTTAATTCCTTTTTTAAAGAATGCATTTGCATGATCAAGAAAATTTACATCAGATTATTGCTCCTTATTGCTCATTTTTTAATAACAAAAGTAGTTTTGGAAACGCTGGTCTAGACTCTAGAGCAGAGCTTTCCAAACTTTTAACGTTGGCGACAAACTATTTAAGCATAACAATTTTCACGACACATTAATTAATTTTTGTTATCAAATATCAAATATCAGATAATTTTTCAGTAGGTGGTTTATCTTGTAGCCGATTTTGTTGATAGAAAAATCAAAATTTTCAAAATACAAAAAAACACTAATGTGTCGCGACACACCAGTTTGGAAAGCTCTGCTCTAGAGTCTAGAGTCTAGACTGCAATTGGAGAGGTGGCTGCCAGTAGGTTAGAATGGAGGAGGTTTGTTAGAAGTATGCAGGTTCAGGACTCTCTTATTTTTTACGGGGCCTGGAAACGCCGCAGGTGTAGAATTGTTCCATATGGTGGGTGGGGGGGTTGCTGGTCCACCAGGACGCCTGTGTGAATGGATGTGTACGCTTTAGTTTCTACTTTTTCTCCTCTTTATTACCTTTTGTATTTTACATCCGAGTTTCTGCTTTCTCACCCCAATTCGTAAGCGCTGATGCAGAACTGTTGATGTGTATCTGAGGACTTGCTTTGGGAGTGCTGCACCTGCTTTTGAGATTATGTATGTAACTTTGGCTAATTTGTTGCAGAGGTCTTTAGTGGGCTGTTTGAATGATAGATTCGCCTCGAGGGTAATTCCTAGAAGTTTGGCCGACTGCTCATGTTTAATAGGGATTGACTTTATATTTAAGAATAGTTTGTAGCATCGAGCCATTAATACATTTTTTGGAGTTCGTTGTTGAAAGTTGCTTGGAGTGGCAATAAGTCCTTGTTAGAAATAGTGGCTGTCGTACACTCTAAAAACTGTCCACGCTGTCGACGTTAGAACTGAGAATGAAAAAGGTCGAAACCTATTCTGAGTATGAAGTAGTTAGTGTACACTTGGTAAAAGTGAAAGATTTTCTTTAAGCCGTGGAAGTGCACCTTTGTATTTTTTATTTAGTTTCAGAGGACCCTCTTGTCAAGAAGGGAACTGCTTCATCTGTTATCCATCTACTTTCAAACTGCCATCAATGTACTCTTAAAGTATTTCATTTTTTCAGAGTATGTTTTGTCCTTTTCTTACTTTCAGTTCTGAAGTAGACGACAGCGGACAGATTTTAGAGTATGTGTCATCTGCGTATTGGTAACAGGACGAGTTAGTCAATGATCGGTGGAAGTCATTTATATAAAGGAGGGACAGGACAGGATAGGTACCAGAATGCTCCCTTGATGTACTCTGTGCGATATGGATCTTGTCTGTGAAGTATGAGAATGGGTCCTGTTATCCAAGTATGATCGGAACCATCTGGAGGGTAGTCCCCTAAAGCCGTAATTTTTAAGTCCTTTTTAAGAGTATGGGAGGTGATCAATTATGTTCGTAAGGAAGCGTTCCTGTATCACTAATCTGTCCACATGTGGTCGATAAGAGATATATTTGGTTCTACATAGATCCTGTAACCTTGAATAATCATTGCGTTCCATTATAATTTGGTGGTACATTCCATCCCTATTTTCATTAAAATTATTAGAAACCTCGTCGATGAAAGTGGAAATGTATTCGACACCCATTTTTTTTATTGGTTGTTATTCTTCCAGCCACTTATGAATTGTCGCTGAATTTTGAAGTATTTAGTATTTTTTCCATAGATTTTAGTTCCTTGTCGAACTTATAAGACATTTTCGTACATCTCTTTCGTGTAGCGGAACAAAGTCGATTTGCACAAATCTGGACAGGCATTAGGTCGATCTGCACAATGTCGACACTAAAAAGTTAGTTTAAATTAGTTCAGGTTAGGGTATGTTGGGTTAGATTAGGTTATATTACACTCAGTTGGTTTAGATTAAACTATATTATGCCCATTTGGATTAAGCTAGGTTAGATTAGTCTGGTTAGGTTAGGTCACAGTCACTTTCACCAAAAATCTGAAATGCGGTTTGAAATCTGAAATCCATATACTTCCTATAAAGTTGAACGTTGACGTCATGAAATTCGAATTTGTTTATGTAACACATCTCTTTTATATTCATGTACTTAATGGAGTGAACGTTCTCATAACTTATTTATGACCGTTCTTTTCAGTCATGAAAAATAAATTATACTTCAGCGAAAGTACTAAAAGATATAAATAAATAAATAAATAACAGTAAAATCTATCTTGCTCCAAATAATAATAATAATAATAATAATAATAATAATAAGACACTTATTTTCACCATTCAGAGTAAATTGTATTACATACTTTTCGTAGGCTCATAAAAGTATATGCGCGCGCAGGTATAACATTGTTTTTACGACCTTCTCATATGTTTTCAAAATGAGAGCTGAGGGAGTAAATTAGATTGTTGGAATAAATGTTTTATGCTCTTGAGTACTTAAGATTCATGGGCTACGTCGTGGACAATGTCGTAACACCGCTTACTGTCGATCAGCGAAGTTAAGCGACATTAGGTCCTGGAGAGTAGTTGGATGGGGGACCGTCTTCTGCGTCATGGTTATCCAGGTTACGTAACGACCCGTGGTTCGGATCCCGCGTAAAGCTGGAGGTCCCCTACGTTATATGTCCTTAGGGCTCTTTTCCGTTCTACCCCAGCAACAAAAAATTAAATTATATATTATTTTCTACTGTAGTTTTACTTGCTGAATTCACTAATATATATCTTATTTTGGAGAAATTAAGGATCAAATGTAGAATTCGGACCCCAGCCTTCTTTAGTTAGCTTTATAAGGCTAACTAACGAAAATATCATGACCTAACCTAACCAATCGTCAAGGGCGTACAGTTAACCTAACGATTGGTTAGGTTAGGTCGTGATATTTTCGTTAGTTAGCCTTATAAAGCTAACTAAAGAAGGCTGTGGGTCCGAATTCTACATTTGATCCGAAATTAATAACAAAAGAGTTATAGTCCGTTTATTTTATTTAAAAGTAGAGATTGCATTTAAGATTTCAATAAAAATGTCCTTTCCTTTTTGTCTTCTCCTCCACAGAAATTCACATGAATAAGAATCTATCATATTTCTAGATGTTCCCCAATGTCTCGTTCCTTTGTTCAGCTAAATCAACTGTACGCCCTTGACGATTGGTTAGGTTAGGTCGTGATATTTTCGTTAGTTAGCCTTATAAGGTTAATTAAAGAAGGCTGGGGTAGAACGTTATTTCCTTAACTATGTTTATGAAATTCCATTTATCATCCATGACAATATCTACAAAAGAGAGAAAAAAATTAATAATTATAACCATAACTAATTAAAGCACGAATACTTTCTCCAAAATAAAATATATATTATTGAATTCAGCAAATAAAACTACACTAGAAATTGTTGCTGGGGTCGAACGGAAAAGATCCGTCCTTAGATGTTGCGGAGGTTAAACTTTTAACAAATTCAGAAGATCAAGCGTATAGGCTCAATTCTGAGCTCGCCCATAGCACTGTACAGGGAGTTCCATAAATCACTTTACGCCCATTTACCCTCACCCTATTCTAGTAGGAAAAGGTTCAGGTGTAAAGGGATATATGGAACACTCTGTATAAGGATGGAAACAAAACCTTCACCTATGCTTTAAAACCGGATTATGAATCCAATTTAGATAAAATTTAAATAGTAATTTATATGCATTTCAGTACCTTTGATACACCCGCTTCTTTCTCTGTAATCTACAGGGTGTCACATAAATCCCTTTACTCTATTCTAGTTGGAAAAAAGTTAAGGGGTAGAGGGACTTATGGGACACCCTGTATATACTTATTATTTGTTATAGATTAATAAAAGTTCATGACATTTTAAATTAGTGAAAAGATTACAGCAAACACCTCAGTTTAGTTCAGTATTTTTGGAGTTTGTGTTAGATGGGATTATTTAACCTCCTCAACATCTAAGGTCATATAATGGAGGGGACCTACAACTTTACATGGGATCCGAACCACGGGTCACTACATAATCTGAATGCGGAGGAGAGTCTCCCAGTCAACTACTGCTAAGACCCACTGCCGTTTAACTTCGCTGATCGACGTGAAGCGGTGTTATGACATTGACTCTGGCGTAGCCCGTATCCCTAAAGTTATAATTATAGTATATTTCCTGGTTGAGGGTGATATAATAAGAATAGTGTAGAAGTTCCGGAGCTATTGAAGAATAGGGACCCTAGCCTTCTTTAGTTAGCTTTACAAGGCTAACTAACGAAAATATCACGACCTAACCTAACCAATCGTCAAGGGCGTACAGTTAACCTAACGATTGGTTAGGTTAATTCGTGATATTTTCGTTAGTTAGCCTTATAAGCCTAACTAAAGAAGGCTGGGGTCCCTATTCTTCAATAGCTCCGAAGTTCCGATAGTAGGATAGTTATTTCTGTTTTTATTCTGGGTATTCTAATATCTTTTTCGAAATGAATTCGAAATTCGAAATTCATTTGAAAGAATCCAAAATTACTGCGAGTTTAATTTGAAATTTCAAAATTAGTTTAAATTAAAAATCAAGTTAGTAATTTCTTAATGGGGAAGATTTAAAACTAAGTTAAATGATTAATTGAATTATTATAATTTATTATGATCAAGGGAAAAAAACTATCTTCCTCTGTAGATACGCGGATACACGGAAACACTCTAAAACTCCTCACTTGGGAGTTCGTTATAGCTCCCAACTCAAATTGAATCAAATGAATTCATGTCTTGCATTGAAAATATAGCTAAATTTGGAGGCATTAGTTTTAAATATTTTTGGGTTTTTTCCTATATTCGTGTATCGGAATGCCTTTATCAGGTGGAAAGTCGGGAGCTATTGAAGAATAGGGACCCCAGCCTTCTTTAGTTAGGCTTATAAGGCTAACTAACAAAAATATCACGACCTAACCTAACCAATCGTTAGGTTAACTGTACGCCCTTGACGATTGGTTAGGTTAGGTCATGATATTTTCGTTAGTTAGCTTTATAAAGCTAACTAAAGAAGGCTGGGGTCCCTATTCTTCAATAGCTCCGAAAGTCGGATCACCTGAAGATCAGGGCCCCAACGTATTCTTGTTTTTTGCTTTACAGTACCAAATATAATAATAAATTAAACTGAATGCCCGGTTAGGTCAACTGTACGCCCTTGACGATTGGTTAGGTTAAGTCGTGATATTTTCGTTAGTTTTAACGAAGATATCATTTGGTAATTGAGGCTGGGGGCCCTGATCTTCAGGTGATCCGGAAAGTCTTATTGAGGTAATGCCAACCTTATAAAATAACTGGCGTAGGTTAAAAAGTCATAAAACTTAATGCGACCATTTTGGGTTCCGCGAATATGACTGCACAGAAAATGGTGTCATTTTTTTTTTTTTTTTATCACTCACTGATGACGTTCGATAGATAAAATCGATAGAATTATTTTACTTTCATTCAAATTTACATTCCGAGAAATTTTAATTTAATTTTTTTTTTTTTAATTAAACGTTCAATAAGTAATTTACTTTGAATTGTATTATGACGTATATAATCCTCTTATTCTATATTTTAATAGAACTATCCATCACGTGCCTGGGAACTAATCAGTTTGAGTAGTTTTTACTACGTATGCGAGAATTGACTTTAAAAAGAAAAAAAAAATCACCCACACAGGGTTGACAAAAAGTAAATAAAAACCATGATGATTGTCCTCAAGAACGAATGACAAAGCTCATCAATTGAATGTCAGAACGTGTGTCAGCTTTAAATAATGCAAAACAACACGATTCTAAATATATTGATTCAATAAATCTGTTATTATTTAATGACTTTCATTATCAAAGCAAAAACTATGGAAAAAATAAACTGAACGGGTCTATTTACTTTTGGCAACCCTCTGTATCTTTATTGAGAAATTAAGTGTGAAACGCTAAGACCTTTATTCACATAATAACAGAGAACTATTTACAGTCACTCCTATACTACTTCTTTTTCGATTTTTACTGAAATAATCTACACTGTAAATAAGACTTTGTATGACGTGAAATTTTAAGCAGTTTCATTCCCTATTATAGTTTCAAAATAAATTAAGGAAAAGTTCTTCTCAGAATCAGATTCCAAATTGGAGACAGCATAGACACTAACCGGGAACTTACTAGTTTACCCTATATACCCAAATGGGAACCTATTCAGTCATTGTCAAGAACCGTTTATTACTTGGAACATTACAGTCACAAAGGGTCTATTTAAGTACTTCGCCTTGAATACTTTACGATTTACTTACATTTTACAGTTGAGAGGATCGTGTGATCAGCTAGTCTGTAACGTCATTTGCTAAATTCGAAGTATCTCATTATCTTCATTCAATAAAAGAAAAATTTACTTCGGTTAAAGCCTTTGGTAACCTTTGGTTTGCTTCCGCCGAATTGTTCATTCTGACGAAAGTCAAGCTTTTCACTCCACGTTAGACCTACAGTTTAATGTGGAATCCGAACCACGCCCCACCAGCAGCCAAGCGTCTTAACCACTAAGCTACCCAGGGTACTCATTTATCTACCAAACACTTTCTTCATTGTGTGGAAGGATGAACAGCTGGGTTTTGCTGCGCGCCGCCTGCCGTCGCCGGGTCTCGATCCCGGGGCCGATGGATTCGTAGTCAACGACGCTAACCACTACACCACCACCACCGTACAATAAATTTTAATTCATTGCTGGAAATTTTGAAATTTTAAAAACGAACTTTTTTTTGTTTTGTTCCGATTCTGGATAAAACCTTTATTCCGCAAATCGCGAATAAAGGTCTCGGTAAGAAATTCCTCCTCGTTAAAAAAAATCGGTTAAAATTCTGTTAAAAATATTATTATTTAATTAATTTAATTTAGTTAAAACATCATAAGAAGAGAGGTCTATATATATATATATATATATATATATATATATATAAAAAAATTTTTTTAAGTTCGGGAAGAACCGATTCGCCTCTATTTAAAAGGGCATATCTCGGCGGAAAAACAAAGAAAAAGTGAGAGGAAAGACAGAGGAAAAAGAAAGGGTGGAGGGGACAGTCGAAGTGGAAAAAGACCAAGGATGACAAGGACTGCAAGGTCGAGCCCCATCATCCTTGGGTGCTAGGGCCGGGAGGGCGCACGTGAAACTTCCTGCAACAAGCACGTACAAACGAGCACAAAGAGCACTCAAGCGCACGAGCTTAGAACCACCTTGCGGGGATCTATATATATATATATATATATATATATATATATATATATATATATTCCCGCATCTAATTTCATGGGAAGGATTGTAATTATTTTATGTAAACACATGGGCAGACTATTCGGATACTTATTACGTTATTAGAATGAAAGAATATATGCTAACAAGTGTAACCCCCCCGACCACCACCCCAAATTCTTAAAAAAATTAAATAGTTATGTTGTTCTAATTGAGAAACGGTTAACTCCAAAAATCTAAATAAAACTATTAATTTTTTATACAGGGTGTCTCAAAAGTCCCTATGCACCTCTCTCTCTCTCTCTCTATATATATATATATAATATATATATATATGGAATGAATTTCACAATTAAACACGTGAAATGAATGAATGAATGATGCAGACCCACAAGGAAAAAGAAAGCTTCATTCCCTGACGAGGTGTACTTCTGAATACACGAAAGGCCTTGGAATCATTTTTCTTTTTCCTTGTGAGAGTGCATCATATATAATATATATATATATATATATATATATATATATATATGTGTGTGTGTGTGTGGTGTGTGTGTGTGTGTGTATATACAGACTGAATATACGATAAGTATTAGTCACAATATACGAATATATATATATATATAATATATATATATATATTAATCATGCGGGTTGCTTCTACAGGGTTCGCTCTCTCAGGGCTAGATTTTATTCGCATATGGGAATAAGTGGCCGAACAGGTAAAATTTTAAAAACTAAAGAAGTTCGAGTATTCGGGAACACAGCATAAAATGTAAAACTGATGTCACTTTAGACAATTTTAAAATTCTTGGTTGTAATACTTGTCCCAACTCACTAAGAATTTTGGAATCGCTTTTCATTAAAACATGTCCCCTACTCTAAATGTTGACTCATCAGCCGTCCCCCTCAATTTGCTATAATCCCTCCTCCTTCCAATTCCTTATAATCCCCCCTTCCCCAATCGCCCTCGCCATCTCTTGTTTTCCCGTCTTGCCTCTGCTCAAATCAGTTAGCCTCGGAAATTGCAGTGAAAGGTTAGTTAGTTCATTATTCCAGTGTACTATTGTTAATTTTTCCAGTGTATTAATTTCACATTTACTATATGTATTTAAAAATAGCTTCTTAATTTTTATATGTAAATCTGTATAACTTAGAATTTAACCCTCTTTTCTCAGTCTTTTAAAATTTGCCTTTATGAATAGGTTATAGAAATTTTCTGTCTTGTTTTCATTCAATATTGATTTTAATTTCACATTGTTATTAAACAGCCTGAAGATGAGCGTATTGCTCGAAACGTTGCGCATTAAAGAAGACTTTTCATGGCATTTACATTTCTCCTTTTCATTGGATTTCTCCTAAATATTATATATATATATATATATATATATATATATATACAGTATATATATATATATTCGTATGTAAAGGTGTACATTGACTTTTGAGACACCCTGTATTAAACTATGTAAAAAAAAATATATTCGAAATTTATATATTATTACAAAGATACACAGATTTAGGATTTTTTTTTTTTTTCCCTTATTTCTAAATTCATTTGTAAATATTTTTTCCCCGAACTCAAACGTATCGACATATAAAATTTCTAAAGCATGTCGAAAATTTAAATATATTTAATGCTATATACTTTCCAAGGCGAAGTAGGACGTGGAATTTTGAACGCATTTTCCCTGTTTTAAAATTCAACGCAGGAACACCGATGCAAAATCTCAGATTTCTCGTAGACAGCAGGGCATTATTTTTTTTTTTCAAAAATTTACCGCCAACTACGAAATAACGTTTTACGACTGATAAAACACGTACTCTGACCGCTATATTTTTAAATTTAATAAACTTATTGCACTTCCAGTTCTATTATAATGCCCATATACACGCGAAATTGGTTCAGCAAATATATATACTATGTATAAAATTGTATATATACAAGATGAGAGAAAAGTCTTTAAGGATTTTATACATATAACTGTTTAGTTAACAACATTGTACAGATAAGTGTTCAAATGATGAAATAAATCAAATAAAAAGTCTATAAGAATTTTATTTATACAAATATTTTGTTAAATTGTAATTTAATCTTGAAAGAGTTCTCCATTCGTTATGATACATTTGTGGATTCTCTCTGTAAAACTCTTCATTGTTCTTCTGAACATATCGAGTGGAATCCTTTTCAGTTCTTCATCTATTCTGCGGCCAAGAGAATTCACATTTGAATAGATGAAACCAGGAGTGTAGAGTTTGTTACGCAAATAAGCCCAAAGCCAGAAATCACATGGGGCTAAATCAGGTGATCTGACTGGCCACTCGATGCGACCTCGCCGCCCAAGCCATCTTTCTTCACGGTTCGTATCCGGAATTTCACGGGCAGCTGCAGATTAATGTGGTGGCGCTCCATCATGCTGATAAAGCCAATTCCTGCCAACGCCATTACTAAACTGTGGCAAAACTTTGTCTCTCAATACCTGGCAATAGCGTTTTCCATCCATCGTCTCTCTCGATATGTTAAAGGAAACGAGTCCTGAATAACCAATGCACACCCAAACTGTTAGTGTAGCCATTTTAACGGGTTTACCCAATCGTATTTTGGGATTTTTTTCGCCCAGTAGTGAACGTTGTGTTTGTTTCCTTTACTCGTTAAACCGAAGACGCATTCATCTGAAAATGTGATCTTTCGAAGGAAATCTGGATCACTGTTGAATTTTTGTCTCATTGTTTCAGCAAACAGAAGAGTAGTTGCATTTGGTGATGTTTTTTTATATCTTTCTTGAAATAAACGCAAACTTTCTTCACACTTATTTTAAGAAATAGCCCACGATACAAGTACACTTTTTCTTCATTACTCTATTCCATCCTTGCTGACATGACGCTGACCTGACTGAAGATAGGGCCTTGGGCAGTGGTGGCGAACCTTTTTTGCTGGCGGGTCATTTTTGTTACCTTTGATTTTTAAAAAAACGAAATTGGGTCAGAATAATTTATTTGCTTACTATTTTTAGTGAGAAACTTGTTGAAGTTTAGCTGCTAATGTTTTGTCCGAGGTTTATATTTATTGTCTTTAGTCTCACACATGCAGCACTCATATCTGTGCCAAGGCGATTCCTAGCGGTGGATTTGACGAAATTCATGGAGAAAAACAACTGTTCACATGAATAAGATGAACCAAACATTGTTAGCAGAGCTAATGCTAGCTTTTTCATTGATGCAAAAGAATTTGGTAAAGCGTTCCATTCTGCAAGAATAAGATTCTCTACTTTTTCTATTGATTGTTGTTCTCTAGTTACACCCAAAATTGACGATTCCATTTCCTTTTCTTGTAACTTCAGATTAAGATCAATAAATTTAGTCTTCCATACTGCACTTTCTTGGAAGTCAACTAATTCCATTTCTAAATTACCAATGTCAAGCCAATGAAAAGCTGATAACTGAAGATCTTCAAATTGAATGGTATGAAGGAATTGGAGGAATTGTAATGTTGCATCAATTTGTCGGAATTTGAAAACCTCTCTGAAAGTAATTGGCTGGCATCTCTTATTATTGAAGAGTACTTTTTGAGCACGTCAGATTTATTTTCTTCATTGTCTGCAAAATATTTAGAAGTCAAGAATTGTTTCTGCAATAATGGAAAATATTTCAATATTTCTTCTTCCAGATCTTTTGAGAAAATATTTAGTTTTTTTTCAAAAGCTTTAATATTTTCAAACACTGATGATGCAACACAGCCGCGACCTTGCAACTTTTTATTTAAAGCATTGTAATGCAATGTGAAATCAGCGAAAAAATGTAAGTCATTCAACCAATTCATGTCAGTCAGTTCTGGATATTCATGTTCCTTTTTATTCAAATATCTTATTTATTGCAACAATTCAACAAAGCGATTCAAAACTTGACCACGAATTAACCATCTGACATTGTTGTACATGACTAACCCTGAAAATTGAGAGTCAACCTCATCTAATAGTTTGGTAAATTGACATTTGTTAAGATCTTGAACAACTATAAAATTAACCATATTTTCAAGTGATTTTAAACTTTTTTTGTGCCCAAAGAGCTTCTTGGTGTAAAAATACAATGAAATTCAACGAAAGGATGTTTTACTTCTTGTTTAAGTAATTGAACAAATCCAACATTTTTTCCAATTATACTCGGAGCTCCATCAGTCGTCACAGATACAATATTTCTGAAATTAATACCCATTTGTATGAATTCCTTCTTCAATTCATTCATAATATCCTGTCCTGTGGTTTTCTCAGGCAGTGTCATCAATTTAATTAGCTCCTCCTTCATTATATTTTCGGAATAAAATCTTGCAATAACTGCTAGACGGGCCTGTGATGTGACATCTGTACTTTCATCAAAACAAATTGAAAACATTCTAGTATTTGTCACATCCAATAAAAGTTGATCAGATACATTTTTGTCCATGATAATTATTCTATCTTTGACCGTATTTCTGGCCGCAGGCAACTCATTAATACGTTTAATTATTTGATCTTTATTCTGAAAATCTTCAAATAAATAATCTGAGCAGTTTATAAAAGTTTCTTTTAAATAATCACCATCAGAAAGTGGTTTTCCGTGTTGAGCAATGGTAGATGATAATTGAAAACTAGCTGCTGTAATATTGTTGTTTGGTTTAAAAATTCATTTCAAAATAGCAGATTGCTCTTGCTGTTGGTTTAATTGCCGCATAATAATTTCATTCCTTTCCTCATCTGACATTGAGCACAAATTTTTGTGGTTACTTTCAAAATGTCGCTTAATATTATAAAAGCGAGCAACAATGTCCACTTTGCAAATACAACAAAAAGCTTTATTATTTCGTTTAATAACACCGTATTTCACAGTCCACTCTTCATGAAATAACCTTCCAGTTCCGCTACCTTCAGGGCTAGTTTTTCGTTTTTTTTGTAACCACTTTTTTATGGGTGATAATTTCTGCATTTTGTAACCACTTTTTTATGGGTGATAATTTCTGCATTTTGTAACCACTTTTTTATGGGTGATAATTTCTGCATTTTGTAACCACTTTTTTATGGGTGATAATATCTGCATTTTGTAACCACTTTTTTATGGGTGATAATTTCTGCATTTTGTAACCACTTTTTTATGGGTGATAATTTCTGCATTTTGTAACCACTTTTTTATGGGTGATAATTTCTGCATTTTGTAACCACTTTTTTATGGGTGATAATTTCTGCATTTTGTAACCACTTTTTTATGGGTGATAATTTCTGCATTTTGTAACCACTTTTTTATGGGTGATAATTTCTGCATTTTGTAACCACTTTTTTATGGGTGATAATTTCTGCATTTTGTAACCACTTTTTTATGGGTGATAATTTCTGCATTTTGTAACCACTTTTTTATGGGTGATAATTTCTGCACTAATAATTTGGCACTCCCAAACTTAAAGACTTGAATTGCAAAACTGGGAAAACGATGACCGCGCGGCGCGCACCATGAATCGGTTGTCATACATACAAGCACGTTTTTAAACGTATACTATACGTTTGAAAACGTTTCAATGTGTATCAGCTGTTTATTTCGGTGGGAGAATAAAATAATTTTAAAACTGTAAGGCAGAAAATATTAAAAATTAAAGTTATATTTTATTTAAATAAGAGCTCGTGGGTCACTAAAAATTGCCTCGTAGGTCAGTACTTGACCCGCGGATCAGTGGTTCTCCATCACTGGGCCGCCCTAGAGCCTTCCTATTCTAACCTCGGGTCATTCCTGGCCTTGTATAGTTGCTTTGAAAAGTATGGCAAACACTGCAGTAATATCATTAGAATTTATTTATTATTGACAAATTATTTTTTTATGTATAAAATCCTCAAAGACTTTTCCCCAACCCTGTATTACTGAGCCAATGCCATTTACCAACCATACAGAAGGTTGACAAAACTAAATAGACAAATTTGTCTCTTCCAATCTCTTCCAAATCTTTTGATTTGATTATAAAAGTCAATAAATAATAACAAATTGAATCAATCTATTTAAAGTCGTGTTCCATTTCCATTTTCCATTTAATTGATTCAATAAATTTATTAATATTTACTGACTTTTATAATGATACTAAAAAATTTTTGAAAAAAAAACAACAAAGTTGTCTATTTAATTTTGTCAACCTCCTCTATACATTATTATAATAAAAAAAGGGGGGCGGGTATCTATCACACCACTGCTGTAAAAAATAATTGGGATACCAAAGTCCATATCCTACATTTTAGACCTTCGTGATTTCATTATAAAATGCTGAAGGTCCGGAAAAACACACATAATAAAAGTTGGTTATTTTTAATAGATTTGCTATAATAATAATAATCATTATCATCATCATCCTCATCATCATCATCATCAATAATAATAATAATAATGATAATAATAATAATAATGCACATATAAACAAGTATTAGTTGGTTTCCTATATATTTCATATTCAAATATTCAATATTGGAATCCTTTATTAACCCTCTGAATCAACATATCAAGGAAGGGAATCTTAGCATCATTTCCTATTTCCTGCGTGAATTTGATTGACGGAATGAGGTTAATCAATTTAGGCAAAAATTCATTAACTTCAGTGTTGTTAGTCTAAATACGCAATATATCATTGATATACGCATACAATTTAATATAAAATTCAACAGTTTACGCGATATATTTTCTTTAAAAAAAAAAAACTTTCTAAAAAAAATTAGAAGTAAAATTAATGAATTATTTCAAATTTATTTACCAATTTCTTACGTGTAAAATTTGCTTCAACTTATTAATTTTAACATAATTTTAATAACTGCATAATACATTCCTTGATACTCTAATTTTTTAAAATTGTGTGTGTGTGTGTGTGTGTGTGTGTGTGTGTGTGTATGTGTTTTACTGTAAAGTAGAAAGGAAATGTTTGTATGGTGTTTTCGCGATAATTATTTAATGTATATGAAAGATTCAGTGATTTTGAAATTCGTTTAGTTCGAGTCACGGAACGAAGTCGATTTGTACAATGTCGATATGCATAATGTCGATAGTAAAAAGTTAGTTTAAATTAGGTCAGGTTAGGTTCTGTTGGGTTAGGTTATGTTACATTAGGCCCGGTTAAGTTACGCTAGGTTAGGTTAGGTCTGGTTAGGTTAGATTAGCCTGGTTAGGTTAGTCATTTTCATTGAAAATCTGAAATGTTTGAAATCTGAAATCCATATATCGTACTTTCATATTAACGTTGAACCTCGACATTATGAGATGTAATTTGTTCCGTGTGACACGTTTAGTAGCTGCCCAACTTGTCTATAACGGACTGATGGATGATTGCAAAGTTTACTGGAAGGGCATCAGCTAAATATGATTATCTCCCCTCCCAGGCACTAGACTACAAAATATACTTTAATTAACGGTTCTAACTTGTTTATAATTTACGAGCTGATTATTAATTAGCTGCTCGATCAGTCAAATGTCATTTAAATATGACGGGTAATTGAGACGGGATTCATGATATAAACGGGGGGGGGAAAAGTAAACTTAACGTATAGAGTTCATGATCAATTAAAGAAGTAAAAAACATCAGGTTCATCACACTTCCTCATCTCCATTTGAAAGTGGAGTGAGTGAGATGAAATCTTACAAAGGTGTGGTAAAATTTTATGGTAGATCGAATTACTTTTCTTTGTAGTTTTATTGTCTTACTCGACATCTTCTTCTACAGTAGATACTTCGGTAGATAAATATTTGTCCCAAAAATAAAGCCTGTGCGGCTCACATTACGATATAAACAATTAACTAAACAGTAATTGAAATAAAGTGACGTTCCTAAAACCAAAAAAATATTGACGTCAAAAGAGCTGAAAATGCGCAAACCTCATTTTATTCTGTGTAATTGGTTGTATTCGAAGTGGGTGAGTAATAAATCATTTTAAATAACTAGTTTGTTTTAGGTTTCTTCTTTTTTTTTACTCATTGTTTTAAAACCGAACTAGTAATTAGAGGGATTACGAATGACTGAAGAGACATCAACAGTCATTATTATTATTATAAACAGGCTCGTTAAAATGACTCAAAAGAGAAGTACTGTGGAAAATTAATTCTGCGTATTTTGCATACACTTTCAATGCTATTTTGTTGAAAAACAACTTTTCGTTGTACTTAATAGGCAATTTAGGCAAAGCAGATACATAAGAAGAGTTGTTTATACCATTTCTTTTCTGTCATATTAAAAAAATTAATAAAATAAATAAAAAACAAAGGAAGACAGAATTTATTTTAAAACCGTGTGGAAAACTGTCGAAACAATAATGATACGAATTGGTTTGAATTCTCAAAGAAAACGATACAAAATCCAGGTATTTTCAGGGTAACTACGAAATATGTTGATTCATTGGAAAATAATCCTTTTTTCAAAAGGACTCTGTTTATTTAGAAAGTTATTAAACGCTAAATACAAAATAAAGTTAATAGAGTTATAAAGGATAATAATAATTTGATTTTTGGATGAGTTAATAATGATGGTTTGTTTACTATCTCATATTTATCTACATTTAAATCTACGTTTCTACATTTCATCTACGTTTCGGTACAAAAAATATAAGAAATGGTATATATATATATCGTATATAATTATAGATAATTTTCAAAATATATATATATATATATATATACACACACACACACATATATATATATATATATGATACACACAGACCGTGCATGGAACAAGGAACTCTTCTGGGATAATTAAATCCACTATAGTCCGAATAAGTAATGGTAAATGACAAATACCATAGTTTTTCTTTTTCATGATGTTAGCCCGACGTGGGCAACGGGTCGCTCGCAAAGAGGTCCCATAAATATAGCGTCCCTCACCAGCTATCTGCAAAGCAGACAGGATCCAGCTTTGGGACATGGATGTAGGGTTTAAAGCAGCCTAGCCCTGCTACATTTAGAACCTCAATATAAGCAAAAGACTCGCTGCCTCTACGTCAGATTGAAGAGTTCCTTGTTCCATGCACGGTCTGTGTGTATCATAAAAAACCTCAGGGGACCATTCCAGTTGCAAATGCAAATAACATTTTATATATCAGTATGTATCTGGTAAGTACATACTCTATTTATCATAATATCGTATACCATTTAAAAGCTATAGAATATACATATAAAAAAAAAACTCAATATAAAAACCTGTATAAAATATAAATTGTGGATTTATATGAAGAAAAAATGAAAACCTGTCTGACACACTCTGAAATATTGATATGGAAAAAATGCTTTCCAAACCGGAGTAATTCTTATACACGTGAAAGACATACGTGTTGTCGTGTATTTTTATATAACTGCATACAGCATATGCTATTTTCAAAAAGTCCAGAAATTTTGAAATGTATATAACCTTTGGTTAGCTCCCGCCCGAATTGTTCATTCTGACGAAGGTCAAGCTTTTCACTCCACCTTAGACCTACAGTTTAACGTGGAATCCGAACCACGCCCTATCAGCAGCCCAGCGTCTTAACCACTAGGCCACCTAGGGTACCCATTTATCTACCAACCACTTTCTTTATTGTGGGGAAGGATGAACAGCTGGGTTTTGCTGCGCGCCGGCTGCCCTCGGGTCTCAAACCCGGGGCCGATGGATTCGTAGTCAGCGACGCCAACCACTACACCATATATATATATATATAAAAGGTAAGATCCAAGAAACTCATTTCCCACGACTTTTGGGTGAGTGTGTCTCATGGGGTCACCTGAGCAAGAAGAGAAACAGAGTAAATGGTCAATTCAACTCTACCTGATGCTAGCGACCGGCAGCGAACCAGAGTCCGCCATCGTAACTACCGAGTTGCCGGGCGCCCAGTACACACACACACACACACACACACACAAATATATATATACATATACACACCTTGGTGGTGTAGTCGTTAGCGTCGCTGACTACGAATCCATCGGTCCCGGGATCGAGACCCGGTGACGGCAGGCGGCGCGAGCAGCAAAACCCAGCTATTCATCCTTTCAATAAAGAAATTGGTTGGTAGATAAATGGGTACCCTGGGTAGTGTAGTGGTTAAGGCGCTGGGGCGTGGTTCGGATTCCACGTTAAACTGTCGGTCTAAGGTGAAGTGACAAGCTTGACCTTCGTCAGAATAAAGAATTCGGGGAGAAGCAAAACCAAGGTTAACCAAGGTGTGTGTGTGTGTGTATGTATAAATAATATATATATAATTGTGTGTGTGTATGTACGGTATAAATAATATATATATATATATATATATATATATATATGTGTGTGTGTGTGTGTGTGTGTGTGTGTCCCAAAATAAAAGTTACCCCTTTTATCGGGGCTAACAAAACAACAATTCTAAGGATAACTAAATGAAACAGAAATCATATAAAAACCCTATATATTTTTTTTAAAATGAGAGGTAGTTTATTTATATCTGATGAATGGTCTCTTTATAAATTCAACTTTAACAATAATTGTTAAAAAGTTAAGGTAAAAAGGAAGGTAAGTAGAGATTTAATTTAACATTAAAGAAATCCGAACTGGAACTTGAACCCCCGTCCTTCAGGACTTAAACCCATTTCGTCTATAAGACGAAAACAGCGACATTCTAAAAAAAAACCTAACCTAACCTAACCTAGCGTAACCTCACCTATCTTAACCTAACCTAATTTAATCTAAGCTAAAACTAACTTGTCGATAGAATGTCAAGTCGAACAAATGTCGTAAGACCGGTCCTTCATATTACGTACCGTTGCCATAACAACATCGGCTTTTAAAGACCGACGCTTTGCCAACATTGCTCCTCATTTTTTAAAGGAAAACACTTTATTGATAAAATAATGTTATAACACTTTTAAATGAAATATCTACAAGTATTTTTACATTACTTTGGCCCTTAAGCTTTGGGCTTTAATGGGCTCTCAAATTAATTAAAAGATAACAGGTAACACATATTAATTAATTAAAAAAGAATTATGGGGTAACTCATATCATTTGATGGGAGTTGATACGCATAATTGAATCATACATAAAATATATCCTACATGTAAAATATTAATTGATTAGATACAAATAATTAATATGAGAAATATGAGATACAAAATATGAGATACAAAACAAGTAATGCATTATCGTTAAATTATAAATAACATCAATAACATTAATACAAAAATTTAACAGTATTCATCTGTTGAATTTAATTTAAGTTTTCTTATACAGTAAACGTAATTAGATGAAGAATATTTTTAAAATCAACGCTTAAATCCACCCACATATGTTGAACCCGACGAAGGAAAGTTACTTTCTACTCTCATCGTGTCCTCGCAGTCTGCCACGCATGGATGATCACGGACTTCACTTCGGAATTTGTAAAGCAGAAATTTTAGTGCTGTTAACTGAATATTTTGTAAATTTCGCAATTCGCGGGAAGATTCTAAGAATATTCTGAGAGAATATTCTATTTTTGTTCTGAAGAATCCTTGTCCGGTTGAATTTCAAATGATGGAGAATCTTAATATAAAGTTGGTTTGATGCTTTTAATTCAGTTTTACAGTGAGGAACAGATTTTAAGGGTTCCATGCATACATTAATCATATTTCGTTTACAGCAGCTTTCCAGTAACTACGATTTCAAAGGTATTTTGGACGTGAAACTCCTTTGTAGAGCTTCAGTATCCGTGATATCTCGTTTTCTGTTCTGTACGGACTTTAGAAAACGGAGCAGTATTCAATTACTGATCGAATCAAAGTCTTGCATAATCTGACTATCTTGCGTACTTTGTTGCTATCAAAATTCTTCAACATAATTCTTCTAATAATTTTCTGTGATATTTTTAGATATAATGATGTTCTTTGAACTCCGGGACTGTATTCATGTTTATGAAGTTGAAATACATCATTATTGAATCTCGTCTTGCTTTTTCATATATAAATATATAAATGAATGAAAATGAAAATGAAAATGAAAAGGTTTATTGACAGACTATAGTCCATATGACAAATATTATTAATACAATGACCGTTCACATACTAAGGATAGAAATATATACAATTGATTAGAAATAATACTGTAATGTCGAAGTATATAAATATAAATATGCATATTTAAGTACAGGAAAACTGAAATAAAAAGTATAATGAAGTTTAACTATCAACACAATATGATCTATAAAACAAGTATATAAAATACGGGAATAAAGATATGATACCGTAGATAGAAAAGGAAAGTTAAAATATAAAATATTACCAAAACTAATTGTATGTCTAAACTATAACTCTAAACCCTACATTGGACTAATTTTGGATAAAGTGCCCTCATCGTTGGAAGTGGCTTGTTTAAATTCCAAAATCTTACGTAGTCAGTGGTTCATTCGTTTTACCGTATCTGATCGAAACAGCGGAAAATACATGTCATCGATTTGCTGGGTTATGGAGGTAAAACAATTTAAAGGAGAGGTTTACATGGTATATTTTTGAAGACAAGATAGAAACAAAAAAGAGGCATACATACGAACAAACAAGTAGGCAGGTTTAATGTGCGAATATTTAATGGTTTGTGTGCTGACTTCCAAATTTCAGAAATGCTGCAGGAAGTTCACAAATAGACGCTGGAAGTATTAAAATTCTTGTGGTTTTTTTTTTCCAAAGGTGTGAGGGAGTGTGAGTGAGTAGTTATACCTCAGTAACGCCTCAGACATAACAACACGTACACTTAACGCGTTACAAAGTGATTTATGACGTATACAAATCATTTAGGGGAGAAAAAAATACAGGAATTTTTAATATTTTTGCGGATATATCAATCACGCTGGCTTTCATCCGCCTAAAAATACATAAAGTGCATCCCTAATTTCTGGACATCTTTATTAGATAGAAATGAAAGCATCAGTCGCCATCATAAATTCAGTGAAAGAATTAAATTCTAAACAACCAACTAACTTTTTTTTGAAAGACCTATCTCAGCTAAAACTTTGAAAAGTGGAGACAATTAAACACTGAGAAATAAAAATAATGTAATCTTTTATTTTTTTCCCCTCTTTTCCCATTGCACAATGCCGGCTCTCCCCTCGAATAAAAGGGCTTTGAGGAGAGTATTTGGAAGGGGGTCTGAAGCCCTCCAATAAAATTTTATAACCGAATAGCTCTGAAAGGTTTCCTATCCATTATCTTTGTGTGCGTCTGTCGTTCGAGAAAAGAGATGGATTTTATAATTATCATGATGAATGGCGGTCTCATTTCCAAAAGGCGAGTCTCGCTCTCATCCATTTCCATATATATATATATATATATATATATATATATATATATATATATATGCCTTTGATATTCTCACTACAGATTTTCAGCACAAAGACTAATATTTGTATGCCGTAAAATCTTCTCTGTTTTCTCCGATAAACTCTTTTATATTTTGGATTTGAAGAATGAATGAAAGATTAAATGTTAAATATAATCTTAAATTACTTTCTACATATTTGTATTTTATTTCATAATAAGAGGATGAAATCGTACACGCTTTTCCCATTTTTCTTCGTGAAAAAAAATATATCTACCGGGTGGGCCAAAAAAAACTATTAACCAACTTTTGAAAAAATATTTTGGCTCACCCTGTATATTGACCTTACTGTTGAGGCCGTATGTTGTACCCATACTTTTACTCTTTCGAACGCTGGCTTTGAATCTAGATTCAACGCCCAAGGAGTAGAGGTACAGGCTCACAACTGGAGGGAGGTATCAGAATATGGTGCTCAATTGGAAGGCGGTCAAAGTCAGCAACTGATACTTTCAGATGACAGCCAGTTTCTCCATAAATAATTAATTTTCCTAATTTTTATACAAAATAATTCATTTATTTCCTTCTTCATTTCAGACCATCATTCTGCTTAGTTGGTGAACAAGTTATAACATAATGAAATACTCTTTGGAAGATGAAGCATTGATATTGAACCTGCGTAAGGAGAAACACTGGGGTGCAAAACGAATGAAGAAAGAGTTTCCAAATAAACGATGGACGATACCTGGACTTCATTATCTCATAAAGAAAATCGATATCACAGGGTCGACCAAACGAAAAGAAGGCAGTGGAAGGCTAAAAACATCACCTACCGAGGAAAATATTGACACGGTTTCATCCATGATATGCGGTCAAGAAGAACGGCCCAACACCCGCAAGTCCGTTAGAGAAATTTCAAAAACTACTGTTATTTCTCGCTCTAGTGTTCGTCGTATAGTAAAAGATGATCTGGGTCTTAAATGTTTTAAAAGAGTCGACGTTCTTAAGCTCTCTGCATCAAATAAGCAAGCAAGAGTTGAAAAATGTCGTGCTCTGTTAGAGCGATTCACAGACAGAGAAGTGTCGAAAATATGGTTCAGCGACGAGAAGACCTTTACGGTTGCTTCAACAATAAACACACAAAATGACAGAGTTTATGGAAGGCAGGACAAAAAATCTATCAGTCTAGATCGACTTTGCAGGGGACGTCCGCATTTTTCTCAAAAACTCATGGTTTCCATCTTTATTTCAAAGTTAGAGAAGTCAGAGATTGTTTTTGTTGATCAAAATGTCAAAATCACTGCTGGTTATTACCAAGAAAAAAATTCTTGATGCGGTACTGCCGTCGATAAGGGAGAAGTCAAGGTTGCAAGCGTGTATTGGTAATGGAGGAGGGTACATTCCGCATAATCTTGGACTCAGGTAACTGTATAGAAATAGAAAGTTCTTCTACCTGTATCTGTATAACAACGAATTACAAAATAATGGTTACAGTTAGCATAAATCCAACTTCACCACGAGATAGACCATGAAATTCTATACAGGACACATATATTGATTATACAAATAACATTTGATAAAGGTAAAATTAGATTCTTCAAAATCAGGGTAATAGTTTTTTTTTGGCCCACCCTCTATACATATAAAATTAAAACAATTGTGTTAATATTTTTAAAAAAATGAGAATTATAAAAATAATACTATTTCAAATAATAAATTTATTAAATTTTACTCATTATTTTATTATTTCTGACCTTTCCGTTTAGTTTAGTTTTAGTTATTTTCATTCTTTTCTTTGTAACTTTTAATTCTTAATTTGGGAATATTTTTGAAGTTTAGTGATGATATTCTGATACTGTTTAGCTTTCTTCGTGAAAGGTCGTGTGACGGAAGGAACCTACAGCCTTACGTGGAATCTGAGCCATGGGTCAGTACATCATCTGGACGCGGAAGAAGATCACCCATCAAACTACTACTACTACTACTACCTAGACCCATCGCCGCTTAACTTCGCTGATCTAACTGGAGGCGGTGCTGCGATATGGCCACGACGTAGCCCTATTACACGAAAGTTAGGATACAAATTTTAGTTTAAAATTGTGTCGATAAAAATGTTATTTTGTGTTTATTTGTGTTTAAAAAGATTCTATATAATAGTTAGTTTGTAAATAATAGTTATTTAGAATTACATTAGGTTAGGTTAGGTAACATCTAGTTAGGTAGCGTTAGATATATTTTTCTTAATCTTTGTTTTTCCGAGATGCGGATTTTTTTCTCTTCCCCCCAAAATTAAAAAAAACTTCTCGACGTCTCCTTGATCAAAATATTTGTCTCTCGAGAGATCTCAGCAACATCTTTTTTTTTTATCTTATAACAAATTTGTTTTCATCTCTGTTCCAGGAACTGCACCAACCCACCAAACGGTACAATCGCAAATTCATTTGAAAAACGAAAATGGATAAGACACTGCAATTATAGCTTTCGATTTCCGATTTGCCGGAAGGGCAAAAGAATGATTACCCAGAAGAGTTTCAAATAATAAATCCATCTTTGACATAACTTTCACTGCTCCTCCTCCATAAAAACCCTCAATAAAAACCAACAATCTCAGCGATCGAACGTAGCTCCAAACAACGCGTTTGCCAGTTAAGATTAAGCTAGATGAGATAAGGTTAGGTTCGATATAAATCAGTGAAAAAAATTAACATAAAAGGACATGACTAACTTAATTTGCAAACGCTTTCCACTGGATATCAAGTTTGATCGCAGAGATTATCGATTTCAGGGAATTCAATCAGAAAGGGTGAACATACGATGAACGTAAGGTGAGCATAAGGTGAACAAACGTATAATTGTCAAATATATAATTATCAGTTAAATATTAACATATAATATAAATGTTTGTCACGGGTTGTACATTAAAATTTCAAATATGACAAGCAATTTAACTCATTTCAATTTTGAAATCTGTAATCCAGGCTGTAATGTAAGGTTATATATATAAGCTGCTCGGATAACAAGCCCATATCGGCAGTCACATAGCTTCCAAACAGGAACATTATACATTCGTGCGAAGAGGTAACGCAACAGGCTTGAGTACGAAAAACGCTTTGAGTAATTCATTTAATAAAAATGTTCCTTTTTATTAGCGGGGACATTTGTGATACTCTCTATCAGATATAACATTCGCTGACGAAATGGCAAACTGCGAAACTTAAGGCCAAAGAGGTATAAGTTTTATTGGTATGTCCCACATCGACATGTTAAATAAAAATTTGGTCATGTAAGTATACAGAGCCATTTGTAAAGCGACGCTATAAGAGATTTAGGTGTGCACCCACACACACACACACACACAAACACACACACATCTGAAGATGATATGAGGACGCTCTTGTCACTTGTCTTTGCATTCACGATGCAAAAATTGCAATACCAATTAAATATGAATAATAAAACCAATATATAAATCAGTTCATTGATATATATATATATATATATATATATATAGAGAGAGAGAGAGAGAGAGAGAGAGATATGCAAATCACAAATGAGTTATAACTCAATAAATTCAGATGTTTTCAAATTATATTTATATAATGTATATCATCCATTGATATACTGTGTTTTTCTTTTTAATCATTACTGCAATGACAGGTGCTGTCTTTGTGTTAAAATTCTAAAATGCTTTTTCATTATCGACATACAGTATCCTGTATCTGTATATGTAATTAAAAATCGGGTAGGCGGAAAATAAACCCTCATATGTTTCAGATCAATAGATCCGCCACCGGATAACAACAACAAACAAACAACAACAAAAAACCAGCAATAACAATGACATATTCAAACGAAATTATCTAACTTCTAAGCACCAGAAATATCGTACAGCATCAGCGACTGCCTGAGCCACGATGTTTTACCATTACGAAAGGAACAGCTTGAAGTAAAGACAAATGGTACATTATAATTAATCGTACAGTTGTATTAAATACGCCAATAACAACAAAGAACAGTTATGAAAACTATAATCGGCGTAATCACCATCCAGATAAGATAAAGGAGTGTGATTCAAATTTAATACTAACATTAAAAACGAGGGAGGTGTTTGGTTAACCCAGAAATTTTTAATTTCAAACCATTTTTATGATAATTTTCACCACCATTTTAGGATTTTAGAATTCTTTATTATAGCTTAATTTTTTCGTTGCTTCTCTCTATGGGTCTATATCGTATCGCATCGCATCAACAATAATAATCATACTAATTACACTATTACTACTGATACTGCTATTAATAATAATACAGTACTCACGTGGTTTTCATGATTCACCGTGAATCGAGTTAACCGTGATTTATTAATTGTAGCAGTTGTGCAGTTATCCGTGATAATGAAACTGTGATTTGGCGCGGTGTTTACATCTGCAGCTCGCCTTTCGCCAGCCACCACTACGCGCCTCAGTCAGTGTCTCTCCGCGTTTCATAAAATATGCATGTGCGCTTGTGGCTTCGCATATCTTCACGTCTTATGGTAAGTACAAGCTACTTGCGTATTATAGTATATTATACTGCAATAAAATAATACTGTGTGTGGTGGCGCGCGAGATAGGAGGCCAGTCAGTGGTGGTGGGCAGCAGTGGCTGCAGCACCCACTCCGGCGGGGTATACTGAGTTAACTGTGAAGTCGGGTTATCCGTGATTATGGACTGTCCCTCAATCACGGATAACTGAGTGACTACTGTAATAAGAATATAATTACATTCGCTATGAGTAACAGAAGCCTGGATTTCAGCAGGAGTCAGCACTCTAAATGGTAATAGACATTTGGTTATATATTAATAAGCTGACCAGACGTCCCGCTTTTGAATTATATATCCTGCTATCCCCTAGAAACTTTAGGCGAGGCGGAAATGTTCCGCTTTGGGAGATGATGAACTTAAATGTCCCGCTTTATCAAAATTACTTCCTGTAAGCAAAATGACTTTAAAGAACTTTTGCTGCCATAGAGTAAATACACGTATACAAAAATATCAAAGGTACGATATTATTTTGAACTATAAATACATTTTTGTTAATTATGTTTTGTTAATTATGATTTTTGTGCCTTTAGTAAATATAATTTTATGTTACAACCTATTTTATAACAGTAGACTATTGGATGTAAGCGAGCCCAATATTTTCTATTCATTATTCAAGAGATATCCCACTTTTAACTCCAGAAAATCTGGTCCTTATATACAGGGCTATTTAAAATTATTCATCCGATTTCAACTGAGAATACTTCCGTACCTATCAACCGTGCATCAACTGGGCATACACCACATGAAAGAGGAAATCTCCGAGTTTTACAAGATCACCGCGAGAGGGCTCCAAAGTCACGCCGTGGCCTAGTCTAGCAACAAACAGTCAGTGTGAAAATGGCGTCCGCACAGCAGAAGGCGTTTTGTGTGTTGCAGTTTTCGAGCTGTAAATCGGTAGGTCGCCGGATCTTACACCGTGCGACTTCTTCCTTTGGGGGTACGTTAAGGATATTGTGTACGTGCCACCGTTGCCCACATCTTTGGATGAGCTCCGAACTCGCATTGTTACTGCCGTAGAGTCAGTGACAACGGACATGCTGGAGCGAGTATGGGAGGAATTCGACTATCGTGTCGACGTTGCTCGTGTAACTAGGGGAAGTCACATAGAGCATTTATGAGGTGAGAGACAAATTTGGACAGTTTTTCTTTTGGTTGATCTATCACAAATCACTCTGTACTTGTAACATTAAAAAATATTCTCATTTGAAATCAGGTGAATCAATTTCAATAGCCCTGTATAAGGTTGTAACATATATTCTGCTCGATTTTTTAGTTCATTCAGAACAAAAATTAAAGGACTTATAAGGACAAATTTGCTCGAATATTTAGTTTATTCACAACAAAAATTAAATGATATAATGACAAATTAATCATCAATATAATTCCCTTCTTTTTCTATAACCTCCTCCCCCTGTAGAAAAGTTTTTTTGCACGTTCGAAGAAATCCCTTGGTTTTGAGTTAAAAAAAGCAATCACTTCGTTTTCGATAGCTTCCCTGAATTGCAACTTTTGTCCATCTAGGTGTGTTGCAGACTTCTGAATAAATGGTAGTCTGAAGGTGCGATGTCCGTAGAATAAGGTGGATGAGGCATTTTTCCCAACCAAATGCCTCTAATTGGGCAGTGGTGATTCGAGCAGTGTGAGGGCGTGCGTTATTCTGATGGAATAGAACACCTCTGCGATTAATTAATGAAGGACGTTTTTCTTGTAATGCCATCTTCAATCGTTGGAGTTGTTGACAGTAACTTCAGCTGTGATTGTTCGGTTATCTGGCAGAAGCTCAAAATGAATAATTCCTTGCATATCCCACTAAACGCACAGCATAATTTTCTTTGGATGGGGTCCATTCCTTGGCTGAGGTTCAGGCTTTGTTTCACGGCTGAGCTACTGATGTCGACGCTTAATATTGTCATAGAGGACCCATTTTTCATCCCGTGACGATCCGATTCAAAAACGGTGCCTGCAGTTGCCGAGAATGCAGTGATGTGCAAATATCGATTCGATGTTGAAGATTCGCTTGTGACAAATTATGCGGAACCCATTTTCCAACCTTCACTACTTTTCCTAACAGCTTCAAATGACGATGAATGGTCATATGGCTAACGCCGAGTTGCAGGCCAAGTTCTCTCACAGTTACTTGGGTTTTCCTCCACTGTTGCTTTCAACAACTCTTCTTCTAACTCATTTGGTCGTACTGTTCGTTGATAATCTTTAGACTGAAGTCTCCATTTCTGAACTTCTCAAACCATCTCCTACACATCCATTCGCTCACAACATCATTTCCTTAAACTCTTTGAATGTTTTTTGCGGATTCACTAGCGTTAGATCCTTTATGGAACTCATACAGCATCACATGTCGAATATGCTCTTTCATGGGCTCCATGTTTTTTCAATTACTGAAATATCGTAGGGGTGGCGTTGTAACTGTATGAAAAACACCAGAAAATATTCATTAGCCTATTCCTACACTAGCCTAAGTCATTCTGTATCATTCTGTATCGTGATAAAAACCTGTGCGAACCTGTCGCCGCGTGTATTTTGCAACATTTCTAAAACTGTTTCACATTATCTTGAGGTTATTCTAATATCTATCGTCCGTTTTCTATTCGAGCAGAATTTATGTTACAACCTGATACATATGAAACATCTACTCGATATTTCATAATGCATTTAGCTTTCTGAAATGAATAATAGCTATTCTGAAATGTTTACTAGATATTTCAAGTATCTGAAGACGGTGTTTAAATGTTTCAGATATATATATGTATAGGCGAAGAAGTTAAATATTTAATTTGTATAATAAATAATTTTCTATCGTTTGCGCCTAGGCGCATGTGCATTGTGGTTAAATCTATTTTGAAACTGGCGTATTGTATTTAGTGTTCCTCTTTATAGGCTATTTCGAGAACAAGATAAAACAATTATATAGGGTGTCCATAAATGTTTACCCTGAAAACAGTATGCTCTCATGTTTTAATGACGAATCTTACATCCGTTTTCTTTTTACAGGTGATCTCGTACACGCATAGAGTTTCTGTGCTGGTGTGTTTCGTCTAACGCATTCGCCGCTAGGAGCGCTTTAGTAGTAGCTGTTCAGTTAAGATGGCGTCTGTGACAGAGAAGGCACAATGTGTTGTGTGGCTTGCAGAAACAAAATCTCCTGTCAGTGTTCAGCGAAGGTTCAGAACAAAGTATGGAAAGAATTCACCTGATGTGAAGTTAATTAAGTCGTGGATGAAAAAATTCTTGGAAACTGGAAACGTGGAAAAGGGAAAGAGCAGTGGTAGACCATCATTTTCCGATGGGACGGTAGAAACACTGAGAACACTGTTTCCGCAACTGTGTACCTGGATATGCTCACCAATTACGCCATCTCCCAGCTGCAGGACAGGCAACTAACTGTCATCTTCCAACAAGAGGGGGCACCCCCTCATTGGGCGCATGTTGTTCGTGAAACTCTCGACGCAACATTTCCAAATCGCTGGATTGGCAGGGACGGGCCAATTCCATGGCCCCCAAGATCACCAGACATTACCCCGCTGGATTTCTTTCTCTGGGGTCATATTAAAGATTTGGTTTATGCAACAGTTGTTCCGGATATCAGGACATTGCGAGAACGGATTACGGATGCAATTGCAACAGTTAACCCACAAATGTTGGAAAATGTGTGGCGTGAATGTGAATACCGTTTAGACATTTTACGTGCCACTAGGGGTGCACATGTGGAAGCTTATTAAGTTCTTTAACTATGTATCAAAACTTTGTATGTTTATCTACTTATGATTAAAACTGTGTTTGAATACGAGTCTTTATTTAAAAGTTATAGCATGCTTTAATCAGGGTAATCATTTATGGACACCCTATATATCGGTGTATTTATTTATTTATTCCATGTATGCTTAGGTCTTGTAAAATGTCTTTGATGCATTTATTAAATTTACTTATTAGGCTAGGCCTAGACTAGTAACATCTTTCATGATTAAGAACTAGCCTGCAGCCCTGGGCCTAGCCTTAGACGTAAGCCTAGATTCAATCTCTTAGTTAGACAGCCCATGTTTGAGAAAAGATTTTGATAAGTAAGAAAGGGTTCAGGCCAGAGCAACCAAGATGGTCCCAGAACTGAGAAGTAAAACATCTGAAGAAAGATCAGCTGAACAAGATATATATTCACTTGAAAAGCGTAGAATTAGAAAATTATAGATGGCTGTGATAATGTAATCTTATAGGAAGTTATTAATAGGGAGACAGGTTTAATTACAAGAACTAATGGATATAAACTGAAAGTCAAACGCCTCGAAAGTAAAGCTGTGAAGCAATTGTCATATAACTTGAACTTCAACTTTAACACTTAAATTGTATTGCGTTAGACAGTTCATTGTTAAACATTTCATTGTTAGACAGTTCACTAAACATTTTTCTTAAACATTTCAGGTTAGCCTTTTCAGTTGTTTAAAAAAATTGGGACAATTTGGACACTTCAATTGATTAACTGAAATGTCCAACGAAATGTTTAACTAATGTGAAATGTCTAACGCATTAGACATTTCAAAATTAAACAAAATTGGGACAGTAAAATGTCTAACGAAACTTCTTTTTAGAGTGAGGCTGAAATTTATTACTTTTATAAACAGATTTTTAAAACTATTGGATTTAGTATCTGATGTAAAATCCATACTTGCGTTTTATTTTCATTGTAAATAACAATAAAGTATGAAGTAGCTGAAACTAAATGAAGGTATAATGAAATCATTATTTTTATACCTTATCTAAAATGACCTTAATTTATAAATAAGACATTACTTTATAGCGAAAGTCACCATTCGTCAATGGTATAAGATATTGTGATTTTATGCAGGGCCGGATTAAGCCCTAGTAGGCATGGTAGGCTAATCGTAAAAGTGGCCTGTCATGTCTAGGCTCACGCTAACATCTCTTTCGCTTAGGATTAGACATTATAACAAATCTGAACCAGAAAAACAGAAATTATCGTCATTGTTAGTTTGTATAAACGTACGTTGGTGTGTTTGTGTATTTATTGACCCGTGTACGCACCATCCTAAATCATGGATAAAACATGGATAAGCCAGAATTTCATAAAAGGGGAAGGGATTGCCCATTGTGAATAGAAAACGTTCGAAAAGGCGTTTCAAACACCTATTCGTTTTTTTGCTGGCATGTGCAGGATGTGTTCCGAAAAAGTGGCCTGGTACATTCGTGGCCTGGTAGGCTATAGCCTACTTCAGCCTATTGGTTAATCCGGCCCTGATTTTATGAAAACACTTGTCCGAAGATATTGTTGTTTTGGGTCGCGGGGATAAGTGGTTTTCTTCTACCGTGTCGCGAGAAATAAAATGTGAAAAACACTACTCTATAGGTTAGGTAATTGTGTAAGTTTTGTAGGATCTTTATACTTGCAACATAGAGTTTATTACTCGGTTTTCTTAATTTAATATATGCTTTAACGAGACCATATGTGGTAAGAGATAATAAAGCATCGGTTGAGTTATGGTCCTCTTATTTTTTACAAATATTTTTTGGTCGGGAAATATCCTTTGCACCACGAAATGAATAGAAAGTTAACACGTAAATTAAGATCCCAAATACTCACTCTCCATAAACAGAGCAACCAAAGAGGAATTGCAATGGAGCTCAAAATACCCAGAGGAGCAGTTTAAAGAATCCTACATCAGGTGCAGAAAAATGGCCATTTGGATACTCATGAGAGGCAAGATCGGCCTAAAATAACTACTGTAAGGCAGGATCGTATTATTCAAAGACTCTTCTTAGTACATCGCTTTACCATAACTCTATAAATATGCGCAACCACTCAAGAAGGCCACATTCACTGCGAAAAGGCGTCCATAATGCGGGCTACAAGGCAAAGCTGCTGTCAGAAAGCAGAATATTAATGAAGTGAATAAGAAAACGAGGCTTGAGTTTGCGAAGGAACCTCCAAACTGGTGCGATGAAGGGAAGAATATTTTATGGAGTGACGAGACAAATCTGAAATTCTGAAAATGAAAGACGTAAGTTTGTGAGACGACGAAACCATAAAAAGTTTGAATTCAACCATATTATTAAGGCTGTCAAACATGATTGTGATTTTATCACGCTTGGAGTTGCTTCAGTTCAGTTGCAGTAGAAGATCTGTAAAAATCGACAGAAATGAGACACACACACACACACACACAGGGTGTTTCAGGTCGACCCTATAAGAAGCGATGACGTATAATATGTTGTTTTATTATTACTGTTTACGTACAATAATATACAAGATAGGTTCTACATGTTCATGTCATTACAAGTGGTTTACGTGCGTAAATGTTCAAACTGAGCTCCATCTGCAGTGATGCATGCCTGCATCGGGTGTTCAACACTGCTGCATACTTTTACACACAAATCGCGTGGGAGAGAATGAATCTCAACCTTGATTTCTCTTGAAGATCCAGCAGATCTTTGGGCTTCGACTTGTGCACTCGTTCTCTAATGTAGCCTCAAAGAAAGAAATCCATATGGGTGAGATCAGATGATCTCGCTGGCATCTCAACTGGACCACGTCTTCCAATCTACCGCTGTGGAAATGTCTGGTCGAGAAATGCACGAACGTCCAGATGATAATGTGGCTCTGCACCATCCTGTTGTCAAAGATTTCATTAACATCCGGGACACATTCAGGAAGAATGGGTAAGACTTTGTTTAGCAGTATTTCCAGATAACGTTCTCCATTCACTGTTTCTTCAAAGAAAAATGGTTCTACAATACCAGTGGAAGAAATTCCTGACCACACTGTTACTCCAGGTGCATTCACTTGGTGAGTCAGGACACAATGTGGATTCGTATCACTCCAGATGTAACAACTGTATCGGGTGACACTGCCATCCAGAAGAAATTTTGCCTCATTAGTCCACACAATTTTGTCCAATAACTGTGGGTCCTGTTTTAACTGATGAAGCACAATGGTACAAAACTGGTTTCGTCTATCAGGGTCATCTTCCGACAAAGCATGAACTGCATGTGGGCGGTAGGGCTTTACACGTAGCTTCCGTGTAATCCTCCAAACAGATGTTGTACTGACATCAACAGGTAACTCAGAAGAAAGTTTAATTAATGATTTCTTTTGACTTTTGACTAAGGCTTCCGCTACTAGCTGTTGATTGTCCACACCAATTACTGTTTCTCTTGATCCCTAGGACTTTGTGTCATCGTTTCCTGTTTCTTCAAATTTGCTTATCAAATCACTGACAGTTGCATGTGCTGGCGTAAAACCATACTCTGCATAAAATCTTCGACGTGTTTAACTCACATTCTCACCACAAAGATACACCAACTTCGCCAGTTTTATTCGTCGCTGCTTAGACAATCGAAATGATCCACTTCCTCTATCGCCCATTTTCATTCACCTGCAATAAAAAGAAACACTTCATATTAGTTACGAAATTACTATGACAAACTTCAAATACCAAATACAAACTACAAATTCCGCCAATTTTCATATTTCTAGCGTCGACCTGAAACACCCTGTTTATATACTGTATATTTTTACACTTGCCACAGAGAGTTTATGAAACACCCTGTGTATACATATCTTTACACTTGCCACAGAGAGTTTATTACTCTGTTTTCTTAATTTAATATACTCGTATGCTTTAACGAGGCCAGATGTGGTAAGAGATAATAAGGCATCGGTATTACTTCATACATCGGTGTATACATACACACACACACGAGTGTATATATAGGTAAAATTTTAATATATTTAACAGAATTCTAAGCATTTTTTACCCATAATAGTAACCTCGCACATTGTTTTTGTCTCAATTTACACAGAAACACACACATATATATATATATATATATATATATATATCATTATGTAAGATCGTAAAATGCGTTCGATAGAGAGAATATATCTATTAACCATCTAGACTACGCCCTACTAATGAAGTAGCTACACCTAATGCGTTCGATAGAGAGAATATAACTATTAACCATCTAGACTACGCCCTACTAATGAAGTAGCTACACCTAATAGCTAAAAACTACGCCCTGTCAATATAAAGTGTTTAGATCTCGCGAATGAGGAAGTCCCCCGTCCGGGATTTACTCGTGCATAAGTTGACAGGCTGGTGACGCCGCCTACACTTCCGTTTCCGTTCCTTCTAATATATAAAGAAGGGCCCAACGTCCTCTAGGGAGTTTCTAACTAGATTTCAACTACAAGGTTTGAAGAACGCGATTGTTGTGTAGTCTCCGGATTAATGCGGAACGATTAATTTGTATAAGATTCGTAAATTCAGTCGTATTTGAAAGGCTTGTGATTGGATAGGCGGCGGTAGGTGATAAGTCCGTGCCTATGTTTCATTGACTCTGAAATACGTAATATAAAAACCAGAATTAAGAAGCTTGTCAGTTTCATTAAGTTAATACAATGACGAATCAGTAATTAATGTGCAATGGATAAATAAAATCAAATCAAGCGGTTAAAGTAAATTTCGGCCAACGAGTTTGTCCTCAAACGATCCCTTGATAGGGGTCATTCAAAAACCACGTGGTCCTTTTTCGGGTGGTTTTCAAACCTGTCCCCCCCCCCCCCCCTTTGTGGTCATTTGTGGCCAATGATTTAAACCCCCTTCCAAAACCACGTGGTCTTCTGATGTCACCCCCCCCCCCCCCACCCCTTCCTAATCTAATATAAATTAAAATGCAAATTAAAATAAAATAAATTAAAAATAATCAAATTAAAAGTATGGCGAATTTGTGTTTCATGAACGTTAAAGATTCGAATCTTCTAAAATTTTCGAAATAAAGATACAGCGAATTATGTTTATAAAGATTCGAGTCTTCTGCAATTTTCTGGAGTTTACAATATATAATAAATATATATACACACCTTACCTTATGAACCTTATGTTGTTTCGTGCGTTGGTCTCTCTTCACACGGAGGTCAAGCTGGTGGCCCCGCCTCTAGGTCTGGCCTGGTGGAGGAGCGAGTTGCTTTCTTGCGCTCTCCACCGTACATAGCCAGGCACGCCCGGCTCATCTGGTACTGTCCTGAGCCAGGCATCCAGTCTTTTCTTGAAGACTTCAACTTTGACCCCCGTTACGTTTCTGAGGTCCTTAGGAAGCTGGTTGAAAAGTCTTGGCCCCCTGACAACCAAGCTATTTTCCTTCAGGGTTGAGGAGGTCCCTTGTCGTGCTTTAATTTGGGAACACTACACATTCTGCCTTTCCTATTTTCCAGTGTTGTTTGAATGGTAATTGGGTTTAGTTTTAGGTTTGGTACCAGTTTTTCGATCATTTTCCATATGTAGATTATGATGTACCTCTCTCTTCTTCTTTCCAGTGAGTACAGATTTAGTTTACGTAGTCTTTCCCAGTAGTTGAGTTCTTTGCAGCCATCAATCTTGGCTGTGAAATGCCTTTGCGTTTCTTCTAGTTTATTAGTTTCTTCCTTTTTATATGGGGACGTCAAAACTGAGCAGTATTCAAGTTTTGGTATAATCAGTGTTTTTAGCAGGGGAATCATTACTGTCCTGTCCCTTCTCTTGAACGTTCTTAGAACCTGTCCGGCGACTCTTTTTGCTTTATTTATCGCTATCTGATTTTGTGTTTCGAATTTCGCATCATCTGTCATTATTATCCCGAGATCAATCGCTTTCATGCTTCTCTGAATTTCCTGTCTATCTGGAGCATAATATGCAGTCTGTTTAAGTTCTTCTTTTCTACCATATCTCAAGAGCTGAAATTTCTCGGCGTTGAATGACATGTTGTTGTCTTCTGACCATTTGTATATTTTGTTCGTGTCCCTCTGCAAGGCCTCCACGTCATGTACATCGCTGATTTTTCTGCTGATCTTTGTATCGTCTGCAAAGGATGTTACTATACTATTGCTGTTTACTCCGCTGTCTATGTCTGTTAGCATGATAATGAACAGGAGTGGGGCCAGTACTGTCCCTTGTGGTACTGAGCTGCGTACTTCCGATTCTGATGATGATATACCTTGAATTTTGACGACCTGCAGACGATCACTAAGGAAGTTGTAGATCCATTTTCCCACTTTGCCTGTTATTCCCATGTCTTTAATTTTATGTGCTATTATACCATGGTCACATTTATCGAAAGCTTTAGCAAAATCTGTGTATATAACATCGTAGTTGTCATTGCCTTCCAATGCATCTAGGATATTGTTGTAGTGCTCTATTAGTTGTGATAGGCATGATCTACCTGATCGGAATCCATGCTGATTTTCGTTGAATCTTTCCCGTGTCTCCAGGAAATCATAAATTTTCTCTCTAACTATTCTTTCAAATACTTTGGTGAGGTGGGACGTCAATGACACTGGTCTATAGTTCTTTGCTTGAGATCTGTCCCCTCCTTTATATATAGGGACAATGTTTGCTCTTTTCAAGATGCTCGGTATTTCCCCAGTGTCTAGGGATCTTCTCCATATCCAGTATAAAGGTGTAGCTATTTCATTTTTACAGTTTTTAATCAATAATGCGTTCCAATTGTCCGGACCTGCAGCTGAATGTAGTTTCATTTGTCCTATAGCTCTCGCTACATCTTCTGGTGTAAACTCAAAGTCTGTTATATACTCTCCTTGCAATTCCTCTTCAAAGAATGCATTTATGTCAGGTATCGCTTTGTCACTTTTTGGGGTACTGAAAACTGATTCATATTGAGCTCTCAATGTATCAGATATTTCTTTTGGATCGTCGGTTAGTTCATTATTTCCCGTCCTTAAGGGCCCAATAGCGGCGCGCGTTTTTGTTTTCCTTTTTGCATAGCTATAGAAGTATTTTGGATTTTCCTTTATTGCTTCTACCGCCTTTTCCTCTTCCCTCTCTGTATGGTCCTTAATCAGGGCTTGTATTTCCCTATCGATACCCTCCAGTTTTTCTTTTTTATTTTTCCTGTCATTATCTCCGCAGTTTCCTAACTTCGCCTCCACTCTCTTTCTTTTGCGGAATAGTCTTCTCTTTTGCCTTTCTAGCCAGCTCCTCTTTCCTTTTGGCTGTGATTTCGGAGCATATTTTTCTAAAATTCTCAGCGTTTTTTCCTCCAAGGTTGTTAGCATTTCTTCAGTTGTTTTATTCTCGAAAATTGTTCTCCATTCTATTTGGGCCATGTGCGATCTGATTGCTTCCCAATTTATAGTCTTCGAGTTTAAGTTAAAGGCCCCGAATTTACTTCTTTCCACAATATGTGTATTGTCTTCTAATGCTGCCATCATATTTGTTGATATCTCGATTAAGTTGTGGTCTGAGATAATGGTTGGGGTTATTTTTATATCAGCAATCAAGTTCGTGTTATTCGTGAATACCAGATCCAGGCAGTTATTTTTTCTGGTATTTTCTGTTATCTCCTGTGTCAGCATAAACTCGTTTGTGAGAGCCATCAACATTTTTGCTTGTTCCTGATCTTCTCTTGTGCCCCCCTTGTCCTGGTGAATATATATATTCCTATTCACCTTTTTGTATTTTATAAATGGGAAGTTAAAGTCTCCGCAGATCATTATATTGGGGGATGGAGGGTTTATGGCCTTTATTAGCTTTCTAATGTCATCAATGGCCTCCGAGAATTTTTCGGTTGGGGTGCTTGGAGGTCTATAGATGACTATTACTATCAAGTTTAGTTTTTCTATTTTCACTGCTAGGAGTTCCACATAGCTGTTTGATTTACTTATTATCGTCTCTGTCATATGACCTTCCTGTACATATATAGCACAGCCACCTTTCCGTCTCGTCGTTCTATCCGCTCTTAGTAAGTTGAAGCCCTCTATATTTATCTCTTTCTTATCAATACAATGTTCGCAGTTTTCACAATTTCCTTGGCAATCTTTAAGATGAGTTTCTGTGAGGCATGCGATGTCCGCCCTTGTTTCGTCCATAAATCCTTTCAGGTACGAAACCTTATTGAGTGATTGGTTTGGTCTTATTCCTTGAATATTAGCCAGGACAATTTTTATGTTCTCTGTTTTTCGTTGCCCCTTGTGCATTTCAAGTTCGTTTTCCTTCGATATCGCTTGATTCGTTGCTCTATGATCCTCCGAAAGAGATCCGTTTCCTCCTACTTGTATTGGTAGCTTCTTGCCCGGTAGCGATTTGGCTCGGGGGTTTCCAGCTGTGTCAACTGCATGTGGATGACATTTAGCATTCGTAAGGTGTCTGAGATGTTGAAAAAATTTTCTTGTTCGCTTATTGTGTTCCTATTGTTGTTCCTATTGTTATTTTTATTCCTATTGTCATTTAAACTTTTTCCTTTGTTCGTTGAGTCCGTCGGGAGATGTTGATAGTAGCATTTATTCCCGAATTTGCAGGTTCCATTTTGCGTAAGTTCTGCAAATGTCCGGGTGGTAGAATTTACATCCGTCTCCAAATTTACAATGACCATTATTATAGAAGAAATTGCATATTGGGGGATGTTCATATATACATTGTCCTCTTTTAAATCTGCAATTATCTTTTATATAATACCTGCATATAATTCCTTCCCCATATTTACTCTTGGCTTTTGTTTTTTGCTCCTTATTGGGGGACAGTTTTACTTCGTTTACTTGACTGCCCTCTTGTCTTGTCCTATTTGTGCTATTTGTGCTAGTTGTGTTTGTGTCCTTCGTTGCCCTTATGCTGTGTGTTGTCTTTACACTCTTTGTCGCCTGTGTGTTTTCGGCCTCGTTTTGTGACGGTATTTGAATTCTTTCTATTTCGCCTTTCTCCGTTTCTTCCGTTTTCCACTGTTCTTTGTTTCCACTTTCCTCTTTCATTCTCTTCTCGTAGTCTCTTTCTGCTTTAAATACCGTAAAAGAGTTTAATTCGGTCAAGCAGTTCTCGCAGAAAAATTTTATCCATTAAACTGCTTTGCGTTCGTTATAAGGGAGATTTTTTCATCTCCCCATTCTAGGCATTTAAAATCAAAAAGTAGCTGACAAAAATCGCACCTCATCGCCTCTGTCTCATGTTGCAGCTTTACAGATACCACAGAGTTGCAGGTATGCATTAATTTCCATGTTGGTGAAGTGACTCAAAAAGGGGGTATTATGGGAGGTATTGGGTGGGGGATGACTCAAGCTGTGTGAGGGAAAGAATTTTCCGTTACTCCAGGGTAGGGGATGTGGCACGCTGTATACTTCTCACTGATTGGTCCTCTCGACTGTGGCTGCGGGGGATAATGGGGGGATATTTGCGGGCACTTCAAAAAACAAAACTTTCCTCACAAAGAGACTCGGAAAAAAAACAAAAACAAATGCTGTATATATTAATTCACTTTGATTTTATTTACTTTTTTGGTATACGCCGCGATTTTTACTTTTTTAAAAAGAAATACCGCTATGCACTATCAATTAACTCACAATATCGGCACCGTTTAAAACTGATTAACTGCAGGATTTTTACTGTAATACGCTTTTATTCGGACTTCGATCGAAACACGTGTAACCGCCACAACAGCAAAACACACACATATATATATATATATATATATATATATATATATATATATATATATATATATTGTCGTGCGCAACCCCTTAATTTATGTGGTGCGCACCTTTTTCCGATTTGCACTTATTTCTTACGCGCGTGTTCGTTTATTTCAGGATGACTCTGCCTTTCCACTCGGATGGCCCTTTAATTTTATACGCGTATTTTCCCTCAGCTTACTTGAAGCCCACTTTGAATTTTAAACTTTCAATGTTAATTTACCCTCAGCTTACAAGAGAGGCCTATTGCAAGGTAGCCTAAAAACGACACACTCCCTCTTATAAAGTTTATTTCATTTCACTCCAATTAGTATATAAATTCAAAGAAATAAGCTGATGTACCATTACAAATTTTGTTAAAAAAAAAAAAAAATTGTTCATTTAAAGAAAATGCTTACAAATATTTTAGCTCAAAAATAATTTTTACAGAGGGTTTTTTTATTTGCGTGTAACTTTAAAAAAACAGCACTAAATTCAAATTTCGTAATCTAAGAAGAGGTTGGAAAAATGGTTTACTTAAAAAAATTTTGGAAAGTTACTCTCGACAGTTCTGCGCGAGTTCCGCAGATTTGTTTCCAGAAAAAAAAGTCCGTCAAATAAATTAGATTCCTTCACATAATAACTGAATGATCATGCACTAACTTCCCGAGTTTCCACGAGAACCAACCACAACACAAGATATTGACTCTTCCCTGAGGAAACCTAATATGTCGCAAACTTACAGTTTAGCATTTAATTTTAACAAAATTAAATTGAAATTTCACAAAATTCTTTGTCTGTCGGATAACATTAATTAAGATCTTCCAACTAAGTTTGCACAAAACAAAAGCAATTCAAATTTTAAGTACAACGTGAAACAGTTTTAACTCAACTTGGAATTTTTCAATCACGCCACAGATTTCAAAGAGTTATTCTTTCAAGCCACTTTTAACTTTCGAGGAATGGAGCTACAACTGACTTAAAAATCTAAAATACACCTTAAAATTCCAAGGACTCCGCCTTCCAATATTCTGAATGACCTATCAAAAACATTTTCATTACATAAGGTCGTCCCTACGAAAGCTTTCATCCATACATAAGGAAAGAAGGAGCTTTTCTCTTCCCTTACTGGGTGTTCCCAGAATCATTGTCCTTTGATTGGACATTGACATTCCCTTCCAAATAAGGCTCCTCTTTGTCCTTAAAATAGAGTTCTTTCTTCGAAGCCACTTGGTTTCCCAAATTTATGACCAACGTCATGGTCCAATTTAACAAGTGGATTCGAAGTCTGTCTCACAAAAGTTTAGCCACGAAGGGAAGGGAAAAACAAACCATTTTACATCTCAACCTGGCCAGCTTGTTTTCCCTTCTCTTTGAGTCTAGGGTCGCGGTTCGACCCGGCCATAAATCTCGGCCACAAGGCTGTTCGGGTTTACACCATTCTCGTGAGAACACAAAAATTAAAATCGAACGAACGTTAAACAATCTGAAACATTTTTCTTTATTTATTTATTAATAACCCTAACCCAAACCACCTTGCTTTAGAGATCTAAACAACAAAATCTTAAAACTAAAATTTCGGCTCTTATTCTCTTAAGAGATTTCGGCACGCAAAATCGCCGTCACAACAATATATATATATATATATATATATATATAATATTATATATATATATATATGATACACACAGACCGTGCATGGAACAAGGAACTCTTCTGGGATAATTAAATCCACTATAGTCAGAATAAGTAATGGTAAATGACAAATACCATAGTTTTTCTTTTTCATGATGCAAGCCCGACGTGGGCAACGGGTCTCTCGCAAAGAGGTCCCATAAATATAGCTTCCCTCACCAGCTATCTGCAAAGCAGACACGATCCAGCTTTGGGACATGGATCTAGGGTTTAAAGCAGCCTAGCCCCACTACATTTAGAACCTCAATATAAGTAAAAGACTCGTTGCATTCTGAGTTCAATCCCATATACTATATATATATATATATATATATATATAGATAATATGCTAAACAATATTATAAACAGGATATTTTAATGCTGAGTATTCCACGTGGTTAAACGTCAAGATGCCCCTCCCCCATATGGCCCTTGGTGGTCATATAAAGAACCTCCTTCCCCTTTTAAGGACCACATAGTTTTTGAATGGCCCCTTAAATATCGCATTCAACTGTAATACGTCTGGAGAGGTACTACATCGAGATCTTCAGTCTTCGCCAGAGAGAGTACATTATATATATATATATATATATATATATATATATATATATATATATATATAGCAGATAGATAAAGTGAAAAAGGGAGATGCCATTATGAAATGAAATGAAAAACCTATCGCTAAGAGACAATAATAGTTGTAAACACTCTCCCATGTTTACTCAGTGATGCAGCCATATATTCCTCATTACCAATCGGGCTAACGTAAAATTACTCACCTTCACCTCTTCAACACCGACCACAAAGTCCATCATAAATTCAAATTAGAAGTTTCCGAAACCAACGTAAATGTAAACGAAATTTGAAAACATGACAAATTTACATCACTCGATTTGATATGAAATTGCAGCACGAGCGATAAATTTGCATAAGATAACAGGAAAAAATACTTCAGAATTAATCTTTTTACGATAGCAAAGGTATTATATTATATTCAAGTCTTATTTAAACCATAGTTGAATTATTATTTAAACCTTAGTCGAATTATTAATAGTAATATCAGAAAACATAGGGACACAAATACGGAAATACGAGAACTATGTTTAGCAGACACGCATTTTCAGAGTATAAAATGGGTGTTAAAATTATTTTGAAGATTCTGTTATAAAAATACAGTAAATATGTTCAGCATATTCAAAGCGGAAAGGTTTGCCAGGAGAGATGGCGGGTGTTGTATGTACTATATTTGAAGAGAGTCGGAGCAGACAAAGTGTTAGTTAGCAGTTGAAATTCTTGTATTAGAATCTAGGAATTAAATGTAATGACCATAAATGTTTACGAACCTCCGAAAATCATTTTGGAATCACTACGCAAGAATCAGTGAATAATTCTAACAGGTTTTGATTATTAATCTCTCGTAGAGAAGCGTAATTAGTGCTTGTCTATTAGACTAAATCTTGGCACCAGAAGTGACGTATGACATACCAAGTTTCTTAGGAAATGGAAAGCGTGTGCAGGCGAACTGTCATACACATTGTGAAGGAAATAATAATAATAATAATAATAATAATAATAATATAAATTACAGGAAATTACTGATAGAGTTTAACCAACATTATTTCTCTATGGACGACTGTAACGAAATGTGAAAATATCAAGCAAATGCATCCCTAACAAAGCCCTACAAACATTCCCTTTAAGGACGGTTATTAAGTACGCTGCCACTGGCTTTAGATCTCAATACACGTCACTCGTGTCTTGACATCAATCAAACGGGTGATGAAAATTCGAAAAGACGAAGCATAATATAAACGCTTAAATAAATTAACTTCAGTATTACTTTAATAAGTAAAGGTAAGTGATGATGAGAAGTGGTTAAAAATACTTTACTTATAGTACAGGGTGGTCCAAAAGTCCCTATCTATTTTGTTGCTGAAATAATGATATTTCTATTTTATTTTCTAGAGGCCATAGATGAAGGTGGATGTACAAGAACGTGTGATGGTAGTAACACTACGTATCGAAGGGAAGAGGTGCAAAGAAATTCGAAAAAAATTCGAAAGAAGATTTCATAAACCAGGACCTACAGAAAAAGCAATTCGTGAGCTGGTCAATAAATTTAAAAGAACACGATCTGTTCATGATGAAGCAAGATCTGAACGTTCAGGTACCTCTCAAGAAAATGTCAAATTGGTAAGAGATGCCTTTGAAACAAATCCTAGAATGTCAACTCGCACAGCATCACGTAGACTGAGTATACCAAAAACGACTGTTCTAAGGATTTTAAAATCAACATTGAAAAAGAAAAGTCACCATATTCAAGTGCTACATGAATTACTGAATTACACGAAGAGGGTTATCCAAGACGAGCCGTCATGTGCACAGAAGTGATTGAAGAAATTCATAAATTCATACCGAAAACTTATTAAACCACATTCTCTTCAGCGATGAGGCGACATTCCACACATGCGGAAATGTTAATCGACATAATTGCCGTATCTGGGCTAGTAAAAACTACCCGAGTTCTACGAATGGAAAAAGAGACCTACTAAAGTTAATGTCTGGTTAGGTATGACAAGATCGAAGATTTACGGACCATTTTTCTTTGCAGAAACTATGGTAATATGGCCAACTTGACATGCTTCAGCAGTTTCTTGAACCCCAGCTTCGTTCAGATGGCATTCTCGACACTGTTTTCTTTCAACAAGATGGAGCTCCGTGTCACTATGCAAATATCGTTAGGGCGTACCTTGATGAGCTCTTACCAAATCGGTGGATTGGACATGGTGGAAACAGGTCGTGGACAACACGATCTTCGAATTTAACACCATTAGACTTCTTTGCGTGGGACTTTATAAAGTCTGAGGTTTGCAAAACAAAAGGTACAGACAGACCTGCAGGATCTGCGAACCCACCCGCATTGTCGCGGCAGTCGCTAAAATAACCCTAGAGATGCTTAAGAATGTGTTTGGCAATGCAGTGGACATATTTGAAATTTACAGAGACACTGATGGTGCTCACGTCGCATCTTAGACCTAAGCTTGATAAATAAATATACATTTAATTGTTATTATATTTTTATCCTAAAATGCTATTATTTCAGCAAAATAGATAGGGATTTTTGGACCACCTTTTATATAACTTTAGCTTTATTGGAGATAATGGTTTGGCGTCTGCTTGAGGATAGTGTATGTTGCAAGCACTGATTTAAAAAATTATTTTGTTGATCATTTCCTTCCTTTCAAAATGAAAGAAATGACTGAAAGAATAAAAAAAATACAAATCTCTCTCTCTCTCTCTCTCTCTCTCTCTCTCTCTCTCTCTCTCTCTCTCTCTCTATCTATCTATCTCTCTCTCTCTTCTCTATCTATCTATCTCTTAACGTCTGCGATTACATAATATTCATGCAAGTCGCTCTTTTATCACAGGAAATAATAAAAAAATTAAGGTAATTATTTGCCAATATTTCAAACGGACTGGACAAAAATAAATAATGACTGCAATTTTTTTAGAAATACGTTTGCAAAAAAATTCAAGCGCGCTCTTTATATCTTGTCATTGGACAATGACTTGCACAGTTCATGATGTTAGATGTATATATATATATATAATATATATACAGGGTGTCCCGTAAGTCTGGACCCATAGGGAAAAATAATAAAATTACAAAATAGTCCAAAAATTTATTTATATATATTTTTTTATTATTTTTATTATTATTTTTATTATTTTTTTATTATGATCTTACTCCGCTGGAGTTTTATTTGTGGGGCCACTTGAAAGCCAAAGTGTACGAGGTCAAACTTCAGAACATTTTCCACCTTAAGCACGCATTGTGGAGGCGTGTCAAGAAATTTCTGCGACTGTGATCAGAAAGTGCTGTCGCAGTGGAGATTGCGTCTTCAACTATGTGTGCGACACAACGGCGGACACTTTGAACAGATTATGTAATAAATTTTTGGACTATTTTGTAATTTTATTATTTTTCCCTATGGGTCCAGACTTACGGGACACCCTGTATATATATATATATATATATATATATCAGAAATATTATTCACGTGTTACTTTCGTGAAATAATTTTCATGTATGTATATATACACATCGATCAACTTCTCAATTACGACGAAAAACATGCTACGGTAACCATCTATGAAGTTTGGGAGCTCTAGTCCCCTTACTTTTTTTAATATGACCTCTAGGGGGTCACATTTTTTTTACCCACCGTGTATATATACATACATACATACATATATCTATTTACCATTACTTATTTGGACTATAGTGGATTTAATTATCCCAGAAAAGTTCCTTGTTCCATGCACGGTCTGTGTGTATCACATACACACACACATATATATATATATATATATATATATATATATATATATATATATATATATATATATATATGTGATACAGTTGTAACAAAGGGTAAGAAAGCGCACACAGTACTCTAGAAAATGCTGAAAGTGACCATCATTTTGAACGCGCAGATCCACACGCTTGCGCATGTTCGCAAAAGTACGCTGTAGAATAGCCGGTCATGTGATGTTGTCGATGTAAGCGGTTATGGTTTGCTTCAAGACATCCAGAGCCCCAGGATTATTGGCATAAGTTTGTTCTTTGATGTATCACCATATAAAATGATCCGATGATAACAATTCTGGGTATCGGGGAGCCAAAGTCTCTTGCTTATTATTTTCTGGTCGAAGAAGTTCTGAATGAACTCCAACATTTCTTTGGATATATGAGCTGATGCTCCATCTTGTTAGAACCACGTATCTTTCATAAGAAGAATGGTCTAACTATTTTTCACCGCGAGGCTGCACACCACACTCCTATCTTCTGACTACGAAGAAGTTGCTGGTGAGGAATGTGTGGTTTCTTTGTAGCCCAAAGCATTCTGGCTGCTTACATACTCACCGAGGTGGAACCAGGTTTCATCAGAGAAGAAAATTGTGTCTGAGATTCCTGATGAGAGGGGACAAATTCTTAAACCAGTAGCAGTACTGCAGCCTCGATTCCTTGTCTGGACCATTCAACTCATGATCGACGCGGATACGAAAGGAGTAAAATTTAAGTTTCTCGCAGGTTTTAGGGATGGTGCCTTTTTTCAGTCCAATCTCTTGTGACATCCACCATAAAGATTTTCTCGGCAAACGCGTAAGCCGTTCCTATAAATTATCCAATATAACCCACGTAACCACACTCTGGGGGTTCACTCCTGTTCTTACCATCTACAGAGCTAATCTCCCGAAATCACTCTACTAGTCAAGAAATTGTAATTTGGTTTGGCGCCTCCACATTTGTAAATTTACGCGCAAACTGTTTGAAGGATTTTGTCAAAATAAGCTTCAACAATAAACACGCGTTGTTGTTTACTGAACGACATTATTAAAACAAACTTCTTGCATTGCTTTTCCTACCCTAATTCTGAACATAGGCCTATTCCTGTAGTTAGCATAGTTTAGGACCTATCCGACTCTAAGTTAAGGTACATTTAGAATCGTTAGGCTACACTGTACTATTTCCTCATGAATTTATCAGCTTCCTGTTTTGGATTGCACGACTTTTGGAACACACGTTTTATACAGTATATATATATATATATATATATATATATATATAAGGAATTAATGAAAGCATATGCAAATCACCTAAACTAAAAATTCATTTTTATCAAGTGAACCGTCGGTTATGACAACATCATTGTCAAATTTCTCATTAATGAAAGCAATCTTAAGAACCTCCAAGAATCACTTTACTAAAAAGATGCCGAGTAAGAGAACCTCAGCAGAGTAAGAGAACCTCAACCATGAAAGGCAATGAAGAACAACATGGGGGGAAAGAACTTTATGAGGATAATAAAACTGGAGGACGAACGTATCTACCATGCAAATTTCGACGAAAGGTTCAAGTGGAAGGAAAAAATTGCATACTTCAGTCCAATTTTGCATCGAAATTTATTACATTTTGTATATATATATATATATATATATATATATATATATAAATTCTTCGCGCACATTTTCCATAGCGTCTAAAGTCTAAATTATTGGTGTATCTGTCCTAAACGAATGAATGAATTACTCCTAATTCCATTTTTGTTTTGACGGCTATTCTCTTATTTCAATCCCATAATTGCCTTTTTTTGTTAAGTACTTATTCTGTTTGTCTTTTGTAATCCGACAAAACAACAATATGAAATTATAGACAGTGTTTTTGTATTGTGTAGCGCCTCTAATCTCTAAAACTCTTTAGAATTACTACTATAAAGAATATGATCTGATTTTTTTTTTTATTATGTTGTGAACAAATTCATGCAATAACTCCAAAAGGATCTGCGTATTTCCCTTAATAATTTAACAAGATAATGATAAAATTACCTCAAATCAAGTGGATTTAGAGTAGCTAGGAATAATATCCTTTTTCAAAATCTAAGATTGGGTCATTTTTGTGCTTATTGAACTGTATTTTGGACAATAAAATATCTATTCATTTCACTAAGGCTTCATTCATTTTATTCATTTTAACCATACAATTATCTTACAGGATAATGTATTGAGATAAACCAAAATTATGTAATGACCATTTTTTATGTAACATGGTAACCGCTGTATCTATCTCTCTCTATATATATACACACACACACACATCGTATGTAACAGTAAGTTTTCAGTTGCAATATTCTCTGCCAAGGAATTGTTCAAGTTCGAATTCATCTTTCGGGTTTGGAGTTTCACAGGAAAGTAAGATAATAATATTTAAGAATTTATGTATTAAATGCGTTTAAATTTTATGTATTTAATGTATTTAATGTATCATTTATGTCTATTGTATATTTATATATTTTATTTAATATATATCTTATTTATGTATTTTATTTAATGTATTTTGTATTTAATGTATTTGCTGAATCTGATGTTTTAATAGGTTTCAATAGGTTTTAAAAGGCCTCTTAAATTTTTTTCATTTAAATTTTAGTCCCACTTCAAAATTTAGAAGTAAATACGATGTTATGTTTTGTAAACATAAAAAATATTCAACTCTTTCCATAAAATTTGGTTGGAAAGTATTTGGAGCAAGTGTAGTTTACGTCCCCTGCCTAGTGTAGTTTACGTTCTCCGACATTATCCTAGTGTAGTTGATGATTGGTTAGGTTAAGTCGTAATATTTTTGTTAGTTTTAACGTTTTATTTGATGGATTCATTTAAAAAATGTCTCCTAAAGATCCTAGTGTAGTTTACGTTCCACAACTTTGACCTAGTGTAGTTTGTTTCCCCTTTTGCGTCAGGGGGATGTAAACTACACTTGATCCAGTATTTTAGTATATTTAAAATACTGATCAACTTATAAAAAAAAAATATAAAAAAACCAATCAAATTTGAAAAAAATAAAAATAATTGTGTCCCCCTTTAAATAATACAAAACCTCAAGTTTTCTTTATTAAATCATATTCTGACGTCACTTCCGTTTTTCTTTCACTTTCGATTAAAGATTTCTTTGAATATTCTTTTTTTTTTATTTTTCAAGGAAGAAATCAACAAAAAAAACATGACGGCTCGCGTACTATTACTGCTTCTTATCGTCATCTCGCTGTCAACAGCCATTTTTTCTATGCCTCACCATGATGATGATCATCATCATCATCATGATCATCATGGACACAAACATGGAATGGGAACATTGTGGTTCGTCTCCGATCCATTTGGTAAATATTTAATGTGTGAACTTTGGAGAAAAAGTTTGTTTGAAAGTGCAAAAGTGAATTAAAAAATCTGCTGAAAACTATGAAGACTAACTTATTAGCTTACTTTAGTTGACATCGCTGGATATATATATATATATATAATATATATATACTGTATATGAAACAAAGAAGCATCCAATAGGATTTGAACGCGGGACCTCTTGAGTGGTATTCGCGAGCGCTACCACCGTGCACACACCGACGGGAGAATGCTAGTATCACACTCGATTGTTAATCAAGAGATCTTGGGTTCGAATCCTAGGGGAGGAGTCGGCAATTTTGCTTCATTTTTTTTATGCAGGGAGGAGGGGCCAAGGGCAAATGCCCACAAAAACGCCCCCTTCCCCCAAAAAAGAAGGAAAAGGAGAGAGTCGAAATCAAGGTCTCTAAGGCTGTTAAAACGTATACCATTTTTGGGAGCTATTGAAGAATAGGGACCCCCAGCCTTCTTTAGTTAGGCTTATAAGGCTAACTAACGAAAATATCACGACCTAACCTAACCAATCGTTAGGTTAACTATACGCCCTTGACGATTGGTTAGGTTAGGTCATGATATTTTCGTTAGTTAGCCTTATAAAGCTAACTAAAGAAGGCTGGGGTCCCTATTCTTCAATAGCTCCCATTTTTGTTTTAAATTTTGAAAAGAATGTGTAGTGTGTAAGATGCGTGTATGTGTAGTGAGGAATAGAGAGAGAAGAGTGTGTTTGAGAGGATGCTGGACTGCTCACAAGGTAGATGAGACACGGAAAAAGATCAGCTAAAATGGACAGTAACAGGAGAAACGGAGTTCCAGCATTCCCTGTCTCCTGCCTAACGTCCCCCGACCACCCGGAGTACTTCCCTGGTCGATTGGTGTCTACAATCTCCTATGAATTGAAAATTCATACAAAAACCACGCGTACTCATGCGTGTTATTCCATATACCTTTGGTTATCTTCCGCCAGAATTGTTCATTCTGACGAAGGTCAAGCTTTTCACTCCACCTTAGACCTACAGTTTAATGTGGAATCCGAACGACGCCCCATCAGCAGCCCAGCGTCTTAACCACTAGGCCACCTAGGGTACCCATTTATCTACCAACCACCTTATTGTGTGGAAAGATGAAAAGGTTTTGCTACGCGCCGGCTGCCGTCGGGTCTCGAACCCGGGGCCGATGGATTCGTAGTCAGCGACGCTAACAACTACACCACCGAGGCGCATATATATATATATATACACACATATATATATATATATATATATATATATACACTGTATATGGAGATGTATGGAGTACGTTAGGCAGGAGACAGGGAGTGCTGGAACTCCCGTTTCACCTGCCATTGTCCTGAGCTGATCTTTTTCTGTGTCTTATCTACCCTGTGAGCAATTCGGCATGCTTTCAAACATACACTTCTCTCACTATTCCTCACTACACATACATGCATATTACATACTACAAATCTTTTCAAAATCAAAAAACAACAAAATGGCATCGACCTCGAGAGCCTCGGAGTTCCCTCGGGAGGGGGACCACAAATATCCTCACTTCTGGCTCCCCTGCTGCCGATACCGGGAACGCAGACCCGGGCAGTGCCGCTGGTTCTGCTACTGCCCATTCGAGATGGTCTAGACCTCTGCCTGACTCACTTTTCATAAACTTTTGCAACATTCGTGGCCTTTCCTCAAATTTTCAACCTTACCTTCTCTTCCTCACTGAAATTCAGGTGTCTGAGACTGACGATTCAGTTGTCGTCTCTTATCCTGATGAAGCTGAACTCTTCACTCGAACTTTCGTCTCCAACTCAACCCTGGACGATTCTGGTGTTGTTCCATCGTTTTCTCCTCCCTCTGACTTAATTATATCTGAAATTAGAATCTTTTCCAAAGATGTTTATTCTGCCCTATCTGGGCTCAACTCTAGGAAGGCGTACGGTCACTTTGTTCCTCCTGTTGTTCTGAAGCACTGTACTTCTGTGCTGACACTCTGAATAGGCAAATTCCTTCATCTTTGTCTTTCATCTGGTACTTTTCCTTCTTGCAGGAAGTTCCCCTTCATGCAGCCTTTCTCAAAGAAGGGTGACTACTCTCAACCCTCCAACTATCGTCCAATTGCTCTGATTTCCTGCTTTTCTAAAGTTTCTAAATCTATCATGAATAGAGTCCAAGTAGAACACACAAGGTTGAAGCCAATTTCTGCTACCATTTCTCATCAACTAACACTGTGTTCGTTCATTAGAGTAAAATGGGGCGAAAATTTTCAGTTTGTTTTCTAAATACAAGACAAACGATGATTTTACATTTAAAGGTGATGACACTGAGGTCAGGGGTTCGAACACCGCTGATGTTGGTAATAATAATACGGGAGTTATAGAAATGGGCCGCATTAGTTGGCCTGAGCTCTGTGTCAGTTCCTGGCCTTCCTTAATGATTCTTATACACTTAGAAATTAGTTTCAATAATCATATACAGGGTGTCTCAGAAGTCATGCTTCAAAGGCTAATATTACATTGTATATTATGGGACAGGACTTTTGGGACATTCTTTATATATATATATATTTCGTATAACCAAAGATTGTCTATCATTTTCGTATGTAATTTAAACTATTACTCTATGAAGTATACTGGCATTTATAGATATTATAAAGTAAATTTTTTGGAAAATAATTTAAAGTTATTAATATGCAAAATATTACAGTTATTTAAAAAAATTCTGCCATTTTAACCCTCATTTCTATGAAGAACGATTATAAACTCTCATTTCTCTTGACGAGGTCAGGTCACCGCGATTGCGGAAAGACAAAAGAATGCAAATTGGCTTTCTTGAAGTGCCATTATTTGGTCATGGATAAGAAAGGTGGAGAAGACTGCGCGGAAAAGAGGGCCGAAATGAACGCAATTACTGATGACTGCATTACCCAACTCAAACTGGAAGAATCTTATAAAAAATTCTGTAAGTTTTTTCTGTCGTTGAAGGAAGAATGCATTTGAATGGTTAAGTAAAGAGAGACTCTAATATATTTAGTCAAGTTTGACGATATTTTTAATTGTTAAAATCTGTATTTCTTTGAAAACAGTTTATTTTAGACTTATTAATTCATATACCATATAATTTGTAATTAATGATAATAATATTATTATCATTATATAACATACGTAAACGAGAATTCATTATTTGCTTTATGTCATTTCACAAAATGTTTATCTAATTTCATCTTTGAACTGCCAAACATACACCAGCAAACACGACGAAGAAAAAAATGTCTGTGTTTCTGAGTACAGGTGACGTCATACCAAGTTTCGTGTTACTCTTATACAAATTTTCATCATGACTCTTTGTGTACTTTGAACTGTGTTTTCAGATGACACTGAAGGCCGGTACACAACGTCACCACTTAAGGCCTTCAAGGATGACTTGGAGAAGGGGAACCCAAAGACTTGTAAAGACCTTAATTGCTGTATTTTTAAAAGCAAAGGAATGGTAATAATGGCTTATATTCCAAACGTACAATTCAATTTGCATAATTATATAAGTCCTCGTATACAATTTGCATTATTTTTTTACAACAATATTACGAGGGATGGAAGTTTGGTTTAACGATTTCGTATGTACAGTTGCGGAAAAAAGTTCACCAAAATTATTAATTATTATTTTTCGGAGAAAATAATTAAATTTTTAAAAAACAAAACTCAAAAAAATAATAATTGCGCGGGTGCAATCCTGGCATTTGAAAAGATGATAATAAAGGTAATATCCATGCCCCATATACCCCAGCTTGGACTACCTTAACCAGAAAAGATGATACTACTACTACAAATAATAGTAATAATAATAATAATAATAATAATTAATAATAATAATTTCTAAACTTGTACTACAAATCCATTATAAATTTCACTCCAATATGTGTTGATAATATTTCATTATTGCCGTGAATATAAAGATTACTTGTTATCTCTTCATTTTAATTAAGTTTTTATCGTTTATTCAATATAGATAATATTTCAAAAATCTTTAATTGTTTCCAGTGATGATTTTCATTTTGTACAATTTTATCTTATTTACATTTTTTATTTCTTTATTTTCGGAACCAAACAAAATAACAAAATAGATTTTTAAGTCAAATGACAATTTTTTTCCATGGAATAATCTCGCTTCATCTCAAAAAAGTTCTCACCGTTTACCAACTGTAAGACATCATTTCCACCTAAGTACGGTTTAATCTCATACGGATAACTCTACTGTAGTAGTATCGCGAAGCTGTTATACCAAGTGAACTTGACTTCAATAACATTTAAGGTCTTAATATAAGGTAAATATGATGTATACAAAATAATAATAATATGTAATAATAATTAGTAAAGCGTAGCTATCACATTTTAGGTAAATGATGACGGTTTTGTAAACGTCGGTATGATGGTTGAGCGGTTCCTCATGAATGCTGGAAACGACACTCAGCTCGTAGAAGCAGTTGGTAAAGGAAAAGAGAAGTGCCCAGCGGCTGACGATTGCGACGTGAGTAGAAAAAAATCTAACTGACTAATAAATAATTAGCAAGGAGTGCCAGGAACTGGCGTAGTGCTAGGCCGACGAAAGCGGCTTATGGCTCTAACCCCCCAGATTATCATTACATCATTACCAGCATCATCGGTATTCGAACCCACCAACTTCAGTGTCTCGACTTAGCTTATGGGGAAGTGATATTACACACTGACCTACAGACACTGGCGTACAAAATAATACTCGAGGAAAAAGGAATGAATTACCTTCATTTTGATTCGCTTAAATAGAGGAATAAATAAAAGCCAAAAACATGTAGAATACATAAATTATATTACGAAATAACGTAAATAAGATTAATTATAATTAAGATAAAGATAAAAATTTTAAAAATAGTTTCAAACCGAAGATTTCACTTGATTATTTTTATAAATGGTGAAATCTAGAAAAAAAAAAAATTATTTTTCATAATCAGGAATATAACTAAATATTCTTCTATAACCCCTTTAGGTTATGAAAGTGAAAATCTGCTTCATCACAGCGTGCCTAAATTTCCTCAGTATGTGAGAAAATCGCAGCGCTGAATTAGTTCGTCGAGCTGAATTGGATTCATCACCACATTTTTAGGAGACTTAATCAGTATACTTAAACGAATTTTGTTACTCTTATTTGAAACTTTTTTTGCTGTTTTCACTGCTGTTTACATTATTTTTTTAACCGTTCTCATTATTTTCATTACTGTTTACGCTATTTTTCTTACTGTTTCTATTATTTTAATTATTGTTTACACTAGTTTTGTTTTGTTTCCATTATTTTCAATACTGTTTACACTATTTTTGTTAGTGTTTCCATTATTTTCATTACTGTTTACACTATTTTTGCTACTGTTTCCATTATTTTCATTACTGTTTACACTATTTTTTTACTGTTTCCATTATTTTCATTACTATTTACACTAATTTTTGTAGTTTCTATTATTTTTATTAATGTTTGCACTAGTTACTGTTTCCATTATTTTCATCACTATTTACACTCTTTTTGTTACTGTTTCTATTATTTTCATTAATGTTTACGCTATTTTCATAAGTGTTTACATTATATTTGTCTGAACTAAAGTGAAAATTTGAAAAAAGTTTTAATAATTTTGATATTTTCATATTTTCCGAAATGAGATAAAAAAATGTCAGTATTGTTTTATCTAAAAAATAAATATTATTATCATGCACCATTTTTTTGGATACGTATATTTTACTCTCTGCCTCGTGAATATTTTGTGTGTGTGTGTGTGTGTGTGTGAGTGAATTACCTGCCAGATAGTTAACAATGTATTTAATTGTTGTGATCAGATATATTTTCGTTGTACGTAAATTCCACCCAGTAAACTCCACCCCCGAAAAATCCACCCAGTAAATTCCACCCATAGTAAATTCCACCCATGGTAAATTCCACCCATGGTAAATTCCACCCATGGTAAATTCCACGCAAAGGGTCATCAAAAAAGTTTACAGTTTATTAAAGTTTATTAAAAAGTTTATGCAAAATAAAAAAATTGGTAAAATATATAGGTTAAGTCAACTGTACACCTTTGATGATTGGTTAGGTTTAGTTGTGATATTTTCGTTAAAACTAACGAAAATGACGCTAACTCAAAAAGCAAGTGGTTTGCTACAGAAACGATTGTCAAAATCATTCGAATCACCTAAAAACACACCAGAAAAACACTATCCAGTGATGGAAAACACTGTCCAGTGAAGGAAAACACTGTCCAGTGATGGAAAACACTGTCCAGTGACTATCAAAAATTGACCTTAGAAAATAACAAAGTTATAATTGTTAAAATTCTTAAATTTTTTGATGGAATTTACTATGGGTGGAATTTACCATGGGTGGAATTTACTATGGGTGGGATTTACTATGGGTGGAATTTACTATGGGTGGAATTTACTGGGTGGATTTTTCGGGGGTGGAATTTACATGGAACAGATATTTTTGTGTGTGGGATAAATACTTCGCAGTACAATGTCTTATATAAAATCACAACACACACACACACACACACACACACACACACACTCTCTCTCTCTCTCTCTCTCTTTTAATTTAAGCCGACATTTGAATTTCAACTACAGAACACACAATGATAATTATCTTAAAAAATTATAAAAATCTACAAGTAAAAAACATTTGTGATAAAGCGAAGATTTACTCCTTTTAACGGACTTTCTCAGTTCCTGCAATCGTTTTGTACGCCTCTATGATCCTTCTTCCTCAGGATACGTCTTCCAGGAATCATTATTCGTTGAGTTTCATGACAAATTGAAGCACATTATCTTTATTTGATTCTCATCCGACGAAGGTTAAGTCAAGGTCTTAACAAAAGGAAAAGCAAACAGTGGGAAATAAATTTTTAGGAAAATTAATTATTTTGCAAGCAAAATTTAGAAGTTAATTAAACTGCTTTTGACATTGGATATATTTTATTTAAATTACGTGCTTGATTGCTTTTATACGTATTGTGAAATAGATTTAAAGAATTCTCTGTCGTGGCTGGATTGAATAACTTAGAGAGAGAGAGAGAGAGAGAGAGAGAGAGAGAGAGAGAGAGAGAGAGAGAGAGAGAGAGAAAGAGAGAGAGAGAGAGCAGGTTAAATTTCAAAATACCCAAATACCCCGAACGAATAACTTCAAAACTTGGGCCAATTTAACTAAACCAGCAAACAAACAAACTTTCACAGGAATATAATGAACATATAAAAAAAAAATATTGGAACATAATGGAAGTTCATTTTATTCCTGCATCAGGTGTGAATTCAAGCTTTCGGGTGTTCCTGATATTCAGTTAAAATAATATTGGTTTTTATTACGGGCTTATTGTAAAGTGAAAACGTGTAGTCTGAATTTATAATCAATGTTTCATATTAAAACACCATTTGACATCATAAAATTAAAATTTGAGTTAATTACTGTTTTTAATTGAAAGAGGTGTAATTTTTCTGTAATTTTGTAGCACTAAAATATATTGTATTATAATTATAGAAAAATTCCCTAATTAAAATATACTCATTTTACTGAAATACAGCGTGAACCAAAGGTAAGGAAACGCATTTATATTGTGATTGTACCTGCTATATAGAATACGATATTCAGAAAGCAATTTGTACGGTTTAATCAGAAACATACACCTGTGGACTAGATTTAAGTGAATTATTGCTCGTTAGTACTACAATCATTATGGCCGGATTGCTCCAACACGTAAGAACATTTTGAATCAGAAGTGTCTACAATGCACTCACGACCGGACGACCTTAAACTAAAAGTTTCCTGGTCAGTGGATCGGGGAGCGTATCGGCCGATTGATTGGGGAACCCACTCTCCATGTTCTCGTATGGCTTCTTTTTATGGGGCATAATCAAAGACATTGTGCGTGCGACGAAACCTCGGATACTTCTAGCACTCAAAGGTGGTCTCTGCTGTAATGCGAAGCTTGCCAGTAGATTTATGCCAACGAGTTTCCCGATCATTACCAATTAAACTGCATTTGCGCAAAGACTTGAACGGTGGAGACATTAAGCAGATGTGAAAAGCTTTATTTGTTTTTTCCAAACCACTTTCTAATCTTTAGTGTAAACTTTATTAGAATGTAAGACATTATATATATATATATATATATATATATATATATATATATATATATATAATACAGGTCCGGCCTTAGGGCAAGGCGAGTTAGGCAGCCGCCTAGGGCCCCGCGCTGCCAGCGGGGCTGGGCAAATAAACTCCATTGGGACATCAAACTTCTCAGATATAGATGGCCCTATGCTTGGTGAAGAGGTAGAGGCTATGAGACCAATGATACCATCAGATTTAATAGGGCAGCCTTTAAAATTACTTGACTTCACTTCATCTAATGGTATAGCCTCTTGCTGTCCAAATTTATTGATTGCTCTAAGAATATTTTTAACAATTCCTGTGACGGTAGCATCAGGAGAAAGAAGCTTCTCAAAATTAAAATTAATTAAAAACTGCTTAAGGTCTAATATGGGCCAAGATAGGCTAAATAACCTTGGAATATTGCCAATTGAACATGAAGAAGCAAGGGGTTTAAATTTTGAACCCTTTTAATGGAATTTTCAGAAAGGAAGGTTAGAAAAATTAGTCTTTAAAATATATTATAAATTTATAAAGTATGGTATTTTTTTAGTATTCTTAATGAAAGCATTTTTTTTGTTATTCTTAATATTATTAGACAGATGTCTACAATAAATGTATAGCACTTCAGATTATTTTTTTGCCTTTTTACTATGAACTAAAATCTTTTCTGGAGTGGGGCCCCGTATTATCAAAATGCCTAGGGCCCCGCACTTGTTAGGGCCGGCTCTGTATATATATATATATATATATATATATATATATATATATATATATATATATATATATATATATATATATATATTAGGGTGGTTCAAAAATATGATAGTTTGAGTTTCCGTTTTCCTCAACTTTGCCCTCGTTTCAAATGACTAAAAAGAAATGAACACCAAATCTCAGCTGAATTGAAGTATCATATATTTAGAGGTTGCTAGAATATGAACATATATCTCTTATATATATATATAAAAGAGGAAGTTTGTTTATTTGTTTAGTTGTTCGCTATAGAAAACCAAACGGTTGAACTTACAAATTTTAAAATAACTTCATAATAACCAGTTTTTTACAAGGAATCTAATGGTGCTATTTATTTTGTATTTGATGTAGTATTTAATAACGAAATTGACAATTAATGATTATTGCGTCATTTTTTGTAATAAATTTTTTTAATAAACATACAAAACATAAAATAGAAATTTTTAAAGAATTTAGTGAAAATCTGGCATTCGTAAACTTTGCGGAGCAAATATTCCAGCGGAGCAAATTTTCCAGGACAGTGCTAAATGGTTTCATAAGTGATTTAGTAACTTTGTGAATTGCAAATTATTGTTTAGTGATACAGGTGATTATGCCACCCAAGAAACGCCCTTTATATGGAAAGTCTTCTGCCGCTAAAAGAATTCAAGCACAAAGAGCAGCTGAAACAGAAGAAGAACGCAATCAAAGACTTCAAGCACAAGCTGCAAGACAGGCTGCTCAAATACAGGAAGAGACTTTGGAACAACGTAAAGCTAGACTTCGAGCTCAAGCTGAAAGCAGGCTACTCAAAGACAGCAAGAAACTGTTGAACAGCACCAAGCCAGAGTTCAGGCAGAATCATCAAGCAAGCTGGATATAGACAACAAGAAACTTCTGAACAACGTCAAATCAGACTTCAAGCACAACAATTAAGACAAATAACTTACAGAGAGCAAGAAACAGAGGAGCAACATGATGTACGACTTCAGGCTCAAAGAACAAGACAAGCTCAAACCATCTCGAGCTTCAATGCTTGGCAGTGGAATTTAAGTGCTTTTAACTATATAATCCACAATATAATTATGCATCTGACAAAGTGGTTATTATTGGATCAATGTCTAAAATATGTGATAAGTGGTGCTAAAAAGTGGGATAAAGAATCACCAGGAATGTGTTGTACAATGGAAAAGTTCAATTACCTGCGCTTTCGGAACCTCCAGAACCTTTGAAAACTCTACTTACAGGCACTACATCTGAATCTAAACACTTCTTACAAAATATTCAAGCATACAATTCTGTATTTCAAATGACCTCATTTGGAGCTAATATCATTATTGAAGGAGGATTCATGCCTACATTTAAAGTTCAAGGTCAAATATATCACAGAATAGGTTCACTACAAACATTACCTCATGAAGAACCAAGGTATCTTCAATTGTACCGTACTTTGTTGAGATTTGCAACATCAAGCACAAAATAGATACAATAGAAACCCAGCAACAAGATTGGAACTAATTGTTGAACTTCAAGACATGCTTCATGCTTCAAATAATTACATTCAAAGTTTTAAATATGCTCTAGAAAATGTACCTGCTACAGAATACAAAATCATCATTGATGCCGACAAGAGACCTCCTACTGAACATGCTAGACGATTTAATCTCCCAGAATGCAATGAAGTTGCTGTGATCATTACTGGTTAAGAACATGACAAAAGAGACATTGTGCTTAAAAGTCGAGACAATACTCTGCAATTCATCAATGAAACCCATAGATCTTATGATGCTTTGCAATATCCTTTACTTTGTCTATGGAGAAGATGGATATCACTTTGGAATTCTCCAAGCAGGTGTACATTCTAGCAAAACAGTTTCCTGCATGGACTTCTATGCTTACAGATTTATGGTTCACAGTAATTCACTAAATCATCTTCTGTTGGCTAGAAACCTTTTTCATCAATTTGCTGTTGATATGTATGCAAAAATAGAAGCAGAAAGATTATGTTACATTAGAACTCATCAGAGAGAATTAAGATGTGATTCATATATACATCTAAGAGATGGCATCAACAATGATGTAGCTGGAGGAGAGCTTGGCCAACTTTGCATTCTTCCGTCAACTTTTACAGGCAGCCCACGTTACATGCATGAAAAACTCAAGATGCAATGACATATGTTCGCACTTATGGTCGACCTGACCTATTTATAACATTTATATGCAATGCTAAATGGAAGGAAATTCAGGATGAGTTACTACCTGGACAAACATACATTCACAGACATGACCTCACAGCCAGAGTGTTTCGCTTAAAATTATTAAAACTGATGGATTTAATGACAAAATCCAACATTTTTGGCCCAGTTAGATGCCACATGTACACTGTTGAATGGCAAAAAAGAGGATTGCCTCATGCTCATATTTTGATTTGGCTGACCAACAAAATTCAAGCTAATCAAATTGATTCTGTTATCTCAGCTGAACTTCCGGACCCTAACACAGACAAAAACCTCTTTGAAATAGTTCAAACTCAAATGGTGCATGGTCCATGTGGTTCTCTAAATTTCAATTCACCTTGCATGAAAGAAAATAAATGTACGAAACGTTACCCAAAACCATTTTTAAAAGACACTCAAACAGGAGAAGATGGTTATCCTTCATATCGCAGAAGAAAACCTGATGATGGAGGCTTTACAACGAGAATTAAACAAAATGAAATTGATAATAGATGGATAGTTCCTTACTGCCCTCTCTTGACTAAAACTTTTAATGCTCATATTAATGTAGAATTTTGTAATTCTGTCAAGTCTATCAAGTATGTGTGCAAGTATGTTAACAAGGGATCCGATGCAGCTATGTTTGCTCTACAACAACAAAATGTACCTGATGAAGTGACTAACTATCAACAAGGTCGTTACTTAAGCAGCAATGAAGCCTTTTGGAGAATTTTTAGCTTTCCCTTTCATGGAAGATATCCTGCAGTACAGCAACTAGCAGTTCATTTAGAAAATGGACAGAGTTTATTTTACTAATGAAACAGCTGCCCATCAAGCTCTTGCTCCTAGAGATACTACTCTTACAGCTTTTTTTAAACTATGTCAAGAAGATGTGTTTGCTCAAACTTTATTGTATCGCCAGTTACCATCTTATTACACATGGAACAACAAAAAATGGAGTAGAAGAAAGAGAGGAAGCGAAGTTGAAGGTCATCCAGATGTAAGATTTGACAGTGCTTTAGGCAGAGTTTACACTGTTCATCCCAGCCAGCATGAGTGTTTCTTTTTAAGAATGTTGCTGCATGAAGTTAAAGGGCCTAGATCTTTTAATGATCATAGAACAGTTGATGGTCATGTTTGTGCGACATTTAGAGAGGCATGCTACAAACGTGGAATGCTAGAAGATGATAGTCAATGGGATGCCACCTTAAGAGAAGCAGCCATATACCAATCCCCAAAGCGGCTAAGAGATTTATTTGCAATTCTGCTAAAAACCTGTGATGTGGGCAACCCTTTAGAATTATGGAACAAATACAAAGATGATTTGGCACAAGATTATAAGCACCAAGCACAACTTGCCAACCCGCATATTGACGTGTTTACACAGATGAAATCTACAACAGAGCCTTAATTGACATAGAAGATAAAATAGCATCAATGGATGGACAACAAATACCTTCATTTGGCCTCCCACGAACCAATAGAACAGAAGTCAACAATTTAGCTACAGAGCTTATAAGAGAAACATCATATGATATCAACTACTTAACTGAATATGTAAATGAAAATGAGCCCAAGTTGTTGCCTGATCAGAGAACTGCTTATTCAACTATAATGAATAGTATCTCTCAGCAGAATGGAGGCATCTACTTTTTGGATGCTCCTGGTGGTACTGGAAAACATTTTCACAAATTTATTACTGGCCAAAGTTCGCAAGCAAAATAAAATTGCTGTAGCAGTAGCATCTTCTGGTATAGCTGCTACACTGTTGCCTGGAGGTCGCACAGCTCATTCTGCATTCAAACTTCCTTTGGATTTAGCTACTAATGATGAAGCTGTTTGTAAAATTACTAAAAATTCTGGCATGGGAGAGGTTTTTAAAAGATGTGAACTTATAGTCTGGGATGAATGTACAATGGCCCATAAAAAAGCATTGGAGGCCCTGAACAAAACTCTACAAGATGTGAGAAACCAGAAGACATTGATGGGCGGTGTAACTGTTGTCTTATCAGGAGATTTTCGCCAGACTCGGCCAGTTATACCTAAGGGAACAAAAGCTGATGAAATTCGAGCATGCCTTAAATCTTCCTGTTTGTGGCACAATGTTAAAACCTTGAAGCTTACAACTAACATGCGAGCAAGAATTTATGGTGATAGCAATTCAGGTCTATTTGCTCAGAACTTGCTACAGCTTGGCGAAGGAAAAGTTCCTGTGGACTCTGACAACAAAGTCATTATATCTACAATCAGCGCAGTGGTCCAAAGTGTTAATGAATTAACAGAAAAAGTATTTACTAACTTTAGTTAGCACACAAAGACTTTACTTGGCTGTTTGAAAGAGCAATATTGGCACCGAAAAATGTGACAGTTAATTCTATCAACCAACAACTACTCCAAAATATTCCAGGGGATCCTTATATTTACAAATCAATTGATACAGTTATCGATCAAAATGAAGTTGTCAACTATCCAACGGAGTTTCTAAATTCTTTGGAATTTCCAGGATTGCCTCCTCACCAACTACAACTTAAAGTTGGAGCTCCTATAATGCTTCTACGAAATTTAGATCAGCCTAAGCTCTGCAATGGTACCAGATTAATAATAAAGGCATTACAGCCTCATGTCATTGAAGCACAAATTCAAACTGGTTGTGGCAAGGGTGAAGATACTTTTATTCCTAGGATACCTCTAATAACATCAGAGATGCAGTTTCAGTTTAGGCGCTTACAATTTCCAGTAAGATTAAGTTTTGCCATGTCGATCAACAAATCACAGGGACAAACAGTGAAAGTTGTTGGGCTACAATTACAAGAAGACTGCTTCTCTCATGGTCAACTGTATGTAGGATGCTCTAGAGTAGGAACAGCTAACAATCTTTATGTATACTCTCCTTTTGGAAAAACATGCAATGTTGTATATAAAGAAGTATTGTAAATTCTAATTTCAAATAAAGCTTTGTTTGATTAAATGTTTTTTTATTTCTCGCATCACAGCTTTTGTCTACTTACTGAATAATTTGCTGAAAAAATACTGATCTATACATTTCAAATCTAAATTTTCACCCGTGCAACGCCGGGTAATTCAGCTAGTAGTATATAAATTAGTGGTGCACCGATTATCGGTATCGGCACCTGGCATGCCGATTAATCGGCCATGCCGATATTAGGAAAATACCTTGCATGGCCGATAATCGGCAAAATGCCGATTAATCGGCATGAAAGGTGCCGATACCGATTAATCGGTGCACCACTAATATAAATCATGCAGGAAAAATGACATAATTCCTATTCATTATAAACTTAGACACTAACAACCTGTTTGATCAATTGGTACAGAAAATATAGCGAATACAATGATGGGACTCATGAAGACGCATTACTGCATAAAATTTGCTTTAGAGCAGTGGTTCTTAACCGGGGGGGCGCGCCCCCCTAGAAACAGGAATTTCTCTAATTGTATTTGTTATTCCCTTAACGAGAGCATGGGCTAATATTGAGAAGTTATTGAGAATGTTTATTTTGATTGAAGGGGGGCGTGGAGGGAAGGACCAATTCCTAGAGGGGGCATGGTAGTAAAAAGGTTAAGAACCACTGCTTTAGAGGATGTAGGATGTAGTTCATCTTTTGTAAGTGTAGAGTTGAACTGTTTAATCAATGCTATGCCTCTCTCTGCGCAATCATTAACAACTTCATCGCAATCGCCTTTCCTTGTAAATATTTGTAGGCACTGCTGCTCTCCCAGTTGTTTGGATGTTTTTGAAGAAATTCTTGTGATAGTTCTTTTCCATTTTTAGCTAGAACGTCGAAAATGTTTGATGTCTTCTCTGTCACATTGAACGATAGAGTATTTTCTAGTTTGAAACATTTTGCATTTAGGCGCTTGAGTGACTTGGTTTTTGCTGGTCTAGTGAGGTTTCAACCATCTTTAGTTTTCATTAACAGCCACGCTTCTGTCATAGACGAAAGTCCCACAATTTCTTCTGATAAATACCAGAGATGTTGTTTGAATGCATTACTAGCAACATCAGTTAGTGCCTTATTGGATAGTCCCCCAATGAAGATAGAAGAGCTAAATCATTTCTTGGAACTTTTATTGCCATTGCTTCATGCCAGTACTTTGCATAAATGATTGTAATGAACAAGCACATTTCCTGCAAACTGTTCTCTCCCGCGCCACATGGGAAAAGTGTTAGTTTCTAGCAACCCTTAAATATGTTTCAAAAGGTTCCAATTTTTACTGTGACTTCCTTTCCATAGTGGAACATGGGCGGCCTTGAGGAGCATCATATTTTACAGTTTTATATTTTCCATATGAACGTGACCACCCTAATATATATACATACACACACACACACACACACACACACACAACACACAAACGGTTACAATTTAAGTTCTAAATATTTCGCAGAAATACAATAATTAAATAAATAAATAAAAATATGTACCTTACTTCAGAAATATTGAAAATGCTATTAAACATTAATTACAATTAAAATCCTTACATTACAAATCCCATATTTTCATTCTCTGACTAAATACAACTCATTGAGTCAGGACTGAGGAGGTTTGTGTAATAGCAGTGAAAGCTCTCTCCCATTTGTTTGGGTTTTTTAGTCTTCGTTAGTGTAGGTTTAAATATATATATATATATATATTATATATATATATATATATATATATATAGGTGGGGTGTTCTAAATCTAGCACTTCAGGAATATTCTAACCAAGACACGTACATTTTATGCTTGTCTAATTGTACTTTTGGCACGTAAATCACAGTTACTGCATTTCTGTTATTTTATGTACAGTACAGTAATATAAAATAATGAATGTACTTTAGGTGCCAAGAGTACAGTTAGACAAATATAACATATTTATTACTGAAAGTAGTCTCAAAGAACCAAATTTAGAATGATTTTCTATTTAAAACTTGGCTTTCTTGTAATTTTGAATCAAACCATATAATTAACTCAGAATGGAGATATTGTTATCTAGCCTTCGGTTTAGGAACGCCGCATATTGTGCCCTTCGCGTTTTCCAATGTCCTCTGGAGGTTGTTAGTTTTATCATAAATGGACTCATTACGTACCATCGCTATTTGTTTCCCGTGCGTAGATGATGGAGCACTTCTCTCTTGATCTTGTCCCCAAGTTATACCGAGGGTTGACAAAATAAATAGACACCTTCGATTTCCCCTAGTTTTTGAATTGATAATAATAGACAATAAATAATAACGCATTTATTGAATGAATATATTTAGAATCGTGTTGGTTTCCCCCTTTTGCATCATTTAAAGCTGATACACGTTCTGGCATTCCGCTGATGAGTTGTGTTATTTGCTCTTGAAGACAATCATCGTGGTGTCTATTTACTTTTGTCAATCCTTTGTACCTTTAATTCACGTATTACCTCTCCAAGTAGTGTAAATAAGCGTTGCAGTTGGCTACCAAGAGCGACAGACGCATTTGTGATTCTGGTGACGACATTTTTTGTACTCTCAAAATCTTCATTTTTTCTTATCTACATTTTTGCGTTATTCATCGATCCAATTCCTGTGTTTTATGGAAGGCTCACATCTTTAAATGATCACATTTACCAGTTACTTAAAAAGATCTGTAGATGTTAAATGTGATTTCATTTGTTTAGTATAGGGTGTGGTATATCTGTTCTGATGTGAAGTCAGTGTCTGTGATAATGTCTGACTCTCTCTCTCTCTCTCTCTCTCTCTCTCTCTCTCTCTTTCTAATTCTTCTTCAAAAGAGGTCTCACTGTATTATATAATATTTTAGTCATTTTTGGGCACTGAAAGCCGATTCATTACCTGGGCTTAGTATTTCAGATTTTTCTTTCAAGTCGTCGATTTTATATATATATATATATATATATATATATATATATATATATACACACATTACAACTGCAAACACGCAGTATAATTAACGTAGAGAACGACGCTTTGTATAGGAGAATTATCCGCGCAAGATGAGAGCGAAAGAACGAAACAAATGAAAAAATGAGGGGTTCCGTGGTATATATATATATATATATGAAGCAGGTTCGAAAGACAAAAGAGGGCATTGTTCCGAAAGAGAAAAAGAGTGACGGAAAAATTAAGTAATTGTAAAGATAACAACATCAGAAAAATATTAAATGATAAACTACAAACTATCGCTGTCGTCATACAGGAACTAATCGAGAAGCAAACAGAAAAAGATGACGACGCTATAGAAGCGATAAAGGCTAACTCAAAGTACTTCTATAATTTCGCAAAAAGAAAGTCGAAAAACCATGTGACTATCTGACCTTTAAAAAATGAGAACAGTGATTTATCTGATGATCTAACAGAAGTATCTGAAATATTAAGAGCTCAGTACGAATCGTCTTTCAGTATCCCAAAAACTGACAAATTGATATGCGATAGAAACGCGTTCTTTGAAGAAGAACCACAAGGGGAAAGTATAACGGATTTCGACTTTACGACGGATGATATTACACAAGCCATAGGGAAACTAAAAACACACTCAGCGGCAGGACCGGATAAATGGAATGCCACACTGATCAAAAACTGCAAGAATGTAATCGCTGAGCCCCTATACTGGATATGGAGACGATCATTAGACACGGGAGAAATACCGGGCATCCTGAAGAGCGCGAACATAGTCCCAATATACTGTATAAAGGAGGAGATCGATCCGAGGCCAAAAACTATAGGCCAGTATCGCTTACATCTCATCTTACTAAAATATTTGAAAGAATAGTTAGGCAGAAAATCTGACTTTTTGGAAATTCAGAAAAAATTCAATGATAACCAACACGGGTTTCGGTCAGGCAGATCATGCCTATCACAACTAATGGAACACTACAACAACATTATTGATTCACTTGAAAGTAATGAAAACTATGATGTACTATACACAGACTTTGCTAAAGCGTTCGACAAGTGTGACACGGAATCATAATACATAAACTGAAATATATGGGAATAACAGGAAAAGTAGGGAAATGGATATATAATTTCCTTAGTGAGCGGCGGCAAGTCGTTACAGTACAAGGAGCGTGACCGGACAGCTTATACCAGGACAACACATACCCGGACAACTTATACCGGACAACTCAGACCTGGACAACTCATACCTAGGACAACTCATACCTAGGACAACTCATACTCTCTTCAACAATTACCATCCCAATGTTGATCTTTTCATCTATATCCACCCCGAAAGTTTAAACTCTGCAAATTAACCAAAATAAGAAAAACATATAATAAACATATAATAAATAGAGAACCATTATTTACATAGGATAAAATTTGAATGCCCGGTTAGGTCAACTGTACGCCCTTGACGATTGGTGAGGTTTAGTCGTGATATTTTCGTTAGTTTTAACGAAAATATCACGACCAAACCTAACCAATCGTCAAGGGCGTACGGTTGACTAACTGGGCATTCAATGAACCCAACCGGGTATTCAGTTGACCTAACCGGGCATTCAATGAACCTAACTGGGCATATATAATATATATATATATATATAACTTGCATGAATTTTAAATGTTTAAATTTAATTTTTAATTTTACAAAATAAATGTTTTCATTTCAAAATGTTTTCATTAATAACTTGTATGAATTCTAAATGTTTAAATTTAATTTTTAATTTTACAAAATAAATGTTTTCATTAATTTTTCATTTTTTCTGGTCCTATGTATGAGTTGTCCTAGGTATGAGTTGTCTCGGTATGAGTTGTCCGAATATGAGTTGTCTGGGTATGAGTTGTCCTGGTATGAGTTGTCCGAATATGAGTTGTCTGGGTATGAGTTGTCCTGGTATGAGCTGTCCTGGTATGAACTGTCCTAGAAGGTACAAGGAGTATCTTCATCAGAATCAGAGGTCCTCAGCTCGGTACCACAAGGAACAGTATTAGCTCCACTACTCTTCATAATCATGCTAACTGACATAGATGAGGACGTTACCAGAGACAGCACAGTAACAGCCTTTGCGGATGACACAAAGATCAGTAGAAAAATAAGAAACCCAGAAGACATAGGATAGTAGTATAGCCGCAAAAGGGGAGAGTGCAAGAATGTTGAAAGTTATTATGTAATGTTGCAAAAGGGGGGGGGTGGGGTTGTTGCAAGGGGTGGGGGGTGTTGCAAAGGGGGGTGGGGGTTGCAAAAAAATTAAAAAAAGAAAAAAAGAAAAAAATTCCCCCAAAGGGGGGATGCTGCAGGTGCAACAAGGAAAACTTGGAGGCGGCGTTATCCCCCAAGAGAAAGGAGGGAAAGGAGGAGGAGAGGTGTTCACCTGGCAGGAGCCAAGTGCACATTAAGACTTCAGCCGAGTAGGCGTTGTTTTATAGGCTCCTAATCAGCCAGTTGGCTGTAAATGGCTTGAGTTGCCAGATAGCGCCATGTATTCTCTAATCGAAGACTGAGTTGCCAGATACCATTGTATACATTATTATAGACTCCTAATCAGCCAGTTGGCTGTAAATGGCTGAGTTGCCAGATACCTCTTTTTAGCGATACCATTGTATACATTATTATAGACTCCTAATCAGCCAGTTGGCTGTAAATGGCTTGAGTTGCCAGATACCTCTTTTTAGCGATACCATTGTATACATTATTATAGACTCCTAATCAGCCAGTTGGCTGTAAATGGCTTGAGTTGCCAGATACCTCTTTTTAGCAGTATTATTGTATACATTATTATATACGCCTAATCAGCCAGTTGGCTGTAAATGGCTTGAGTTGCCAGATAGCGCCATGTATTCTCTAATCGAAGACTGAGTTGCCAGATACCATTGTATACATTATTATAGACTCCTAATCAGCCAGTTGGCTTAGAAGGCTTAAATGTTGCCAGATACCGCAATACCACTGTATACATTATTATATTTCTTAAAAGAATACCGGTAGTAGAAGGCGTAACAATTAAGTAAAACAACATTGCATCATTCTTTTATTATAAATATATAGAAAATAAATATACATTTCAATTGAAGAATATGCATATAACAGTACAGGAAATATATACACACAATTATGGATATATATAAAATAAAATATACATTTCAAATAGAGATAAATATACACTTCAATAGAAATATGTACATAACAGTACAGGAGAAATATCACGCAAAATATATATAAACACAAATCAATAGAAATATGCGTATAATCAGTACAGGAGAAATATCACGCAAAATATATATAAACACAAATCAATAGAAATATGCGTATAATCAGTACAGGAGAAATGTCAAGCAAAATATATATATATAAATACAATTCACTTTTTTCAAAATACTAAACTCGGTCTTAATCGAGTTTACAATTACATATTGCTCTGCATTACGCAGTATATGCGGCTTAATAATATTTCACCGCTTAAAGTATAGGGAAACCTGTACTCGATATGAAGGGCTTTCATATCGTTCTGTACTATTTTTGTTCCCACTTTACAACCGGTTGGTAAGTCATCTTTAAATACGTCTAGAATACAATCAAAAGCACGCACAAAGAGTTCATCGTTAGCTACATTATTAAACACAAGTTTATAAACACGCTTTTCCAATCGAGGGTTTATTTCTACCGACTCGAGCTTTTCAATCGTGAACTCACTCAACATAGCGGCAATTGAAATAATCTTCTAAATCGTTACGACAACTGCGCGTTATATAAAGAAACAGTTCTTCAGGATGAACGGTGTAGGTGAGCTCAGCCTTGTACCGATCAATTGCTTTGTACCAAAGTTCATGGTATTTCAAATAGTCTAAACTTTTTAAATAAACGTCCAGCTCTAGACCATTCTCACCAGCCCTACACTCGGTAAACCCATCGAGCAGAGCGGTGTAGGCGTATTCAAGTACTGTATCAAAATAAAGCATGTCCGTAACACGCGCGTCTAATATAGGTTTCAGTTTACGGAATCCGACGATTTCAAACATTCTGTCGAGGATGAAACGGTTTCGCGTAGGAAGAAGAGCGTTATTATCAGAAACATTCTTCCACATCAGCCGTATATCAATGCACGGCCGATCGTTATTTATACATAACGTACATACAACGGCGTATGAGGGTGCGTCACTAATCTGCTCTCTTCTTGTACCTACGTTAGCAGGTATTTTATAACGATCTTCACTCCACTTCTCAACTATCACAAAGATTCTATTCATCTCCTCGATACTTAAATAAACCCGTTGTTTGTCGGTCTACATTCCGTTTCCAGTACATAGCTAATGGTACCGGAATTACGCCTGAACACGCGCAACGATTTCGTCACGGACACATCGTACGAGGCGTTGAGAATGCTGCTCAAAGGAAGTTCCATCGTATTCGAGGAGCGCATGTCCACTCGGCTCAAGCTCTGAGATAACTATGAGCCGTGTGAGGCACGCAGGTAGGCAGGAATGGTTCGACGGGCGGCTGACTCGATGATACGTGAATGGGCTTGTTCGTATGACCGCGAGTCGAATTGTTGTACATATTTCGGTACAAGAATTAATTTCATCACTACCAGCCTACGCACCAGACAGTTTGGATAAGAACTAGGAACATTTTATGTTTTACTAAACATCTCCACACTCCGGCGCACTATTTGAGAGGAACATATGTTCAATTTTTCCTTTCTGCCCATCAAACGATACTCGTCTTTAAACTCTGTTAAAAATTCACGCAGGGCACTAGCCACAACCTCACTACGAACCTCATTATGATATACGTTAATATAGTGATAAAAATACTTAAGATTGTCCATGATCACGAGATTCACATTTTCACTCGGGTATGAGTAATCGACATGGTGTAGCATGACGTAATACCGCTTGTCACACACCCATCAGCAAGACTCATTATCCATACCTGCTGCTTCTCTTCTGCACGCGTTGTTTCTTTTACTTCACGGTGTATGTGAGACTTTATAAAGTTTAGCTCTGCAGTATACTTCAGCACATCGTCTGTGCAACGAAAGCCTTCGACGGTCTCACCAGAACATCCGTAGAGTATTTGTACATCTTGGAACTTCGCACAATCCAATGTGTTTTTAAAAGAGGCATAGGAGGAGGAATAGGAAGTTTTTCGGTATCCACCACATCCTGGCACTTTACTGAATACCATTTCGTAAACGTTGTACAAGCAATATTAAAGGTAGCCATTTGAATACACGTCTGATCTGAATACACGTCTGATCTCTCGGGCTTACTGCGGTCGACTGACCACGCAGGGATTCCCAGATAGTAGCATGACTCACGGTCTTACAGTGGGCGGAGCTTAGAACTTTCACCTGCACACACACACACCACACACCACACACACACACAAAGGAGAAAGTGAAACGCTATTTGAAACATGATTTATTTAATAAACGAGATATTCAAGTTATATATATTTACAAATACGATTTAATAAACGATATTCAAGTTATATATATATATTTACAAATAGATACGATTATATACAAGACGTGTGAGTTAGAAGAATCATTGGTATCCAAAGGGTACGGTATCATAGGTACCAGGTAACTGGTAACGTTTCCTATAGGTGTTACGGCACACCATCGTACCCTAAGTTCCTTCACGCCCCCCAGCTTCTGCGCCCAAAAATTGTGGGTGCCTACAATTAGTTGGGGAGGTTGTTCATCATCGTCCAAACATACTAGATCCTTCAACGACTCAAAGTTAACAACCTCCCGATTCGCATGGTTGAGCGTAATACCCTTTGCCTTCACGATATATTCATTTCCTCCCCCACCCTGACCCGTACCCCATAAGTCTTAGGTCCTGTTGAGGCAAAAGAGTCGGCGTATGCGTTGTCCCCATACTCATCCTTGATCTCATCAGTGAGCTCGCCGAGGAACTCCCAATAGTGGGCATGTATTCACCCTCCTTCTCTGTGAATATCACGCTATCTGTATCGGCATACAATACTCTCCGCCCAAGAGAATGCAATAGACCCCAAAGTTTTATACGGGCGTAGGCTGTTGTGAAGCTGGCCACAGGTATGTTTGTAACCCTTGAGGTATCTGTGGCAAATTCAGTGTTGTTGTACTTTATTACGTAAGTATTACCTACATTTACGATCTCCATGACCTCTTTATCGGGGGCATTGGCATAATCCCAGACATCGCTATAACTTTGTGCCAAATGAATGCTCCTCTGCCGGTATTCTGCGCAAATTTTCCCCATAGACTGTTTAGACAACAACTTTGCACTAAAGCGCTTGCCAGGATTCTTTACAATTTGGACACGATCAAGTTGTATACCTTCGCGGTCGCGGTAACGTTGAATATAGGCAGACTTTTCATCTTCGGTATCAACTCCTCGCGGATACCCTGATGCCTCAACCTTATCCTTCAAAAAGGTGTTTATATATGGTGTGAAAAGGTTGGGTAGCTTCTGAAACCTCCACACCTCATGCATCTTCAGTATTCTATAACCATGGCGCACGGCTAGGGCCAAACTCAGGACTTGTATATACGCCTCTGATCTTACGCTGGTGGGGTATATGGTTACATTCGCCGTTATCCTCTTCCGCGCACTTCACGCACAGGGGAAACATGAGCTTGTCGTCGATAACGACAGGTAAGATCGGCATCCATAAATTGCGTTGGGGGAGTACGTCTACGAAAGAGAGCCCAAAGTAACGATCATTCAAATTTTTTGAAAATTCATTGATGGAGGGTAGGCTAGGTCCACCAGTTTCTCAGGAGCGCCCACGGGGTACGGATTGCTCTTCATCACGTACGGGTATAAAGAACAGAAATCGTTAGTAATGGAGCTTCACGCCCTCCGTAGGTGGAAAGTATAGTCTGAAAGGATTTGTACGTCCTCCAAACAAGCTATCACCACATTTGAGAGGATCCAGCACCATTGAACGCTTGATCGTTTTTATTTCCTCACGGTACACCTCGTCTGTCTCCATCCGGTGCATCATATTCATGCTCCCACAAGACTTTGTGAGTGAACTGTGATCCTATAAGTTGATCGCGGGTGCGGGTCGATGCAAGACAGTCGGCAGGAGACCTACCGTGGATATCTCCGGTGATTCCGCACTCAGGACGGGGGCATCCATGCCACCAGCAAACCGTTAAAGGAGTACACAGTCTTCACACAGTGACACGGTTTCACTTAACCATCAACCCAAAAACACGTCCATTAATCTTAATGGGTACTTCACCGTGTTGCGGGCGTGCTTTATGTATACACCTGTCTGTTGCTGTAGGTGTATGAGCCAGTAAATAGCCTTGTGCCCGTAACTGCGGGATTGTTTCGGTGAATAATGGCTAAGGTGTCTTTCGGCATGAAGTTATTCTTGAACACCGTAAAACATAATGATGCGATGGTGGTTGCGACTTGCAGTGGATCGCATTTGAACGGGCTATGTACATCCTTCTAAAGGCCTGGAACATACTCTAAGCACGCGCACATCATTCACGCAATAACGCTCACATTCATCAGCTATATTATAAGGGTACTTTCATTAAAACTGTCGTAGTATCGATCAAAGTCTTCACGTTCATCATACAGTCAAATAATGTTTGGGGGGTGGGGGCCTACGTAGTTTAAAGTCTCGCTGGTGAGGAAAGTGTAAGGAAAGTATCCTTTGGAAACTTCAGGCTACCCCATCACCTTGGGTAGCTTTGCTAATTTACAAGGTGTGAATAATAAAGTATCTTAAATTGTACATTGCCTCTTATCTGCATCTGTATTAATTTGTTGCCTCTTTTCAATGGATCACTGTAAATATCTCAGAGGATTCGTGTTCAAGCAACTCCTTATAAAGGAACTGCGTGTCAAACTTTGCCCCGTTATGGGCGAGAATATACACAGTCATTTTTTTGAACTTGTTGGCTAACTTGACAATATAGGACACAAATAGTTTCACAGGACTATCGCTGACTTCGTTTAAAACGTTTGTCCGTTCCACATTTGGGGCACTCGTCACATTCGATATCCATACACTCATCACAGATAGTCTGGCTCACAAGTAAATGTGGAATTACCTCTTTGGTTTCAGCGTTCGTATATGTTTTATATCGTAGTATACAGTTATACAAGGGTTATTTTTAGGCTTAGCATCTTTCATATAACATACATGCTTTACTCCATCCGCCTTATATTCCTCCTGGCATGTAGGACAGTGAATTACGTCACACTTGTGCTTAAATTTTCCCAATTATCCATTGTGTGAAACATACCACATTCACAGATTCTCATTTTCCTGCACGTGCCAATTGATTATGAAATCAAAACAGCTATTATTGAAAAATGTGCGTCTACACACATCACAGTCTCTCTTCTCAGCTTCAACTACACGGCTTTCACATTTGGTACTTTACACTGCCACATACCATGGACATTCTTTACAATGTCTCACTATATCATCCTCAAACTCGAGGCACCCCTTACACAAATCATGATGTCTCCCATGTTTTCGACTTTTGTCATAACTCGCGTAAAGCCACCTTATATTACGGATGGGGAGATACGTTGTCCCTGACAATCCTAAAATAAGTAGGGGCCTTGTACGTCTCTCACACAGCTTTTAAAAACATACACAGTCATACGACGATCATCCAACCCAAACACAACTATGCTGACATTCATTTCCTGTTATACCCTTTCTCAGCTCTTCAGGACCATATTACGTCAAAATTCAAGTTCACAGTCTACATAGTTACGGGCACGCTCCACGACTGTAGGCAACCAAAATTTTTTGAGTTCGTGTATTTTGTACAGTAAAATACGTGCTAAGAGTATGCTATAAAGCCGCAACCACGATCGACGTTTATATGCCGTCTATAAATAGCTTGAGAATTGAAGTTAAGAGTATACGGTATGGCACTATGACCCGCAACACGGTATACATGGTCAATATTTACCGTGAAGTTGTCCATATTGAAGGCTATACTACTTTGGGCGGCTTGCATTATACGTCCTAATATATATTCTACATCTTCAGCCGCCAAACGTCTAAATGGCACTATCACCCAATAATCGTCTACATCACCGTCATCTGACCCGAATCCAAAGGACAGACTCGTCCTGACTTCACGCTCGTCGCGATTCTGAAGAGCAAACTCTATATACGCTCTACAATCCGGCGTAGTCCGCGCTCAATTACTATTGCTATACATTACTCTAGGGTCGACCCTGACTCTATACCGATTTCTAGTCAAGGCTGGGGTGGGGGCTGCGGAGCGACCAATTCGAGCGTTATATCTTCCTCAACAGAACGGGGGGCGGCGGATGAATTAAGGGGGTATATTAGCGGAAGGTGCTGCTGATGGGGGGCCTGTTGCGTAGGAGGTTGATGGTTGGGGCTCTATTATTGTAGACTAACAGACGGGGGGCGGCGGATGAATAAGGGGATATATTAGGTGCTGCTGGGGGGGTTGTTGCGTAAGAGGTGAGGGTTGGGGATCTATTACTGGTGCAACAGGCGCGTATTTCGGTCGCTTTATACCTGACGCGGGTATCTCACCTCCGCTTGGACGTGTTACCGTATCGCTGGTGAGGTTCAGGGGAGGAGATCACAACTACACTGTCGTCGAGGTCATCCGTAATGATGGCTGCTCTACCTCATCGTCATTCACGGTTCTGTGGGAGAAGAAATATAAGGAACAGCACTCAAAATTTGTAAATATTTGTAAATGACCACTTAGGAGTGTGACGTGTTAGAAATGGACTCTGTAGAAAAATTCAGATTCACGAGCCCATCCACATGTATTATATCTGGACCTACAGGATGTGGTAAAACTGTGTTTATGCTTAAAATCATTAAAGAAAGGGGAGATGTTCTCGAAATTTTGTGCATAAAGTATATGGTGCTATTCGACGTATCAATCAGTGTTCAACGAGTACCAAGATGATTTTGTTCCACAAAGGCGTATATGACGTTAATTTCGTTAAAGGGAATGAACATACAATCATTGTAATCGACGATCTCATGTTGGAGATGGATAAAACGTTTGCCGAGACATTACAGTATTCTCCCACATCTTAACATAAGCGTGTTCTTCATCAATCAGAATATTTTTCAGAAATAGATACATGCGCGATGTGTCGTTAAATACGCAATATCTAGTCTTATTCGCGCAACGTAGAGCTGTATCACAATGGGGTAGCCAATCAAATGTTCCCGAATCAGCGTAAGGAGTTTTTGGAAGTTATAAAGAAGCTACAAGCCCGCGTTACGGATATTTGCTTTGCGACCTTCATCCGCGAAACACGTTTAGAGTGCTTCTGCGAACGAATATATTTCCAACGAGCTTGAAACGGTGTATATTCCAGAATGACAAAGAGACTAAAGAAATACCGTGAATTAATAAAAATCTATCATCGACTGCCCCGGGCAATGCAGCAAATGTTTATTAAAAATATCGATGCCGACTTTTTAAAATGCATCTGTGAAATCTGTCTTAACGTTATAAATTGCAATGTAATCAATGAAAACCCATCAGAAGGCTCGCCTACGCCGCTACAAGAACATAATACGTGCACTCGCTCGTAAAAGCCAAACTGGTAGCGAAGAAAAAACGAATTATTGTACAAACAGGAGGGTCATTTCTCCCCATCTTATTTTCAGTTTTTGGGTCCTTTACTGACTAGATTAATATAATGAGAAAGTGGTAGTGATTCCCCACGAGGTGTACGCTTCACTGCAAAGGAATCCAGACACGTATCTAGATCCCCGTAAAAGCAGACTTAAAAGAATGGAAAGCGAATTGTTAGCCCTATTAAACAGTGAAAAACACCTGATGAGAAAAGAATCTCTATACCAAGAAGCTCTGCAGAAATTTCTTCACGAGTACGAAAATTATAAGAGCCCTACAGAGATTCCTGGGTTATTAGCACAGCACAGGGGATGATGGTGACATAGGATCTGTGCCCGACGATACAGCTGACCAACCAAAAAGATTAGCCACACAACATATCGAACATGTATCAAAAAATACCCTCCCACTTACATTGAGGAGTAAAGGCTTAATCTTTGTAATCTATTGAATGAGGATCCCGCCGTAATGGACCGATACAGGGGGAGATCATTGTGGAAGGATCAAAGGTACAGGATCGAATATCGTAGACATTGTCCATGATCTGGTGAGAAAGTGGGATAGGCCATCACCATCAGGATGGAAGCATATTAAAGCAAGACTACAACAAATAAATTGTCCCTAAAAACGTTGATAGGAAATCTGAAACAGGTTAAAAGACTTGGAACATGCAACGCTGTGACACAATTGAGGCGCCGTCACCCCCGGCGTAACACCTTTGAAGAGGAGCAAGAAGAGGTTAAACCAACCCTACCCACGTGCCTCTAAAATACGCAAATGGCTAACGTATTAACTAAACGCTATTATGACATTTCTACCCCATCCTCTTACGGCGGCGTAGATAGACTTTACAGAAGTGTTACGGAGTAGGAAAAAAGATGTTGAAAGATTTTTGAGGGAGCAGGACGCTTTATGCTTCATAAGCCTGTGAGAAAAAGGTTAAAACAGCCAAGACAACGCTTTCTCGATTGATTCTCTTTGGCAAGCAGATTTAACAGACATGCAAAGATATTCGTGTATAACGATGGTTACCGCTACATTCTATTCATAATAGACGTATTCTCTAGATATCTGTGGCTAGTTCCTCTGAAAAATAATCACCTAAAACAGTTGCTAAAGCCACCAAAACGCTAATGTTAAAAGAAAACAGGTTCCTGGCTATTTTTGTACGGATATGGGGAAGGAATTTATAGGCCGTGCTTTTCAGAAACATGTTGACAGAGTTTAAATCAGCTATTACCAACCAATTCTATACATAAGGCTTCTTTAGCTGAAAGAGTTCAGCGCACCATAAAGGAACGCATGCACCGTTATTTTACACATAAAAAACATACGATTTCTAGACATTCGGAATCATTGGCATCATCCTACAACCGCTCGCACCATCGCACGATTGGGACAACACCTAACGATGTTTTAGAAAGAGGTACGCTCCCGAGAAGAGAGGATCACCACCACCACCACACTCTGCGCGTTTCAAAATGATTATGTAAGGCTGTCGCGTTCGGGGAATAAATTCGCAAAGAGTTTTGAGCAAGGATGGACACGCGAGATTTTTAAAGTTAGGGCTGTGAGACCTAAAGGTGAGATAATGAGTATACATTGAAGATTTGAATGGGGAAGAAATCTCAGGAGGCTTTTACCGCGAGGAATTGCAGAAAGTTGCTTTTAATTTAGAAAAAAATGTGTTTAAAATTGAGAAAATTTTAGGAAGCAAATGTTCAGGAAGGAGAAAAATGTACCTGGTGAAATGGCTAGGGTACCAGAAAGCTTCAACACCTATATAAAAGCTGATGCATAATGAAGCTTAAATAGTTATGCAACATGGCTCCTAACCATTTCTACGTCACACTCCCGGCTCCTCGTCCCTGTCTGTACACCCTAACAACACGCTAGCCAACTTTGTAACAGAACTCCATGGGCACATTGAATTGGGTCGTGATTCGTATGAGGTGGGGATATGCGAAATTCAGCTGGACACCGTCTTTTTAAATATTGAACATAAAGAAACCGTTTTTACGATTCTAGAGACATTGACGAGTGTGAAAAAGCTGGGGTAGCTAGGATGAAACTATGCGCATCGCTCGGACTAAGATTGCACGGTATTACAGTACAGAAGTAAGACTAGGGCCGGGTCAATGGGTTCGGCCGAGGATGTTGTGAGAGGCTTAACGTAAGTTTAAGAAACTCAAACCTTACGAATGATTTAGTATATGAAATCGTAAACAACCCTGCAACATACACTAATCCTAAAATCAAAGACTAACAGACGTCTTAAAGACCATAGAAGTTCCAAAATTCTAGCCAACGGCCGATATAGCGCAGCCTTCCAAAGAGACACATTTCACGAGGACACAGCATGACTTGTCCAGATTAATGTACAATTGAAGATGGTGAAATTGCTGAAAGGTCCCCAGACATGTGCTATATTTACAGTAATATAGTGGAGCACCGTTTGTTGGGGATACCAGGCACGTTGCTGCGCATTGCTCACATCCCCAACCATAGAGGAAGGGTTTGAGTATTACATATGACAGACCCCATTATGTGAATGTCGCAACTAATTTAATAACCAATATCACAATATATATATAAGAACGATTGGGAGAAAACTTCCCATTCGGTAACGGGAGCTTAACAGTGAAGCTACACTTTCGACGCACTGTTGATAATGGATAGAAAGCCTTTCACCGTCTATCGGGGATGCGATACCAGCGCGGTAGTGGACTTGGATCCATTTTTCATCCATACTACGTACGGCTGTTCCTTTTGCTGAAGAGGGTGCCAGATACCTTGGAAGGAAAGCGCTACAATCAGGCCTTACACTGCAGAAGACATTTGGCCGGGGCTAAACCTAAAGAGCTCTAAAAAAACATTTAAAGCGTACACGGGACGAAATCATCAAAGATGCAAGAGAAAAAATGCGTGGTGGCGGGAAGAAGAAGAGGGCTCCCCGGAAGAAGAAGGGGTCACGTGGTATTAAACGTAAAAGGCTATCAAAAAAAGAAGTGCTGTAAGCGAATGAAACCTATTGTTGACCACTTTTTTGACTGATATAAGCTAGGATATTGATCTCATGAATCATAGTTTGTTTACACTTGTCGAGAGAGGAGAGTCACTATTTCGCCATGGCACGCTTCATCCACCCATGTAGTTCACAATGCTGTAAATCGGAGCTGTCCCTTTTTGAGCTCCCGCCAACCAAGTTTCTATTGAGCACAGTGACTTTATTACAATTAACCCTTTAAAACAATTAGTTCCCCGAGTGCACCTATAGAATTCGTGATACCCAGCTCAGGTCCTTACTTTTTTGATCCAAGCTGTGTGCACATGTACGCTAAGCTACGTATAGCCCATTCTGATGGAACGGTCTGCGATGACAAATATGCTGTATACCCTGAAACAAACTTTCTGCACTCCATATTCAACCAGTGTGAGTATATTTAAATCAAACCAACATATCGGCAGGCACGGTGGTACTATCATCTACGACCTATTTGGAAAATGTCTCAGCTTTTTCCAAAGAAGCGAAGGCTACCTTTTTAGTGCGGAGGGATATTATCAAAACTAAAGATGAAAATAGTATAAAGGACAAATTTAAAAATTCTAAAAAGAAAATATACGAGTGTTTTGGACGGTTGCACACAGATTTCACTTTCCAGGAGAAGTTGCTGTGAACGGGGTGGATATGAAAATAAAGCTCACGCACGAGTCCTGGATCTGCTTAAATCTGGATGCGAATCAAGAAGAGGGTGCAAAGGCCCGTTGTGGTTCACATTATGGACACATACCTCCGGCGTACGGCGAGTGAAATTAAGTTCACCAAAACAACTAGAAATTGAGAAAAATTTACTAAACGCTACAGTGAAATATCCTATTAACAGAGTGCAGATCAAACTATATACGGTTCCTGCAGGGTTGGCATCGAAGCAGATAGAAAACATTGCCCTGGGAAATCTTCCTAAAAGGATATTAATCGGCATGCAGGACCACGCTTCGGTGAATGGAAAATATAAAAAGAGTGCCTTTAAATTCGAGAATTTCGGACTTAAAAATATAACTCTATACGTTAATGGCACTGCTTTGGGTGGAACAATGGGTACGGACTATTCATCAGACGCTGTGTTACCTCTTTGTGCCAGAGCCTATAGTAATCTGACCCATATTGCAGGTGATTGTGATGAGCTTGGTAATGGGGTAACGCAGGAAGAATTCATTGATCAATTTAACCTTTACCCGTTTGACATTACACCTGACTTATCTGCTAGCGTAAATACCCATTTAACCCCACAGCAGAGCGGAAACATCTCAGTGCGGCTGGAATTCGCCAAGCCTATAGACGCTCCTATTAGTGTACTAGTATATCTCGAATCGCAAGCCCTAATAGAAGTAGATAGATTTAGAGCGTTATCACTGACTTTTAAAATGGATGCTAATACACTTCAGAAAGTAATGGAGCGAGTCACACGTTCCAAATTTATCGGCGTGTTTGCGAAGAATGAAACATTGAGTTTGCCAAGTACGCGAGAATGCGGTAGTCTTATTGTGAACACAGACATCATCGGTAATGAAGGGATTCACTGGATCGCTGTCTATTTTAAAAATAGACAGCGCCTGTACTATTTTGATTCACTCGGTACTCAACCCTGGAGTGACCCTATTATTGTAAAATTTCTCGCTCAGTTACATATTCCCGAAGTTGTGTGGACCCCATTTCGCATGCAAGGATATTTTACTAATGTTTGCGGAATGTACTGCGTCTCATTTCTCATGCATATGTCAAATGATAAAGAATTTATAAATTTTTTAAATTTATTTGACCCGTGTCACACTCGCCGAAACGATGAAATGGTATGCAGACAGATAAAAAACCGTTTTCCAATTGTACGTACTCGTTGTATATTATAATGTTTTTGTTCGTATATTTGTAACGATATATTCTGTAGTTGTTTATTGTACTGATTTCTTTCATTTAATAAATTTATGAAAATATATTGTGTCTTCTTATCCCAAAAAGATCGAAAAACACTTACATTATTTCGGTGTGACATTGTTGACTGATCAGTATATCCTCCCTATTCCGAGATTCTTCAAAAGATTGTATAACACGTGTCAAATCCTCATCGGACCTTAAAGGAATAATGCTTTTAAAACATATACAGAGTATACAGACAGATCCCCATTATGTGAAGATATCTTTGGTTCGAGGAATAACATTGAATGCCATAAAAATTTCGATTTTAGCATAATGGGGATAACCAAATAACATTGATTGACATTTTTGGCGAGTATCTATTTGACGAGATACTACAACTCTCCATATATATATATAAATATATATTATAAGACACTTACATTTCTATGGTAGTCCCTTGCGTCGGATTGTAAGGAGCGTCACTGCAAATATCTTCTACGGTTTGCGTTGAAAATAATTCGCCACGGTCAATCGCATTGAAAAGACTAATTGCGGTTAATGCTGCAGTATCACGTTCTTCATACAATTCCGGGGAGACGTACAGGTCCATGGTGGAGGATGTGTGACATTGTTGACTGTTCAGTATATCCCCCGTATTCCGAGATTCTTCAAAAGATTGTATAACACGTGTCAAATCCTCATCGGACCTTAAAGGAATAATGCTTTTAAAACATATACAGAGTATACAGACAGATCCCCATTATGTGAAGATATCTTTGGTTCGAGGAATAACATTGAATGCCATAAAATTTCGATTTTAGCATAATGGGGTAACAAAATAACATTGATTGACATTTTTGGCGAGTATCTATTTGACGAGATACTACACCCCATCCATATATATATATAAATTCTAATTATAGACACTTACATTTCTATGGTAGTCCCTTGCGTCGGATTGTAAGGAGCGTCACTGCACATGTTCTACGGTTTGCGTTGTAAATAATTCATCACGGTCAACCGCATTAAAAAGGCTAATTGTCGTTAATGCTGCAGTATCACTCTCTTCATACAAGTCTGGGGAGACGTACAGGTCCATGGTGGAGGGAATGATTATTCACTGACGCGAAAATAGCTACTGTTACTCCAAACTGAAAAATATCCCCTTTTATATGCACAATCGCCAAGCTCCGCCCCAAAAGACCAGATGTTCGTAGTGATTGGCTGCCGATGTAGCTGGGTGGAGCTATGACGTGTACCAATCCGCTATAACGGGACCGGACGAGTAACATATATATATTTTCACCAATAGATTTAATGCTCGTATTCTCCTTTGAAAATTATTTGGTGATTCGTATAGAACTTTTGATACTGATTCCAAATATGGTTTCAGAATTTTTCTATCACCCATAGTTTTCGAGAAAATATTTACTCAGAGTTTCCCGCATCATTAGTCACTAATGTAATCGAGAGGATATAAAGAAATATATCCTAATTATATTTTAAAAGAACATTCGGTTTCAACGTTAAACTGTGGGTCTAAGGTGGGGTGAAAACCTTTCCAATTGCGCTAGGGGACGACGAAAATTATTTGGTGTTTCTTATAAAACTTTTGGCACTGAGTCAGGTTTCAGAATTTTCTAATGTTAAACTGTGGGTCTAAGGTGGGGTGAAAACCTTTCCAATTGCGCTAGGGGACAACGAAAATTATTTGGTGTTTCTTATAAAACTTTTGGCACTGAGTCAGGTTTCAGAATTTTCTAATGTTAAACTGTGGGTCTAAGGTGGGGTGAAAACCTTTCCAATTCAATATAACGTCGAATAATTGCTGCTTCGAACAACTGTTTTTTCGAACTATGGTTTTCGAACATTGTGCTCGAACAATTGTGTTCGAACACAATGGCAAAAATACAAGCATATCCCGTTATTTGAACAAAACTCTCTCTCTCTCTCTCTCTCTCTCTCTCTCTATATATATATATATATATATATATATATATATATAGTTGTGGGCATATCTAAGAAATGGAGTCGAGAGAGGTTTTGTTCAAGCTGTCTAGGAGAAAGGTCATTATGGTCATTCGAGTTGGGCAGATTCTCGCGGAATTCCTTTCCTCTAGCGAATGTGTTTGGTTAATTTCAACTTTTAATTGAATTGTTTCGTAAATTTTCATATTGTTTCAATTTTTTTCGCATGGAATGAGGCTCGTGTGTTTCGTAAATTTCATCTCGATACAACTTAGATATTATATATATATAATATATATATATATATATATATATATATATATATATATACGGGTTTGGGGAATGACGATCGTCTGTTTTGAATTGTTTCATAAATTTTCATTTCCGTTCGTTTTTCCCCACTGATATTCGAATGTTTATAATGAAAATTGAGTGTGTAAAATTATTTATTTGATAAACAGAATTTAATTGGATTCACCCCAAAAGTTTAACTAAGTTTAATGAAGTTCAAGTTAATGTTATATTTGATTCTAATCGTTAAACACTATATACATCTATTGTAAAACCCTATATACATCTATACATCTATAGTGAAACACTATATATATATATATATATATATATATATATATATATATATAGCTATTTTGTACGATATGGGGAAGGAATTTATACGCCGTGCTTTTCAGAACATGTCGAAAGAGTTTAATATCAGCTATTACACAACCAATTCTATACATAAGGCTTCTTTAGCTGAAAGAGTTCAGATATATATATATATATATATATATATATATGTATCATAAGCTGTTTAAAAGACTGTATATATATAATTATAGTAAACGAAATAAACTAGTTATCCATAAATTAATTATTTTCTATTATGAAGTTTTCGAATTATGTGTGGTAAACTATGTTATTTGTTTCGAAAATTTTAAGTTCAATGAAGTTCAAGTTAATGTTAAATTTGCTTCTAAACGTTAAACTAAAATTAAATGTTATAATATGAAAAATAAATTATATATATATATATATATATATATATTTACCTAACATAAGATGTTTAAAAGAATGTTTATATATATATATATATATATATATATATATATATAGCATATATAATATATCTAGCAAGAGCAATCCGATCATTGCAAAAAAAAAACTGGAAAGGTATGCAATTAATAAAGATTGAGTGTGTATTTATTTAATATACAGAATTTAATTGGAATAACTACTGTCATATTGTGTTACACAATGGATGATTAATATTTCTGGGACACATGGCGCTATCTGGCAACTGAACACATTGCGCTATCTGGCAACTCAGCCAGAATAGAGGCTTATAAAAGACCGAGAAGTTGATGAAAGACTCATTCAAGCTCGGCTCCCAGCCGAGCAAGGACCTCTGGTCCTTCTCTTTCAGGCCCTTTGGTAAAACCCCTTAGTGGCCTCTTAGGTTAGGAAAACGAAAATAACTTGGGGGAGAACTCCTCTCTCTCCTTCAGGTGTCTCTCTCTCTCTCTCCTACAGGTGTCTCTCTCTCCTTCAGGCGTCTCTCTCTTCTTCAGGTGTCTCTCTCTCCTTCAGGTGTACCCCTCCCCCCTTGGCTCAGTCAACTGGCTGATTCAGCCAACTGGCTGATTCTGGCTGATTAGGAGCCTATAAAACAACGCCTACTCGGCTGAAGTCTTAATATGCACTTGGCTCCTGCCAGGTGAACACCTCTCCTCCTTTCTCTCCTCCTTTCTCTCTGGCCCTTTGGGGGGAATAGCTTGGGGGAGGCCCTCAAGTTGCATGCCCCTTGCAACCTAGGTTGGCAACAAAGGCCAGTACTCTTTTTTTCTTTCTTTTTTCTTTTTTTCTTTTTTTTTGCAACCCCCACCCCTCTTGCAACAACCCCCTCCCCCTTTGCAACACTGCATAATAACTTGCAACATTCTTGCACTCTTCCCTTTTGCGGCTATACTACTTAGGATATCTACAAACCGACATAAACAGAATCTACAAGTGGACGGAAGACAACAATATGAAGTTTAACACCGAGAAATTTCAGCTATTATGGTACGGAAAAAGAGAAGACCTAAAATCAATGGAATATTTTACCCCAAATGGACGGGAAATTCAGAGAAATTCCAGAACAAAAGATTTAGGGGTTGTAATGACAGATGATGCGAAATTTGAAACACAAAATAAGATAGCAGTAAACAGAGCAAAGAGAATAACGGGTCAGATATTGAGAACCTTTAAACGAAGGGATAGGAATGTAATGATCCCTCTACTGAAAACCCTGATAATACCCAAATTGGAATACTGCTAAGTCCTAACATCCCCACATAAAAAAGAAGACATTAGACAGCTGGAGGGGATCCAAAGAAGCTTCACAGCCAAGATCAATGGGTGCAAAGAACTAAATTACTGGGAAAGGTTACGAGAACTAGACCATATTCGCTGGAAAGGAGAAGAGAGACACACACCATTATTTACACTTGGAAAATAATGGAGAAACTAGTCCCTAATCTTACTCTGAATCCCATAACTCCCCAAACAACGGTGGAAAGTAGAAGCGGTAGACTGTGTCGTATTCCCAAATTGAAGGCGAGACAGGGAACATCCTTAACCCTGAAAGAAAATAGTTTTGTAGTGAGAGGACCAAAACTGTTTAATCAGTTGCCCAAATACCTAAGAAACACGAAGGGAGTTGCCGTGGAAGTCTTCAAAAGAAGACTAGACGCCTGGCTCAGAACAATCCCCGATGAGCCGGGCGTACCTGGCTATGTGAGGTGGAGAGCGCAAGCATCCAACTCACTACTTCACCAGGCCAACTCGAGAGGAGGGGCGACAAACTTGACCTTCGCGAAATGAGAAATCATCGCGCGGAATCTTTGTAAGGTTGTAAGTTTGTAAGGTATATATATATATATATATATATATATATATATATAGAGAGAGAGAGAGAGAGAGAGAGAGAGAGAGAGAGAGAGAGCCTGAAATATATAAATGTTAAAAAATCAAAATGTAATTACAACCTTACAGAAAATCTAAATCCATTTATATTGTTTCCGTTTGTCATATATTTATGTGTGTGTGGGTGTGTGTGGGTGTGTGTGGGTGTGTGTTTTGCAGTTACCTACATCAGAACACCAGAATAAACAGATTTGTTTTTCCTATTTACATATTTTTTGAAGAATAAACAGAAAATGCTTCCATTATCATTTATCTCAGCTTAGGATTAAACACAACTAGATCGATCTAGAAACTGGCTGTATACTCATTAATTTGCTTAATGGAGCTTAGCGTAGGATGAGAGCACTATTAAATTTGACTACTAACAGACAAATTCCATTCCATTAAACCAGATTTGAAAATGATGAGCTCCAGATATATTAATGAATTTTCAAAGCGTTGCAGTATATTTTAAAAGAATTTAAGTGCTTCAAATGAGTGTCTGAGCATTTTAAAATAGTTTACGAACGCTTACGAAATATATTTTCACTGTAAAAATACAAAATACAAAATATGTACATCCAACTGTTTACTTTGTTTTATTGTGTATGCACAGGAACGTTGCTTTGATAAATCTCCTCTCTCTCTCTCTCTCTCTCTCTCTCTCTCTCTCTCTCTCTCTCTCTCTCTCTCTATATATATATATATATATATATATATTATATATATATATACACACCGGGTGTCGCATTCGAAATGAAACAACTTTGAAACCTTATAATTTTTTATTGAATGATGCAAACAATGTAATATTCACCCAGTAAATAGTCAATGTCATAAAGTTTCATGTGATATATGTGAATTATAACATTTAGATACATTAGATACATTAGATAAATTGTGTATAGCATTATGTTTCCTTTGGTTAAGATCTTCACATGTTATATGCTGAACAATTTGAAGCTTATATGGATAGAGCTGCAGCTGCTTGCGCACGACTCTATGCACAGTTGAACGAGGAATCTGCAGTTCGACGCTGGCACGACGGATGGACTTTCTCGGTTACTATCAAAGGCGCTGCGTATTCGTTCAACATCTTCTTCCGATCTTGTTCGCCCTCCAGAGTGTTCCTTTAGAACACTGCCAGTCTCCTCAAATTTCTTGGTCCACGCATATAGGTCTCTTCTGGTGGGTGGTTCCTTGTGAAAGGTTGTATGGAATCGCCGTTGCACCAGAGTAGGGGACTTCAACTCAGCCATCCATAACACACATTTCGCTTTTTCTTGTGGGTTAAACATAATTCAATCTGAAACAAACAAAAAACATTACAACAAAAACTTATGCATATGGTGTAGTAACTGGCAAAGTTTCAACATTCAACGCATTTTAAGCGCTTTTTCTGCGAAAACTGCGCAACATGCAAATGAAAGTTCTTCGAATACAGTATTATTTTAAAGAAAAAGTTAGACTGTGATTGCAACATCTAAGTGAAATGTTATTTCATCTAAGTGAAACAAAATAGTATTTGAAACAAAATAAAATTGCTTTACTTACATGCTATTGCTATATATAGGAAGTTGATAGAATAATCACATTAATTTCCACACACACTCCAAACTTCTTTCTGCTTGATCGACTAGTTTTCGCTTTCTACTCTCTGTATTTCGTTGGATTTTAAATTACGAAATTACGTTGCTGACCTTTTTATTAAAATAAAAACTTTTTTTTTAATTAGGTTTTAAAATAAAAGTACCAGAACGCCGTTCCGGAGCGTTCCGTCACAAATTAAGCACTGCATATATATATTAATATATAATATATATATATATATATATATATACACACGAGGGCCACTCATTATATTTTGCCCCACCTTTTTTTTTTTCCAAGTTTCCTTGTAAGTTCCAGAAATTTTGTACACAAGTAGTTACATACCTTTTTTACAAGTTTTTATTTTTCCACATAGTCTCCATCCTTTTCTACGGCTTTCCGCCACCTCGAAACAAAGGCCTTTATTCCTTGCTGGTAAAAGTCCGCTGGTTTCCGCTCGAGCCACCTCTTAACTTCAACAACCTCATCGTCACTCTGAAACTTTCTTCCACGAATAGCATCCTTCATTGGCCCAAACAAATGGAAGCCTGAAGGTGCCAGATCCGGGCTGTATGGAGGGTGGGGTAACACAGTCAAGTGTATTTTTGTGATGGCCCCTCTTGCTTGCAAACTGTTGTGTGATCTTGCGTTATCTTGCAAAAGAAGGACGTCTTCCAGTTTTTCTCCGGTCGAACTCGCTTTATACGTATCTGGAGTCTCTGTAGTGTAGGAATATATGCCTCTGAGTTCATTGTTTGTCCTTTCTTCATAATGTCCACCAGAATTAACCCTTTCATGTCACAGAAGATGGTGGCCATAACCTTTCCTGCAGAGGAAGCCATTTTAAACTTTTTCTAGCGTGGGGAGTCTGAATGATGCCACTCCATGGAGTGGCGTTTTGTTTCAGTTCAAAGTGGTGTACCCAAGTTTCATCCTCAGTCACAATTCGTGAAAGGAAGTCATCCCTTCTGTCTCGTATCGAACCAACGACTCAGAAGCAATTTCTTTTCTTTGGGCTTTGTGGTCTTCAGTCACTTCGCGAGGAACAAACCGTGAACACACTTTTGAGTATCCCAGTTGCTGAATTATCGTATTCACACTTCCTTCACTAATTCCTAGCTCCAGTGATAGCTCGTTGTATGTGACGCGCCGGGCGACCGCTGCGTGGCTCATCATCGAGGCTGGCTCTCCCTCTCTCCGATGATCTTACACGTTTAGACCAGCGTTCAACTGTGCTTCGATCAACAACAGCATCTCCGTAAACGTTTTGTAGACGTTTGGGAGTATTTCCAACTGTTTCCTTCTCTGCGGTTAAGAACACGATAACAGCTCTCTGTTTACGACGCACATCACTGTCTGACGCCATTTTCGAAATTGCGAACCATCGGTTTTATACAAGGGCGTTTAAAAGCGGTTTTATACAAGGATGGGAGGTTCACACTGGAAAAATACGGTTATGTGAAGCGCAGAAAGTTCAAACTTACGGCCCAAAAGACATTTCAGCCCCGTGGCCTATTATTTAGCTAAGAAAAAGGGTGGGGCAAAATATATTGAGTGCCCTTAGTATATACTATATATATATATATATATATACACAACTTGGTTTACCTTGGTTTGCTTCTGCCCGAGTTGTTCATTCTGACGAAGCTCAAGTTTGTCACTCCACCTTAGACCTACAGTTTAACGTGGAATCCGAACCACGCCCCATTACGGGCGGTCAGAAATCACAAAGTCCTTGTCCGGACTCGATCTCATTACCTTCCGATCAACAGCCCAGTGTCTTAACCACTAAACAACCCAGGATACCCATTTATCTACCAGCCAATTTTTATTGTGTGGAAGGATAAAGAGCTGTGTTTGCTGCCCGCCACCTGCCATCACCGGGTTTTGAACCTGGGGCTGGTGGATTCGTAGTCAGTGATGCTAATCACTGCAACACTGAGGCGCAACATATATATATATATATATATATATATATATATATATATATATATATATATATATATATACATATCATTCTCTAAAAACCAAATATTGGTTCAACCTAAACGATTAAACTCCAAAAGACAAACCAACTAAATTCAGAGAATTCAATTACCTTAAGAAAACAGTGCTTAAAAAAGTGCCAAATCATCCTTTGGTAAATGATATTCAATGAAAATGGAACCGTATAAAAGCCCCGAACAAGATCCAGCATCGTCACACTCATTCCATCAAACCAACTACCGAGAGGGGCAAATACCAAATAATAATAATACACGTAAGTTAAGTTAACTCAGATTTAAGATAATACTCTCATCTCTCTCTCTCTCTCTCTCTCTCTCTCTCTCTCTCTCTCTTTTATATATATATATATATATATACACACCTTTGGTATTACCTTTGGTTAGCTTCCGCCCGAATTGTTTATTTTGACGAAGGTCAAGCTTTTCACTCCACCTTAGACCTACAGTTTAACGTGGAATCCGAACCACGCCTCATCAGCAGCCCAGCGCCTTGAACCGTAGGCCACCTATATATATAAATGTAGAGAGAGAGAGAGAGAGAGAGTCACCCATATTCATCTAACGCATCTCTTCATAAGATTTTAAAAGAATAAAAGAAAGCTTTCATCGCGAGCAGCCCAACCTCATCAGTCTATAGAAGGAAATGCATGCCTTTGGCTAATCGTCTTAGTTCAGTAAACTTTCTTTAAAATGGAGAGCAATGAGATATTCCATTAAGGGCAGATAATAATAATAATAATAATAATAATAACAGATAGTTTTTTTAAAATTAAAATTCACCCTCTAATGTTTGAGTTGTTTTTCTTTTTATTACAGGATAATGGCACTCACTTTTAAGGTCATATTGGCACTGGCTGTTTTAGGAGTGACGCAAAGTCATCACACGAATAAGGACGAAAGTAAGTTTTTATATACGTTTTTCAGCAAATGTTAAAATAAAATTTAAAATATTGTTCAAACATATACGTCAAAACGTGTGTGTGTATATATATATCTATTTATATATATATATATATATATATATATACAGTATAATACTCAATGCTCAAGACACGCATGTCGATAGCTTAAGTATAAGTGGGAAGAAAGGCTTCAGTCTTTTTTACACAAAGTACCTCTCCGCTCATACACCCATTGAGAGTAGGAACAGCTCGTAGCATCAATGACAATTATGTAGTGTTTTCCGTACATCAAGTAACGAGGCTTCGTAGTGGAAAGAAAAGGTGCTCCGCATTATCATAATAAAATAAAGTCATACTCATATATTTATATACTTCTTAAATATTTAACAAAGGTAATTCCTAATATATTAATTCTTAAAATTCCTTCTTCTCACGGATAAGTCGTGGCTGAAGTGTGCGCGGGAGACACGAAATGTGTGAAGGGTGCAAATCGGTGCTTTGAGGCGATCAAACCCACGGAAGAAGAATACAAAAGGATTTCCGCCACATTTGACAGCTGTATCGAATCTCTTGGAATGAAAGAAACGTTCGCCAGTTTCCGTAAGGACCTTTCTCATTATCATACCTTTCGACAGGATTATGGTCTCTGATCGACTTGACATTTTGTCGACAAGTATATTGTGGGTTTGCTTAGGTTAGGTCAGGTTAGTACAGTTTATGTGACACCAAATTAGGCTAGGTTAGCATAGGTTAGGTTACACCAGTTAGGTTAAGTTATTTTTTTAGAGTGTCGAAATTGAGAGAGGTCTTAACAATAACCATCTCTACTCAACCGGTCAACTTTGGAACAATCTTCCTCGATCCATCTTTCCCCCTGTCTATGACCTCCAATCTTTCAAACGGAGAGTGTCTAGGCATCTCTAAAACCCTGGACCTTGATTTTGGTTCTCTTCTTCTTCTATGGCGGGGAGGGGGCGCTTGCCCTTGGCCCCTCCTTCCTGAATACAAAAAAAAATGAACACACATAAAAATATACTCCGTTGAAACGACCAAATTATTCGACAATACATCATTTAGCTAATTCAACCATTTAAGTTTGTTACCAGAAAAATAAAACTGGTTAACCCAACTCTGGTTAAATAAACCATCTGATTTGGTTGTCAATAATTGTCCATATACATATTTGGGTTGTTTCAACTCAAATTTTTTTCTGTTTTCGTATTTCCGAGATGAGATGAAATGAAGTATTCGATTATATGTGTGGGTGTGTATTATATACACTGAAAGAGAGAGAGAGAGAGAGAGAGAGAGAGAGAGAGAGAGAGAGGAGAGAAGCTTTTCCGTTTAATTTCTAAGTATTTCCGTTCCCCTTTGACAGAAGAAGATCATTCCCGTGAGGATGGACATACCCATAATGAACGATTGAGGTTGTACCTCCCTTACGTACAGTTCCTCAAGTCGAAAAACCCAGCAACAGCCACTGAATTTCGATGCTGTTTTGGTCGTGCAACAAAGTCAGTAAGTACATAAATATTGAATCAAAATTATTATCTTAAAACAGTTTCATAACAGGTTTTTTTTTCTTTTTTTCTTTTTTCTTTCTTGTAACCACGCTTCTTAAAGAGACAACCTCGTAGGGACCAGCTGCTCTGTTGCTGTTTGGCGTCCTTTATATATATATATATATATATATATATATATATATTATATATATATATATATATATATATATATTGCGCGCCTCGGTGGTGTAATCGTTACTATCACTGACTACGAATCCATTGTCCCCGAATTCGATTCCAGCCGAGGAAAAGCGGCGCGTAGCTCACCCAGCTGTTCATCCTTCCTTCGGTTGGTAGATGAATGGGTATTATAAAAATCCCTCACGTAAATGCCGCAGAGGGGTCGAACACAGGTTGATTCTAAACATTTGGTCAACCCCTTCGTACAGCTGTACTGTGTATATATATATATATATATATATAAATAATGGGTATTCTTTTTATTTTTGCCAGTGGTGTTGGCACAAGTTTTCCATGGCATACCAACTGAAGTTAAAAGAATTGCCTCAATATTTGTAAATAGGATGGTTGCTTACAAAAAAGATATAAACTTCATTGTAGTATTTTAAAATATTTTTTTATTGAAATAATTTCTTGCTCTGCTTAATTATTATTATTATTATTATTATTATTATTATTATTTTAGAAACTTTGTTAATTGTAAATTTAACTCATTTTTCAGCTTGGTCATGACAAAAATATCAACAGAAACTATTTTAGGTCAAAAATAACCCAAAAGGTCACCGCAGACCCAGAAGCGTTGGAAGCTCTCCTTTCTGCTATTGATTCATGCCCGCACGAAGTAGCGAACTGTGACGTAAGGCTAGATATTCCTTTATTTATATATATATATATATACATATATATATATATATATATATATATATATATATATATATATATTATCTATATATATATATATATATTATATATATATATAAGTTGTGACGTTGGCAATACGTAAATGTTTGAGTTCGCTTTAATTACTATTATCTTACATAATATTTTAACAATAATATTTTGTATCGCAGGGTCAACAGTACAGAAGATGTTTCCTTGAAGTTTGCAGCAAAACCATTAACGTTTAAAGACGTGCCCATACCCCTTTTCAAAGCATCTTTATCAGACCACCAGAGCGAAGTAACTAAGCGGGAAAGGAAAATCTAACGACCTCCCACCCCCATCCGACAGATACTCGCGACATATTGACCGCTTCATTGAATCTGAATCCACTAATTTGACCTAAGTTATTGAATATTTCTTTATATATATATATATATATATATATATATATATATATTTCAGTCGATAAATTTTAGGACGTAAGATAATGCAATTAATAATGTCCTTTATCTTTCATTAAATATTTTTAATTTTAAAATTTTTGTTTTTAATGTAACTGAAAAATATATGAGAATTACAAAATTGGTTTCTTTTGCCCTTTTTTTGCAAGCGAATGTACTAATAACAACATTTGAAGTTAAAGATGTGTCGAATGGCAAATCCCGTTTTCAGACAAGGCTCGAAAGAAACATGCCTGAAATACCCATTACCCAGTCTTCAGGAAAAGCGTAAAAGTAGTGAACCCAAAATGTAAAAATCTCGATACTGCACATATGAAACAAATAAAATAGTTATCAGATAAAGACTACGTCTTGGTCACTGTTTCCCATCGATCGACGAAGCTAAGCGACTTTGGGTCTGGAGAATAGTTGGATGGGAGGCCGCATTCTCCGTCATGATTATGTAGTGACCCGGGGTTCGGATCCCACGTAAAACTGTAGATCCCCTTCGTCATATAACCTTAAACGTTGCGAAGATTAAACAACCCAACCAAACAACAAACAACAGTTATGAAATAGACATAATGTTTAGAAAAAATGTATACAAATATATTTTGATACAGTTTACAACATTGTATCAATTCACTTCGAAAGTTAGGACTTGAATTGGATGAAATGTTGCAAACTGCACAGAATTAATTAAAATGCTGTATCCATTTATTTCCAAAGGTTGTTAATATGAATATGAATATAATATTAATATAATTGTCTCCTGAATGATATCAAAACAATCTAACTGTTAATTCAAATGAACATAATTATGTTTCTATATAACTGCTCGTCTCGCGTGCTCAAAATACAAGCCTCTGTTTCCATGCAAATATATACAGGGTGCGTGTATAAAGTAACGCGAGTGAACATGGAGGAGTAATATTTATTACATGTACTTTATAACAACTGTAATGTACAACATGTACTATATAACAACTTTAGGATCTTTTCCGTTTGACTGCCGCCATTGAAACATAAGAAGTGAGTGCCCCCATCCTTCTTTACTTAGCCTTATAAGGCTAACTAACGAAAATATCACGACCTAACCTAACCAATCGTTAGGTCAACTGTACGACCTTGACGAGTGGTTAGGTTAGGTCGTGATATTTTTGTTAGTTAGCCTTATAAGCTAACTAAAGAAGGCTGGAGTTTAATTATGTTTCAATGGCGGCAGTCAAACGGAAAAGATCCTAAAGTTGTTATATAGTATATTGGTTGCATACATGGCCCAGTTTATTGTCGACTGTGTATGAAGCCTTTCCAGATCTAAAGTCCTTTCAAAGTTCATGATACTCTTATATTATATAAGTAATTACTAAAGTACTATTATTATATGCCATGTCGTGCCATGTCATTATCATGTCCACTTTAGGTATCCAAAATTCAATGACAAGGCTAAAGAATTTCAAATTAAGCTGTCAACTGTCAACATCATTTCTTTCAAACTAATATTGAAATTATATAATCTAAATAATGTACATTCATAATTTGATATATATGAAAGTGAAAAATGAATGAAGGTGAAAAATGAATGAAAGTGAAAAAGTTTCTTAGCAGACCAATAGTCTATATGAGAAATAGTGAGGATCACCTGAAGATCAGGGTCCCAGCCTTCTTTAGTTAGTCTTATAAGGCTAACTAACGAAAATATCACGACCTAATCTAACCAATCGTTAGGTCAACTGTACGTCCTTGACGATTGGTTAGGTTAAGTCGTGATATTTTCGTGAGATAGCCTTATAAAGCTAACTAAAGAAGGCTTGGGACCCTGATCTTCAGGTGATCCAACAGTAATAATACAAACTGAGGAGCAAGTGTAGTTTACGTCCCCTGACGCGCAAGGGGACACAAACTACAGTAGGATCTTTAGGAGACATTTTAAATGAATCCATCAAATAAAACGTTAAAACTAACGAAAATATTACGACTTAACCTTACCGATCGTCAATATATATATATATATATATATATACATACAGTATATATTAATATAATAATATATATATATATATATATATATATATATATATATATATATATAAATTGACGATTGGTTAGGTTAAGTCGCAATATTTTATTTTCGTTAGTTTTAACGTTTTATTTGATTAGGTATACGCGGACAAAGTTGGGGAACGCAAACTACACTAGGATAATGTAGGAGAACGTAAACTACACTTGGATAATGTAGGGGAACGTAAACTACACGAGGCACCACGGGGGGACATAAACTACACTTGCTCTGAAAATAAAAACCCACTCTAATAGACAGAGTTTATTTCCACAACTGTTTCGACGCCCACTGGCATCCTCCTCGGGTGGATACAGAAAAACGAATGAACCAAAACAAGAGGGAAAAACAGTCCAGGGACCGACCGTTAAGAAATTCGCACCTAGGTTAACCAAAAACAATATGTGAGTTTGTCTTACATTACCGGCTTAGAAAGAGTAAAACCGTTGACGAAAGATTTTAAGTTTGCTTTGGCGTTGAAATATTCGTCTACCGTGAAAAGTAAATTGGTTAGGAATAACGTTGCAAAAGAGGAACAAGCCTGTGTCTACAGCATTCCCTGTAAAAGTTGTGATTTAGTATACGTGGGAGAAACTGGAAGAAATATTGAAACCGTATTAAAGAACACAAATATGCCTTCAGAAGTTGTAATACTAATAATGCCATTTTTTATCACGCCAGCCAAAATAATTATGCTATAGATTGGGAATCAAGTAAGGTACTTTATAAATGTAATAATTATGTCAAAAGAAAAATAATAGAATCTGTGTGTATAGAAAAAGTAGATAATTTTAATCTGTGCGAAGGTACTTATAAGTTAGACCCTTTAATGAGATTATTGGTCAAAAAATCCCTTTCGGAGTCGGGGGAACGTGTTCTAACCTAAGTGTGAATATCTTAAAGGTCTCTGGATTGTTTCCTTACTCGCTTTTAGTAAATGTAATAATGGAAGTAATAAATGTGGAAATAAATATAAATGCAACAGATGTAATAATAAAGGTAATATTATAAATTTAATAATTAGGGTAAAGGTAATAATAATAAATGTTAAAAAAAAAATGTAAATGCAATAATAAATGCAGTAATTATGTCAAAATATTAGAATCTGTATGTATAGATCAAGAAGATAGTTTTAATTTGTGCGAATGTACTTATAAGTGGGACCCTGTAATAAAATGCCCTTCCGGTGTCGGGAGAACGGTATCTAACCTAGGTGCGAATTTCTCAATGGTCTTTGGATTGTTTCCTAATCGCCTTTTTCATTCGTTTTTCGGTTTATAAGTTCTGTATAATAAACAACAATGTAATAACCAATGTAATAATAAATTTATAATTTCTGTAATAAATAATTATGCAATATTAAATGTAATAAATTTAATAATAAATGTAATAATTATGTAAAAAAATAAAAAAATAATAGAAACTGTATGTTTAGAACAGGCAGATAGTTTTAAATTTGTGCGAATGTACTTAATGAAAATGCCCTTCCGGTGTCGGGAGAATGGGATCTAACCTAAGTGCGAATTTCTTAACGGTCGGTCCCTGGACTGTTTTTCCCTCTTGTTTTGGTTCATTCGTTTTTCTTTATCCACCCGAGGAGGATGCCAGTGGGCGTCGAAACTGTTGTGGAAATAAACTCTGTCTATTAGAGTGGGTTTTTATTTTCATATTTTGACCTTCACGTAGAAAAAAGTGGTTTTTTGCATTTACACTTGCTCTCAAACTGAAAATACATTGAAAATACAAGTATTAAGAATAGGATAAAATTAATGAAAAATAGCAATGTTGAAGTCAAGTGGTGCTACAGACAAACATTTCCATAGCATGAATTCCATAGCTTAGATGACATATGGCAGGATTGATAAATAGCTTGGATAAGTGGGTTGGTTAATTTTTAATTCTTTGCATTTGACTGTATTCAATACGTCTTGTTACCTCCGGGAAGTCTGAAACATTGTGGACTTTTGTAGGAGTCTGAAAGACCTGTTATAAAGCAAATTTGTGGTTCTGCCAGAACCTTTTTTGTGATTCAACTAGAGTTGCTGCCCATATATACTAGTACAGAAGGTACGAAAGAGAGTGGCTTTAGCTTCATTTGTACAGAATCGGAAGTTCCTTATAGTCATGTTTGCTTTAGCACAGAGGCTTCGATATTGCTTTCTTATATCCGAGTTATAACTCAAGGAGCTGGTGATAATTTGACCCGAAGTACTTAAATTCTTGTACTTCCTCTATTGGTTCACCTCTCATTTTGAAACTAATATCAGCTGGCTGATTAGAGCTTTTGGAATGGTATTCGCAGCGGTTTAGAAGACGTTCCAGATCTTTAACAGAATAACTTATTAACACCATATCATCGGCATAGACTAAGTCATTTATCCTCATGTTAATTGTTGGCAGGAGAGCATTTCTGTCATCCGTTTCCTTCCTAAGAAATTTTCAGAAATTTTTATTACCATTATTTAAGTTAGCCTAACATGCTTTAGATCAGGGTTCCAAACTTTTACCACCAAGGACCCCTAAATATTAATTCCGTACGGACATAGACCCCCCACAAAAAAAATTATGAATTCAGTTACAAACTATAGTATATTTCATAAACATACAGTAGATAGCTTTTAAATTAATGTAAAATTAAACATTCTACGCTCATTAAACCAGTTTAATAAACACTTACCGAATGTCTAGTGTGAAATGGAAATTTATTTTAATATAGTTAATGTTACTATTTTTCCAAAAGCTTAGAGACCCCCTGGAAGCTTCCTACAGACCCCTGGGGGTCTGTACAGACCACTTTGGGAATCCCTGCTTTAGATGCTCAATAGAATTTTCGGTGCTACTGTAGTATGCGGTCTACCTACGATTCGGCGGTCTACCTTTGAAGTATAGTTTCTTATCTTGTTTGCTAATTGCTTGTTTACATCCCAATGTTAATCGCCCTTGACGATTGGTTAGGTTTAGTCATGATATTTTCGTTAGTTTTAACGAAAATATCATGATTAAACCTAACCAATCGTAGGTAGACCGCATACTACAGTAGCACCGAATTTTCTTCCTGTTTACACCGCCTTATGGCTGCTTTATACTGACCCCTACTTCTACACCTATTCATACAAACCGGTTCTATTTTAGGTTTACCATGAAGGCACCATAAACACTAAGCGTTTTTCGATTCCCTCTTTAGAGGGGCAATAAAATCATTCCATCCAGGAATAATTTTAGTATGATTTGTAAGATTTAAACAGGGGCCTTCTTGCTTCCCTTAATATGGATACTAAGTTATTATAATACCTATCTATGAGTTTAAAGTGAGAATCATTTGAACAAAGATTACTAATTTACTACAGGCAAAATGCAAAATTTCTAAATTACTAAAGAGATGAACTGTTTTGTCTTTATATTATATTCTCTGTTGCTTATTAACATTAGACCAATCGATGCTATTATTCCTAGAAATACATACTGTATATATAAAAAGTTATATTAAAGCGAACGAGATATAAGAACGAAAACCGTCAAATCCAAAAATGGTCAAATCCTCAGTCGACCTTATACTGTTTTGGGTTTGACCCTCTATTGAGGGTATATCGTACGAGTAGTGTTGACATCATTCATGTAACACACACACACACACACACACACACACACATACATACATATATATATATATATATATAT
>JAJOZX010006174.1:227500-282673 GCA_023014485.1 Bathynomus jamesi
AGCTTTGGGACGTGGATCTAGGGTTTAAAGCAAACCTAGATCCCTACACTCAGAACCTCTATATAAGTAAAAGACTCGTTGCATTCACGTCGTGTTGAATAAATCAAAGAAAAAGGGGGTAACTATTGTATTTTTAGCCAAAAAAACCAAAACTTAAACCTCAACCGGACATTGAGCGTCCACTTTTCAAGGCACGAACACGTCCGTTTAGTATACACAAACTCAGAATGGTTCCCGAGAACATTATATGTTAAACACAGACCGTGCATGGCACAAGGAACTCTTCTGGGAAAATTAATCCACTATAGTCCGAATAAGTAATGGTAAATGACAAATACCATAGTTTTTTTTTTTTCATGATTTTAGCCCGACGTGGGCAACGGGTCTCTCGCAAAGAGATCCCATAAATATAGCTTCCCTCACCAGCTATCTGCAAAGCAGACAGGATCCAGCTTTGGGACGTGGATCTAGGGTTTAAAGCAAACCTAGATCCCTACACTCAGAACCTCTATATAAGTAAAAGACTCGTTGCATTCACGTCGTGTTGAATAAATCAAAGAAAAAGGGGGTAACTATTGTATTTTTAGCCAAAAAAACCAAAACTTAAACCTCAACCGGGACATTGAGCGTCCACTTTTCAAGGCACGAAACACGTCCGTTTAGTATACACAAACTCAGAATGGTTCCCTGAGAACATTATATGTTAAACACAGACGTGCATGGCACAAGGAACTCTTCTGGGAAAATTAAATCCACTATAGTCCGAATAAGTAATGGTAAATGACAAATACCATAGTTTTTTTCCTTTTTCATGATTTTAGCCCGACGTGGGCAACGGGTCTCTCGCAAAGAGATCCCATAAATATAGCTTCCCTCACCAGCTATCTGCAAAGCAGACAGGATCCAGCTTTGGGACGTGGATCTAGGGTTTAAAGCAAACCTAGATCCCTACACTCAGAACCTCTATATAAGTAAAAGACTCGTTGCATTCACGTCGTGTTGAATAAATCAAAGAAAAAGGGGGTAACTATTGTATTTTAGCCAAAAAAAACCAAAACTTAAACCTCAACCGGGACATTGAGCGTCCACTTTTCAAGGCACGAAACACGTCCGTTTAGTATACACAAACTCAGAATGGTTCCCTGAGAACATTATATGTTAAACACAGACCGTGCATGGCACAAGGAACTCTTCTGGAAAATTAAATCCACTATAGTCCGAATAAGTAATGGTAAATGGTGAATGCAACGAGTCTTTTACTTATATAGAGGTTCTGAGTGTAGGGATCTAGGTTTGCTTTAAACCCTAGATCCACGTCCCAAAGCTGGATCCTGTCTGCTTTGCAGATAGCTGGTGAGGGAAGCTATATTTATGGGATCTCTTTGCGAGAGACCCGTTGCCCACGTCGGGCTAAAATCATGAAAAAGGAAAAAAACTATGGTATTTGTCATTTACCATTACTTATTCGAACTATAGTGGATTTAATTTTCCCAGAAGAGTTCCTTGTGCCATGCACGGTCTGTGTTTAACATATAATGTTCTCAGGGAACCATTCTGAGTTTGTGTATACTAAACGGACGTGTTTCGTGCCTTGAAAAGTGGACGCTCAATGTCCCGGTTGAGGTTTAAGTTTTGGTTTTTTTGGCTAAAAATACAATAGTTACCCCCTTTTTCTTTGATTTATTCAACACGACGTGAATGCAACGAGTCTTTTACTTATATAGAGGTTCTGAGTGTAGGGATCTAGGTTTGCTTTAAACCCTAGATCCACGTCCAAAGCTGGATCCTGTCTGCTTGCAGATAGCTGGTGAGGGAAGCTATATTTATGGGATCTCTTGCGAGAGACCCGTTGCCCACGTCGGGCTAAAATCATGAAAAAGGAAAAAAACTATGGTATTTGTCATTTACCATTACTTATTCGGACTATAGTGGATTTAATTTTCCAGAAGAGTTCCTTGTGCCATGCACGGTCTGTGTTTAACATATAATGTTCTCAGGGAACCATTCTGAGTTTGTGTATACTAAACGGACGTGTTTCGTGCCTTGAAAAGTGGACGCTCAATGTCCCGGTTGAGGTTTAAGTTTTGGTTTTTTTGGCTAAAAATACAATAGTTACCCCCTTTTTCTTTGATTTATTCAACACGACGTGAATGCAACGAGTCTTTTACTTATATAGAGGTTCTGAGTGTAGGGATCTAGGTTTGCTTTAAACCCTAGATCCACGTCCCAAAGCTGGATCCTGTCTGCTTTGCAGATAGCTGGTGAGGGAAGCTATATTTATGGGATCTCTTTGCGAGAGACCCGTTGCCCACGTCGGGCTAAAATCATGAAAAAGGAAAAAACTATGGTATTTGTCATTTACCATTACTTATTCGGACTATAGTGGATTTAATTTTCCCAGAAGAGTTCCTTGTGCCATGCACGGTCTGTGTTTAACATATAATGTTCTCAGGGAACCATTCTGAGTTTGTGTATATATATATATATATATATATATATATATATATATATATATATGCACGCCTCGGTGGTGTAATCGTTACTATCACTGACTACGAATCCATTGTCCCGAATTCGATTCCAGCCGAGGAAAAGCGGCGCGTAGCTCACCCAGCTGTTCATCCTTCCTTCGGTTGGTAGATGAATGGGTATTATAAAAATCCCTCACGTAAATGCCGCAGAGGGGTCGAACACAGGTTGATTCTAAACATTTGGTCAACCCCTTCGTACAACTGTACTGTATATATATATATATATAATATATATATATATATAATGGGTATTCTTTTAGTTTTGCCAGTGGTGTTGGCACAAGTTTTCCATGCATGGCATACCAATTGAAGTTAAAAGAATTGCCTCAATATTTGTAAATAGGATGGTTGCTTACAAAAAAAGATATAAACTTCATTGTAGTATTTTAATATATTTTTATTGATATAATTTCTTGCTCTGCTTAATTATTATTTTATTATTATTATTATTATTATTATTATTATATTATTATTATTTTAGAAACTTTGTTAATTGTAAATTAACTCATTTTTCAGCTTGGTCATGACAAAAATATCAACAGAAATTATTTTAGGTCAAAAATAACCCAAAAAGTCACCGCAGACCCAGAAGCGTTGGAAGCTCTCCTTTCTGCTATTGATTCATGCCCGCACGAAGTAGCGAACTGTGACGTAAGGCTAGATATTCCTTATATATATATATATATATATATATATATATATATATATATAAGTTGTGACGTTGGCAATACGTAAAATGTTTCAGTTCGCTTTAATTACTATTATCTTACATAATATTTTAACAATAATATTTTGTATCGCAGGGTCAACAGTACAGAAGATGTTTCCTTGAAGTTTGCAGCAAAACCATTAACGTTTAAAGACGTGCCCATACCCTTTTCAAAGCCTCTTTATCAGACCACCAGAGCGAAGTAACTAAAGCGGGAAAGGAACCATCTAACGACCTCCCCACCCTCATCCGACAGATACTCGGACATATGACCGCTTCATTGAATCTGAATCCACTAATTTGACCTAAGTTATAGAATATTTCTTGATATATATATATATATATATAATATATATATATATATATATATTTCAGTCGATAAATTTACGTAGATAATGGAATTAATAATGTCCTTTATCTTTCATTAAATATTTTGATTTTTAAATTTTGTTTTTGATGTAACTGAAAAATATATGAGAATTACAAAATTGGTTTCTTTTGCCCTTTTTTGCAAGCGAATGTACTAATAACAACATTTGAAGTTAAAGATGTCGAATGGCACATCCCGTTTTCAGACAAGGCTCGAAAGAAACATGCCTGAAATACCCATTACCCAGTCTTCAGGAAAAGCGTAAAAGTAGTGAACCCAAAATGTAAAAATCTCGGATACTGCACATATGAAACAAATGAAATAGTTATCAGATAAAGGCTACGTCTTGGTCACTGTTTCCCATCAATCGACGAAGCTAAGCGACTTTGGGTCTGGAGAATAGTTGGATGTGAGGCCGCATTCTCCGTCCTGATTATGTAGTGACCGGGTTCGGATCCACGTAAAACTGTAGATCCCCTTCGTCATATAACCTAAAACGTTGCGAAGATTAAACAATCCAACCAAACAACAAACAACAGTTATGAAATAGATATAATGTTTAGAAAAAATGTATAAAAATATATTTTGATACAGTTTACAACATTGTATCAATTCATTTCGTAAGTTAGGACTTGAATTGGATGAAATGTTGTAAACTGCACAGAATTAATTAAAATACTGTTTCCATTTAATTCCAAAGGTTGTTAATATGAATATGAATATAATATTAATATAATTGTCTCCTGAATGATATCAAAACAAATCTAACTGTTAATTCAAATGAACATAATTATGTTTCTATATAACTGCTCGTTTCGCGTGCTCAAAATACAAGCCTCTGTTTCCATGCAAATATATACAGGGTGTGTATAAAGTAACGCGAGTGAATAGACAAATCCGATTTGAATTATATTAACGCGAGTGAACATGGACGAGTAATATTTATTACATGTACTTTGTAACAACTGTAATGTACAACATGTACTATATAACAACTTTATAACAACTGTATATTCCATACTAATGTTTATAAGAGGTGTCCAAAATGTTTTTTACGAGTTAAAAAACGAGTTGAAACTAATTTAAACCAGTTCAAATCGGATTTATCTCTTCACTCGCGTTACTTTATACACACCCTGTACATTAGGGTGGATCGATTTTACATTTGTTTCGATTTCCATATTCTAATAGAGACAAAACCTTGCGCATGAATGAGAAAATAGCCTCTGCAAAATCTTAGCTTAATACGTAATCATCTTCTGCCCCCGGCAGAGCGATGAAAATCATATTTTAGTAGTCAAAAACGTATTTTTTTATAATTTTTAAAATATTTCAATATGCGTGTGTGTTATTTCATGCCTAAGCAACGATATAAATGCTATGGGAAAATATAAATGCATTATTTAAGACAAAGAGCCGATCTGAAAATATGTATATAAATTACTATTTTTTCAACATTTGACGTTGTTGCCGGGGGCAAAAGATATTAACGTAGGACAACGCGCTTGGAAAAACGAATATGAGGTCTTTTTCATCGACTTTATAGTTATTAGGAATAATTTTGATGTATATGAAATATTTATAAGAATACGTTTTTGACTACTAAAATATGATTTTCATCGCTCTGCCGGGGGCAGAAGATGATTACGTATTAAGCTAAGATTTTGCAGAGGCTATTTTCTCATGTATGCGCAAGTTTTTGTCTCTATTAGAATATGGAAATCGAAAAAATGTAAAATCGATCCACCCTACTGTACGCCCTTGACGATTGCCGATTGGTTAGGTTAGGTCATGATATTTTCGTTAGTTAGCCTTATAAAGCTAACTAAAGAAGGCTGGGGTCCCTATTCTTCAATAGCTCCTATTATTATAATAAAGGTACCATTCATTACGTAAATTGGTTGCATCAATGGCCCAGTTTATTGCCGACTGTGTATGAAGCCTTTCCAGATCTAAAGTCCTTTCAAAGTTCATGATACTCTTATATTATATAAGTAATTACTAAAGTACTATTATTATATGCCATGTCGTGCCATGTCATTATCATGTCCAATTTAGGTATCCAAAATTCAATGACAAGGCTAAAGAATTTCAAATTAAGCTGTCAACTGTCAACATCATTTCTTTCAAACTAATATTGAAATTATATAATCTAAATAATGTACATTCATAATTTGATATATATGAAAGTGAAAAATGAATGAAGGTGAAAAATGAATGAAAGTGAAAAAGTTTATTAGCAGACCAATAGTCTATATGAGAAATAGTGAGGATCACCTGAAGATCAGGGCCCCAGCCTTCATTAGTTAGCCTTATAAGGCTAACTAACGAAAATATCACTACCTAACCTAACCAATCATAGGTCAACTGTACGCCCTTGACGATTGGTTAGGTTAAGTCGTGATATTTTCGTTAGATAGCCTTATAAAGCTAACTAAAGAAGGCTGGAGGCCCTGATCTTCAGATGATCCAATAGTAATAATACAAACTGAGGAGCAAGTGTAGTTTACTTCCCCCTGACGCAAAAGGGACACAAACTATAGTAGGATCTTTAGGAGACTTTTTTAAATGAATTAATCAAATAAAACGTTAAAACTAACGAAAATATTACGACAACCTAACCAATCGTCAATATATATATATATATATATATTATATATATATATATATATATATATAAATTGACGATTGGTTAGGTTAAGTCGCAATATTTTATTTTCGTTAGTTTTAACGTTTTATTTGATTAGGTATACGCGGACAAAGTTGGGGAACGCAAACTACACTAGGATAATGTACGAGAACGTAAACTACACTTGGATAATGTAGGGGAACGTAAACTACACTAGGCACCACGGGGGGACATAAACTACACTTGCTCTCAAACTGAAAATACATTGAAAATACAAGTATTAAGAATAGGATAAAATTAATGAAAAATAGCAATGTTGAAGTCAAGTGGAGCTACAGACAAATATTTCCATAGCATGAATTCCATAGCTTAGATGACATATGGCAGGATTGATAAATAGCTTGGATAACTGGGTTGGTTAATTTTTTAATTCTTTGCATTGGATTGTATTCAATACGTCTTGTTACCTCCGGGAAGTTTGAAACATTGTGGACTTTTGTAGGAGTCTGAAAGACCTGTTATAAAGCAAATTTGTGGTTCTGCCAGAACCTTTTTTTGTGATTGAACTAGAGTTGCTGCCATATAACTAGTACAGAAGGTACGAAAGAGAGTGGCTTTAGCTTCATTTGTACAGAATCGGAAGTTCCTTATAGTCATGTTTGCTTTAGCACAGAGGCTTCGATATTGCTTTCTTATATCCGAGTTATAACTCAAGGAGCTGGTGATAATTTGACCCGAAGTATTTAAATTCTTGTACTTCCTCTATTGGTTCACCTCTCATTTTGAAACTAATATCAGCTGGCTGATTAGAGCTTTTGGAATGGTATTCGCAGCGGTTTAGAAGACGTTCCAGATCTTTAACAGAATAACTTATTAACACCATATCATCGGCATAGACTAAGTCATTTATCCTCATGTTAATTGTTGGCAGGAGAGCATTTCTGTCATCCGTTTCCTTCCTAAGAAATTTTCAGAAATTTTTATTACCATTATTTAAGTTAGCCTAACATGCTTTAGATCAGGGGTTCCCAAACTTTTACCACCAAGGACCCCTAAATATTAATTCCGTACGGACATAGACCCCCCACAAAAAAAATTATGAATTCAGTTACAAACTATAGTATATTTCATAAACATAGATAGCTTTTAAATTAATGTAAAATTAAACATTCTACGCTCATTAAACCAGTTTAATAAACACACCGAATGTCTAGTGTGAAATGGAAATTTATTTTAATATAGTTAATGTTACTATTTTTCCAAAAGCTTAGAGACCCCCTGGAAGCTTCCTACAGACCCCTGGGGGTCTGTACAGACCACTTTGGGAATCCCTGCTTTAGATGCTCAATAGAATTTTCGGTGCTACTGTAGTATGCGGTCTACCTACGATTCGGCGGTCTACCTTTGAAGTATAGTTTCTTATCTTGTTTGCTAATTGCTTGTTTACATCCCAATGTTAATCGCCCTTGACGATTGGTTAGGTTTAGTCATGATATTTTCGTTAGTTTTAACGAAAATATCATGATTAAACCTAACCAATCGTAGGTAGACCGCATACTATAGTAGCACCGAATTTTCTTCCTGTTTACACCGCCTTATGGCTGCTTTATACTGACCCCTACTTCTACACCTATTCATACAAACCGGTTCTATTTTAGGTTTACCATGAAGGCACCATAAACAGTAAGCGTTTATCGATTCCCTCTTTAGAGGGGCAATAAAATCATTCCATCCAGGAATAATTTTAGTATGATTTGTAAGATTTAAACAGGGGCCTTCTTGCTTCCCTTAATATGGATACTAAGTTATTATAATACCTATCTATGAGTTTAAAGTGAGAATCATTTGAACAAAGATTACTAATTTACTACAGGCAAAATGCAAAATTTCTAAATTACTAAAGAGATGAACTGTTTTGTCTTTATATTATATTCTCTGTTGCTTATTAACATTAGACCAATCGATGCTATTATTCTTAGGAATATATACTGTATATATAAAAAGTTATATTAAAGCCAACGAGATATAAGAACGAAAACGTCAAATCCAAAAATGGTCAAATCCTTAATCGACCTTATACTGTTTTGGGTTTGACCCTCTATTGAGGGTATATCATACGAGTATTGTTGACATCATTCATGTAACACACACACACACACACACACACACACACACATATACATATATATATATATATATATATTGCTCACAGATATCGTATTTGCTAACACCAATCGACCAGGGAAGTACTCCGTAAGGGGACGTTAGGTAGGACACAGGGAGTACTAGGACTCCCGTTTCTCCTGTCGCTGTCCTCCTTAGCTGATCTTTTTTCGTGTCTCATGTACAATGTCAGCAGTCCAGCATGCTTTCAATTTTACATACTACACAATCTTTTCAAAAATTATATATATATATATAAAAAGGCATTATGGGTCTCGAAGACCTTGACTTCGGCCCTCTCCTTCTTATCTAGGTAGGGGGGGGGGCATTTATGTTGGCACTCACCCTTAGCCCCTCCCTCCTACATAACAAAAGAACTTAATAAACGGAAGCCTATTATTTTCGTCTGATTTTCACCTGCTGAAGGTCAACCTAAACGTTGGGAAATCCATCCATTCATCCCTCCCATCTTGCAAAATAAAATTATTATATATATATATATATATATATATATATATATATATATATATATATATAGTACTGTGCAAAAGTCAGAGACCACTGTCGATCTGATAACTATTAGATAATCTGTGGTATGAAAATTGGTTTTGATACTAAAATACATATTAACTAGAACCTCTGGTTCACATTAACGTATAACTAAGTTATTACTTAAGTGTATAAAGTTGTATAAGCTGGATGACCCTCTAGTCTGCATAAATTGGACTTGAGGTTTGATTCATTATATTACTTATAACGCATGTGTTTAAAGATCTAGCGAACTATTACTGATGGATCTGCAGTAAATGCTCCTAAGCTATTGTTATATCAATATTTACAATTAAAAGTATTGACATATTCACTTAAATTCTGCAAAACAAATTTATCCAAAACGTTTCTCATTGTAATCCTAATTCATGCTGTTTTTTCTTTCACAGGCTTAAGAAATGACAAAAACTACAATTTCTGATGAGATTAGATATAAAATAATACATTTGCATGGTGAGGGACTGAGTCAAAGAAAAATAAGTGAATATACAGGCGTTTCCAAAACTGGCGTACAAAAAATCTTGGCTCGTCACAGATCAAATGGGACCCCAGCTGATCGTCCTAGATCAGGGAGGCCCTCTAAGCTTTCTTCATCTGATCTACAATATCTAAAGATTACTTCCTTTCGAGACAGACACAAATCCAGCACTTCACTTGCAGCGGATCTCGAAAAAACAACGTGTCTCAGTCGATCCATCTATTGTACGAAGGAAGCTTAATTCAGTAGGTCTCAGATGTCCAATACTTGTGTTCCAAAGCACATTTTCTTCTCTTCTCTTTATTTCCATTCCTTAAAAGTGGCTTTATTGCTGCAACACGTCTTTTAAGACCTACTGAGTTAAGTTTCCTTCATACAGTAAAGGGATCAACTGAGACACCTATTGTTTTTTCGAGATCTGCTGCAAGTGAAATGCTGGATTTGCGTCTGTCTCGAAGGGAAGTAATCTTTAGATATTGTAGATCAGATGGAGAAAGCTTAGAGGGCCTCCCTGATCTAGAGCGATCAGCTGGGGTTCCATTTGAGCTGTTATGAGCCAAGATTTTTTGTACACCAGTTTTGGAAACGCCTGTAGATTCATTTATTTTTCTTTGACTCAGTCCCTCACCATGCAAATGTATTATTTTATATCTAATCTCATCAGAAATTGTACTTTTTGTCATTTCTTAAGCCTGTGAAAGAAAAAACAGCATGAATTAGGATTATAATGAGAAGCGTTTCGGGTAAATTTGTTTTGCAGAATTTAAGTGAATATGTCAATACTTTTAATTGTAAATATTGATATAACAATAGTTTAGGAGCATTTACTGCAGATCCATCAGTAATAGTTCGCTAGATCTTTAAACACATGCGTTATCAGTAATATAATGAATCAACCCTCAAGTCCAATTTATACAGACGAAAGGGTCATCCACCTTATACAACTTTATACACTTAAGTAATAACTTAGTTATACGTTAATATGAACCAGAGGTTCTAGTTAATATGTATTTTAGTATCAAAACCAATTTTCATACAACAGATTATATCTAATAGTTATCAGATCGACAGTGGTGTCTGACTTTTGCACAGTACTGTATATATATATATATATATATATTATACATATATATATATATATATATATATATATATTATATATATATTATATATATATATATATAATAATAATTTAGGGTGATTCAAATATGGAGGTAAAAATTTTTTTTTTCTATTTTAATGTGTTTCAACCCTTTAAATGGTTCATTTCAGCCTAAAAACAACTATCTAAAATATTTTAGCAAATTTTTAATTTTTAGGGGTTGCTACCAGCAATTAAAAATTGACAGAACGACTCAAATTGTCAAATTTTCCACACCACCCAGGGGGTACAGTACAAGGCGCATTGCTTTTTTTTAATGTGGAAAGCTCCCCCGTAGGTCCTACCATAACCACGAGCATGCATAATTAAACTAGCATGATATTTGAGACATTAGCTGTCCTTACTTCATCAATGTTTCTTTTTTCTATCAGGGTAAACAGCCCTGTAGTTTTTCACTACTTGTAGCAAGAATTGTTTTTGATCTTCGTCATGTGTTAGTATTTTATTATATTCATCCATTAATTTTACTCCTCTTTCCGCTATATCATTCACGACTTTCCACTGTTTGATAGATTTCTCAGCGGAGTTATACTCTTCATCATTATACCATTCTTTAGCATCTTTGAATAAAAATGTTGAACTAAATTCTGTTATTGTAAAGAATCTTTGAGTATTTGATGACAAAATCTTCTAATTTCTTCGTTGGAATAAGTGCAGGATCTAGAAAAGCCCGTTTTGCAGGAAGAGTTTCTGTTGTATTTTGCAAGGCCTTTACAATTTTGTTTTTCGTTTCAGTAGGCACTTCATCATCATAAAAGGCCAAGGCTACCAGTTCTTCTGATAGGTACCACAGGTGACCTAACAGTTTTTTAATAGCAACAAATGCAATTGTGTCATTTATTTGTTTGTAGACTACAAGATTCTGTAATAATTCCAGAGCAAGACGAGGAGCGCAAGATGGCACAGGAGCTGTAAACCATGCCTTTACATATAACCGAGTAGCAAATAGACGGATGTCTTTTAGTCCTTTTTTGTCTTTTACTGAAATTTTGTACTGAGATTTGGACATAAAATTTTTTAATGAATATATAATTTTGGCCATCCACCTAGCCCGATGAAGTCCCGCTGGATGTTTAAATTTGATTTCACCTTTTGGTTCACCTCCCCAAAAAATAATTGTTAACTGCAATAGTTCTAGGTAATCGTCTCTTGGTTGGAATGTATCTAGTTGATTTGTTGCAAATATAATTATGTCATCTTTGATGTCATGAATATTTTCATAGATATCTGGATCTAATAATGCTGTTTCTTAGTCCTCCTTATTAATGCTTGACCATTTTTCTCTGAACTTCTTAAAAAGGACTATATTTGGGCCAGAAGATGGTGATAAAGACTTTGAAACAACAGCTTCCAGCATAATTTCAAATATATGATGTCGACATGCCAGCCACAATAAATCGTTGTCGAATTTTTGTTCTAGAAGAATAGCTGCACCATTTCTAGGACCAGTATTGGCTGCCGTTGTATTGAAACACATGCATTTTATTTGTTCGCAGATGTCCCATTCAAGCGATGTCTGATTGTTTGCATTAAAAAGAAGACGCATTTCTGTCACTCAATTTTGCAACATCAAGACTCCTAATAATTTATCATCAAACAATTTTCTACGTTTGCCAACCTTACTTTTCCATGTTGAAGGTTGTGCAGCACAGAAACCAGATTCATCACTTTTACTCTCCTCTGATTCTGATTCTGATAAGTATTGGTGAGTATGACAGCCTCTTCGTTCTTCTTTCTTTTGATCTCTTCTGCTTTCCTCTTTTCATAACGTTGTTGCTTTTCTGCTGCTCTTTGCTCTTTTTTAGCAACAGCCTTATCAATGGTACCCATTTTTCCATGACGTCCTTTCTCACGTTGCATTTTCAAGAATTTCTTTTCATCTTCTATTTTTATAAGCTGCATAGCATCTCATGAGCAATGTCAAATAAGTTTTCCAGTTTCCTGCGCCTCGGTGGTGTAGTGGTTAGCGTCGCTGACTACGAATCCATCGGCCCCGGGTTCGAGACCCGGTGACGACAGCCGGCGCGCAGCAAACCCAGCTGTTATCCTTCCATACAATAAAGAAAGTGGTTGGTAGATAAATGGGTACCCTGGGTAGCCTAGTGATTAAGACGCTGGGCTGGTGGGGCGTGGTTCGGATTCCACGTTAAACTGTAGGTCTAAGGTGGAGTGAAAAGCTTGACCTTCGTCAGAATGAACAATTCGGGCGGAAGCTAACCAAAGGTTTTATCTTTCCATTTTTCTTTATTATTTAAATTTTGTGATCTTTTCAATTTGTTTGCTTTGTTTTTCTTAAGCAGCTGTCATTCCTTCAGTATTCCTTGAATTTTATCTACTACATGTATTCTTTGTTTTGCTGGTATTCCTGCTTTTTTCCAAACTGCTAGCACATCATCTGCAGTAGAGCAGCATGATTCTCTAATGTCTTGCTTTTTAATATTTCTATAGTGCATGAAGAGGGCCATCATTTCCTTCTCTGATGGTAATACGGATGTTTTTAGTACTGCAGAGGGCTGCCCAATTAGCCATACTTCAGTTTCTTTTCTTGTAGAACTTCTCCCAAATGAGCAACTGGGTGATGGTGAGTTAGGCCTAGCTTCCAGAATCGATTAATTGGTATCAAAATTACGAGTTCCAAGCAACAATTAAAAGCAAGCTAGTATATAAACCATTAATTAAAAATTCTGAAATATAAACAATTAAACATAAAATCATAAGTTGTAAAAACAAACAAATTGAAAAAGAGGGAAACTTTGACGCCTGGTAGCACATAGTAAATTTTATTTAAAATTCACCAAATTTGGCATACACTACTTTTTTTCATAGGGAACAAAAATACAGGTTGAACAATTAAAAAAAAAAACTTTGATTTTTTTGAATCACCCTAAATTATTATTATATATATATATATAATATATATATATATATATATATATATATATATATATATATATATATATATATATATACGCAACACAGGGTGTTTCAGGAGGAAAGGTCAATACTTCGGGAGGTGATAGTATCGGTCATTGTGAGAAAAAAAGTTCATATGAATATGTGTCTAATTCTGAATGGTTACGGAGATAGAGCGGTTTGAATCTGATGCGCGCGCAGCTCTTCCTCCCCCTTCCTTCCGCTATAACCTTGAACCATGTAAGCTGTGATGTAAGCATGTAACATAAGCCAATCGACAGCTGACTGTTGTGAGTGACATTGTTTGGTGTTTGAAGCAGTGTTAAGAATGCCACACACCTTCACACATGCCGAATATGCAGATATGGTGTATGTCTACGGTTTTTGCAATGGAAGTGCAACAGCTGCTGTTGCAGAATACCGTCGACAATTTCCGAACCGCATAATTCCGGATCGAAGAGTGTTTACCAGGGTTTTCAACACATTGCGTGAGATTGGTACACTTCCCAGCGCTCATGTTTCATCTGAACGTGAAAGTCAACAAAATGTGGATGAAGTTGAAAACATCTTTCAGTTGGTAGAGCGTAGTCCTACTACTAGCTCACGAAGAATTTCTACACGTCTCGGTGTACCACACACGAGAGTATGGCGAACATTACGTGAGGAAGGCTTGCATCCATATCATGTACAGCGTGTACAACACCTTCAACCAGGAGACGCTGCCATGCGACTGGAATTTTGTCATTGGGTAAATGCTAATCGCCGATTGCTTCGATTAATACTGTTCACCGATGAAGCTACTTTCACCCGTGACGGTATCAACAACACTCGGAACTCTCATCGGTGGTCAGACGAAAATTCAAATGCCACTGTGGAAACAAATTTTCAACGTCGCTTCTCTGCCAATGTGTGGTGCGGTGTCATCGATGATCAGCTGATTGGCTGATTGGCTGATTGGATACCCCTTTATCTCTTTATCTACCAGCCAATTTTTATTGCGTGGAAGGATAAACAGCTTTGTTTGCTGCCCGCCACCTGCCATCACCGGGTTTTGAACCTGGGGCTGGTGGATTCGTAGTCAGTGATGCTAACCACTGCAACACTGAGGCGCAAATATATATATAATATTATATATATATATATATATATATATATATATATATATATATATATACTGTATATACACATATCATTCCTCTAAAAAACCAAATATTGGTTAACCTAAACGATTAAACTCCAAAAGACAAACCAACTAAATTCAGAGAATTCAATTACCTTAAGAAAACAGTGCTTAAAAAAATGCTAAATCATCCTTTGGTAAATGATATTCAATGAAAATGGAACCGTATAAAAGCCCCGAACGAGATCCAGCATCGTCACACTCATTCCATCAAACCAACTACCGAGAGGGGGAAATACCAAATAATAATAATACCACGTAAGTTAACTCAGATTTAAGATAATACTCTCATCTCTCTTCTCTCTCTCTCTCTCTCTCTCTCTCTCTCTCTTATATATATATATATATATATATATATATCTGTAGAGAGAGAGAGAGAGAGAGAGAGTCACCCATATTCATCTAACGCATCTATTCATCAGATTTTAAAAGAATAAAAGAAAGCTTTCATCACGAGCAGCCCAACCTCATCAGTCTATAGAAGGAAACGCATGCCGTTGGCTAATCGTCTGAGTTCAGTAAACTTTCTTTAAAATGGAGAGGAATGAGATATTCCATTAACGGCAGATAATAATAATAATAATATAATAATATTAATAATAATAATAACAAATAGTTTTTTAAAATTAAAATTCAGCCTTTAATGTTTGAGTTATTTTTCTTTTTATTACAGGATAATGGCACTCACTTTTAAGATCATATTGGCACTGGCTGTTTTAGGAGTGACGCAGAGTCATCATACCAATAAGGACGAAAGTAAGTTTTTATATACGTTTTTCAGCAAATGTTAAAATAAAATTTAAAATATTGTTAAAACATATACGTCAAACGTGTATATATATATATATATATATATATATATATATATATATATATAATATTCGATGCTCAAGAACCGCATGTCGATAGCTTAGTATAAGTGGGAAGAAAGGTTTCAGTCTTTTTACATAAAGTACCTCTCCGCTCATACACCCATTGAGAGTAGGAACAGCTCGTAGCATCAATGACAATTATGTAGAATGTTCCGTACATCAAGTAACGAGGCTTCGTAGTGGAAAGAAAAGGTGCTCCGCATTATCATAATAAAATAAAGTCATACTCATATATATATATACTTCTTAAATATTTAACAAAGGTAATTCCTAATTAATATATTAATTCTTAAAAATTCCTTCTTGTCACGGATAAGTCGTGGCTGAAGTGTGCGCGGGAGACACGAAATGTGTGAAGGGTGCAAATCGGTGCTTTGAGGCGATCAAACCCACGGAAGAAGAATACAAAAGGATTTCCGCCACATTTGACAGCTGTATCGAATCTCTTGGAATGAAAGAAACGTTCGCCAGTTTCCGTAAGGACCTTTCTCATTATCATACCTTTCGACAGGATTATGGTCTCTGATCGACTTGACATTTTGTCGACAAGTATATTGGGGGTTTGCTTAGGTTAGGTCAGGTTAGTACAGTTTATGTTACACCAAATTAGGCTAGGTTAGGTTACACCAGGTTAGGTTAAGTTATTTTTTTAGAGTGTCGAAATTGAGAAGAGGTCTTAACAATAACCATCTCTACTCAACCGGTCAACTTTGGAACAATCTTCCTCGATCCATCTTTCCCCCTGTCTATGACCTCCAATCTTTCAAACGGAGAGTGTCTAGGCATCTCTAAAACCCTGGACCTGATTTTGGTTCTCTTCTTCTTCTATGGCGGGGAGGGGGCGCTTGCCCTTGGCCCCTCCTTCCTGAATAAAAAAAAAATGAACACACATAAAATATACTCCGTTGAAACGACCAAATTATTCGACAATACATTCATTTAGCTAATTCAACCATTTAAGTTTGTTACCAGAAAAATAAAACTGGTTAACCCAACTCTGGTTAAATAAACCATCTGATTTGGTTGTCAAATAATTGTCCATATATATATTTGGGTTGTTTCAACTCAAATTTTTTTCTGTTTTCGTATTTCCGAGATGAGATGAAATGAAGTATTCGATTATATGTGTGGGTGTGTATTATATACACTGAAAGAGAGAGAGAGAGAGAGAAAGAGAGAGAGGAGAGAGAGAGAGAGAGAGAGAGAGAGAGAGAGAGAGAGAGAGAGAGAGAGAAAGCTTTTCCGTTTAATTTCTAAGTATTTCCGTTCCCCTTTGACAGAAGAAGATCATTCCCGTGAGGATGGACATACCCATAATGAACGATTGAGGTTGTACCTCCCTTACGTACAGTTCCTCAAGTCGAAAAACCCAGCAACAGCCACTGAATTTCGATGCTGTTTTGGTCGTGCAACAAAGTCAGTAAGTACATAAATATTGAATCAAAATTATTATCTTAAAACAGTTTCATAACAGGTTTTTTTTTTTTTTTCTTTTTTCTTTCTTGTAACCACGCTTCTTAAAGAGACAACCTCGTAGGGACCAGCTGCTCTGTTGCTGTTTGGCGTCCTTTATATATATATATATATATATATATATATGCGCGCCTCGGTGGTGTAATCGTTACTATCACTGACTACGAATCCATTGTCCCCGAATTCGATTCCAGCCGAGGAAAAGCGGCGCGTAGCTCACCCAGCTGTTCATCCTTCCTTCGGTTGGTAGATGAATGGGTATTATAAAAATCCCTCACGTAAATGCCGCAGAGGGTCGAACACAGGTTGATTCTAAACATTTGGTCAACCCCTTCGTACAGCTGTACTGTGTATATATATATATATATATATATAAATAATGGGTATTCTTTTTATTTTTGCCAGTGGTGTTGGCACAAGTTTTCCATGGCATACCAACTGAAGTTAAAAGAATTGCCTCAATATTTGTAAATAGGATGGTTGCTTACAAAAAAGAATATAAACTTCATTGTAGTATTTTAAAATATTTTTTTATTGAAATAATCCTTGCTCTGCTTAATTATTATTATTATTATTATTATTATTATTATTACTATTATTATTTTAGAAACTTTGTTAATTGTAAATTTAACTCATTTTTCAGCTTGGTCATGACAAAAATATCAACAGAAACTATTTTAGGTCAAAATAACCCAAAAAGTCACCGCAGACCCAGAAGCGTTGGAAGCTCTCCTTTCTGCTATTGATCATGCCCGCACGAAGTAGCGAACTGTGACGTAAGGCTAGATATTCCTTTATATATATATATATATATATGTTAAACACAGACCGTGCATGGAACAAGGAACTCTTCTGGAAAATTAAATCCACTATAGTCCGAATAAGTAATGGTAAATGACAAATACCATAGTTTTTCTTTTTCATGATGCTAGCCCGACGTGGGCAACGAGTCTCTCGCAAAGAGATCCCATAAATATAGCTTCCCTCACCAGCTATCTGCAAAGCAGACAGGATCCAGCTTTGGGACATGGCCCAAAGCTGGATCCTGTCTGCTTTGCAGATAGCTGGTGAGGGAAGCTATATTTATGGATCTCTTTGCGAGAGACCCGTTGCCCACGTCGGGCTAAATCATGAAAAAGGAAAAAAACTATGGTATTTGTCATTTATCATTACTTATTCGGACTTATGGGATTTAATTTTCCCAGAAGAGTTCCTTGTTCCATGCACGGTCTGTGTTTAACATATAAATTTCTCAGGGGACCATTCTGAGTTTGTATATATATATATATATATATATATATATATATATATATATATATATATATAAGTTGTGACGTTGGCAATACGTAAAAGGTTTCAGTTCGCTTAATTACTATTATCTTACATAATTTTAACAATAATATTTTGTATCGCAGGGTCAACAGTACAGAAGATGTTTCCTTGAAGTTTGCAGCAAAACCATTAACGTTTAAAGACGTGCCCATACCCCTTTTCAAAGCCTCTTTATCAGACCACCAGAGCGAAGTAACTAAAGCGGGAAAGGAACCATCTAACGACCTCGCCACCCCCATCCGACAGATACTCGCGACATATTGACCGCTTCATTGAATCTGAATCCACTAATTTGACCTAAGTTATTGAATATTTCTTTATATATATATATTATATATCTATATATATATATATATATATATATATATATATATTTCAGTCGATAAATTTTAGGACGTAAGATAATGCAATTAATAATGTCCTTTATCTTTCATTAAATATTTTTAATTTTAAAATTTTTGTTTTTAATGTAACTGAAAAATATATGAGATTTACAAAATTGGTTTCTTTTGCCCTTTTTTTGCAAGCGAATGTACTAATAACAACATTTGAAGTTAAAGATGTCGAATGGCACATCCCGTTTTCAGACAAGGCTCGAAAGAAACATGCCTGAAATACCCATTACCCAGTCTTCAGGAAAAGCGTAAAAGTAGTGAACCCAAAATGTAAAAATCTCGAATACTGCACATATGAAACAAATAAAATAGTTATCAGATAAAGACTACGTCTTGGTCACTGTTTCCCATCGATCGACGAAGCTAAGCGACTTTGGGTCTGGAGAATAGTTGGATGGGAGGCCGCATTCTCCGTCATGATTATGTAGTGACCCGGGGTTCGGATCCCACGTAAAACTGTAGATCCCCTTCGTCATATACCTTAAACGTTGCGAGATTAAACAACCCAACCAAACAACAAACAACAGTTATGAAATAGACATAATGTTTAGAAAAATGTATACAAATATATTTGATACAGTTTACAACATTGTATCAATCACTTCGAAAGTTAGGACTTGAATTGGATGAAATGTTGCAAACTGCACAGAATTAATTAAAATGCTGTATCCATTTATTTCCAAAGGTTGTTAATATGAATATGAATATAATATTAATATAATTGTCTCCTGAATGATATCAAAACAATCCTAACTGTTAATTCAAATGAACATAATTATGTTCTATATAACTGCTCGTCTCGCGGGCTCAAAATACAAGCCTCTGTTTCCATGCAAATATATACAGGGTGCGTGTATAAAGTAACGCGAGTGAACATGGAGGAGTAATATTTATTACATGTACTTTATACAACTGTAATGTACAACATGTACTATATAACAACTTAGGATCTTTTCCGTTTGACTGCCGCCATTGAACATAAGAAGTGAGTGCCCCCATCCTTCTTTACTTAGCCTTATAAGGCTAACTAACGAAATATCACGACCTAACCTAAACCAATCTGTTAGGTCAACTGTACGACCTTGACGAGTGGTTAGGTTAGGTCGTGATATTTTTGTTAGTTAGCCTTATAAGCTAACTAAAGAAGGCTGGAGTTTAATTATGTTTCAATGGCGGCAGTCAAACGGAAAAGATCCTAAAGTTGTTATATAGTATATTGGTTGCATACATGGCCCAGTTTATTGTCGACTGTGTATGAAGCCTTTCCAGATCTAAAGTCCTTTCAAAGTTCATGATACTCTTATATTATATAAGTAATTACTAAAGTACTATTATTATATGCCATGTCGTGCCATGTCATTATCATGTCCACTTATAGGTATCCAAAATTCAATGACAAGGCTAAAGAATTTCAAATTAAGCTGTCAACTGTCAACATCATTTCTTTCAAACTAATATTGAAATTATATAATCTAAATAATGTACATTCATAATTTGATATATATGAAAGTGAAAAATGATAGGTGAAAAATGAATGAAAGTGAAAAAAGTTTCTTAGCAGACCAATAGTCTATATGAGAAATAGTGAGGATCACCTGAAGATCAGGGTCCCAGCCTTCTTTAGTTAGTCTTATAAGGCTAACTAACGAAAATATCACGACCTAATCTAACCAATCGTTAGGTCAACTGTACGTCCTTGACGATTGGTTAGGTTAAGTCGTGATATTTTTCGTGAGATAGCCTTATAAAGCTAACTAAAGAAGGCTTGGGACCCTGATCTTCAGGTGATCCAACAGTAATAATACAAACTGAGGAGCAAGTGTAGTTTACGTCCCCCTGCGCGCAAGGGGACACAAACTACAGTAGGATCTTAGGAGACATTTTTTAAATGAATCCATCAAATAAACGTTAAAACTAACGAAAATATTACGACTTAACCTACCGATCGTCAATATATATATAATATATATACATACAGTATTTATATATATATATATATATATATATAATATATATATATATATATATATAATATATATATATATATATATATATATATAAATATATAAATTGACGATTGGTTAGGTTAAGTCGCAATATTTTATTTTCGTTAGTTTTAACGTTTTATTTGATTAGGTATACGCGGACAAAGTTGGGGAACGCAAACTACACTAGGATAATGTAGGAGAACGTAAACTACACTTGGATAATGTAGGGAACGTAAACTACACGAGGCACCACGGGGGACATAAACTACACTTGCTCTGAAAATAAAAACCCACTCTAATAGACAGAGTTTATTCCACAACTGTTTCGACGCCCACTGCATCCTCCTCGGGTGGATACAGAAAAACGAATGAACCAAAACAAGAGGGAAAAACAGTCCAGGACCGACCGTTAAGAAATTCGCACCTAGGTAACCAAAAACACAATATGTGAGTTTGTCTTACATTGCCGGCTTAGAAAGAGTAAAACCGTTGACGAAAGATTTTAAGTTTGCTTTGGCGTTGAATATTCGTCTACCGTGAAAAGTAAATTGGTTAGGAATAACGTTGCAAAAGAGGAACAAGCCTGTGTCTACAGCATTCCCTGTAAAAGTTGTGATTTAGTATACGTGGGAGAAACTGGAAGAAATATTGAAACCGTATTAAAGAACACAAATATGCCTTCAGAAGTTGTAATACTAATAATGCCATTTTTTATCACGCCAGCCAAAATAATTATGCTATAGATTGGGAATCAAGTAAGGTACTTTATAAATGTAATAATTATGTCAAAAGAAAAATAATAGAATCTGTGTGTATAGAAAAAGTAGATAATTTTAATCTGTGCGAAGGTACTTATAAGTTAGACCCTTTAATGAGATTATTGGTCAAAAAATCCCTTTCGGAGTCGGGGGAACGTGTTCTAACCTAAGTGTGAATATCTTAAAGGTCTCTGGATTGTTTCCTTACTCGCTTTTAGTAAATGTAATAATGGAAGTAATAAATGTGGAAATAAATATAAATGCAACAGATGTAATAATAAAGGTAATATTATAAATTTAATAATTAGGGTAAAGGTAATAATATAAATGTTAAAAAAAAAATGTAAATGCAATAATAAATGCAGTAATTATGTCAAAATATTAGAATCTGTATGTATAGACAAGAAGATAGTTTTAATTTGTGCGAATGTACTTATAAGTGGGACCCTGTAATAAAATGCCCTTCCGGTGTCGGGAGAACGGTATCTAACCTAGGTGCGAATTTCTCAATGGTCTTTGGATTGTTTCCTAATCGCCTTTTTCATTCGTTTTTCGGTTTATAAGTTCTGTATAATAAACAACAATGTAATAACCAATGTAATAATAAATTTATAATTTCTGTAATAAATAATTATGCAATATTAAATGTAATAAATTTAATAATAAATGTAATAATTATGTAAAAAATAAAAAAATAATAGAAACTGTATGTTTAGAACAGGAAGATAGTTTTAAATTTGTGCGAATGTACTTAATGAAAATGCCCTTCCGGTGTCGGGAGAATGGGATCTAACCTAAGTGCGAATTTCTTAACGGTCGGTCCCTGGACTGTTTTTCCCTCTTGTTTTGGTTCATTCGTTTTTCTTTATCCACCCGAGGAGGATGCCAGTGGGCGTCGAAACTGTTGTGGAAATAAACTCTGTCTATTAGAGTGGGTTTTTATTTTCATATTTTGACCTTCACGTAGAAAAAAGTGGTTTTTTGCATTTACACTTGCTCTCAAACTGAAAATACATTGAAAATACAAGTATTAAGAATAGGATAAAATTAATGAAAAATAGCAATGTTGAAGTCAAGTGGAGCTACAGACAAACATTTCCATAGCATGAATTCCATAGCTTAGATGACATATGGCAGGATTGATAAATAGCTTGGATAAGTGGGTTGGTTAATTTTTTAATTCTTTGCATTTGACTGTATTCAATACGTCTTGTTACCTCCGGGAAGTCTGAAACATTGTGGACTTTTGTAGGAGTCTGAAAGACCTGTTATAAAGCAAATTTGTGGTTCTGCCAGAACCTTTTTTGTGATTCAACTAGAGTTGCTGCCCATATATACTAGTACAGAAGGTACGAAAGAGAGTGGCTTTAGCTTCATTTGTACAGAATCGGAAGTTCCTTATAGTCATGTTTGCTTTAGCACAGAGGCTTCGATATTGCTTTCTTATATCCGAGTTATAACTCAAGGAGCTGGTGATAATTTGACCCGAAGTACTTAAATTCTTGTACTTCCTCTATTGGTTCACCTCTCATTTTGAAACTAATATCAGCTGGCTGATTAGAGCTTTTGGAATGGTATTCGCAGCGGTTAGAAGACGTTCCAGATCTTTAACAGAATAACTTATTAACACCATATCATCGGCATAGACTAAGTCATTTATCCTCATGTTAATTGTTGGCAGGAGAGCATTTCTGTCATCCGTTTCCTTCCTAAGAAATTTTCAGAAATTTTTATTACCATTATTTAAGTTAGCCTAACATGCTTTAGATCAGGGGTTCCAAACTTTTACCACCAAGGACCCCTAAATATTAATTCCGTACGGACATAGACCCCCCACAAAAAAAATTATGAATTCAGTTACAAACTATCGTATATTTCATAAACATACAGTAGATAGCTTTTAAATTAATGTAAAATTAAACATTCTACGCTCATTAAACCAGTTTAATAAACACTTACCGAATGTCTAGTGTGAAATGGAAATTTATTTTAATATAGTTAATGTTACTATTTTTCCAAAAGCTTAGAGACCCCCTGGAAGCTTCCTACAGACCCCTGGGGGTCTGTACAGACCACTTTGGGAATCCCTGCTTTAGATGCTCAATAGAATTTTCGGTGCTACTGTAGTATGCGGTCTACCTACGATTCGGCGGTCTACCTTTGAAGTATAGTTTCTTATCTTGTTTGCTAATTGCTTGTTTACATCCCAATGTTAATCGCCCTTGACGATTGGTTAGGTTTAGTCATGATATTTTCGTTAGTTTTAACGAAAATATCATGATTAAACCTAACCAATCGTAGGTAGACCGCATACTACAGTAGCACCGAATTTTCTTCCTGTTTACACCGCCTTATGGCTGCTTTATACTGACCCCTACTTCTACACCTATTCATACAAACCGGTTCTATTTTAGGTTTACCATGAAGGCACCATAAACACTAAGCGTTTTTCGATTCCCTCTTTAGAGGGGCAATAAAATCATTCCATCCAGGAATAATTTTAGTATGATTTGTAAGATTTAAACAGGGGCCTTCTTGCTTCCCTTAATATGGATACTAAGTTATTATAATACCTATCTATGAGTTTAAAGTGAGAATCATTTGAACAAAGATTACTAATTTACTACAGGCAAAATGCAAAATTTCTAAATTACTAAAGAGATGAACTGTTTTGTCTTTATATTATATTTCTGTTGCTTATTAACATTAGACCAATCGATGCTATTATTCCTAGAAATACATACTGTATATATAAAAAGTTATATTAAAGCGAACGAGATATAAGAACGAAAACCGTCAAATCCAAAAATGGTCAAATCCTCAGTCGACCTTATACTGTTTTGGGTTTGACCCTCTATTGAGGGTATATCGTACGAGTAGTGTTGACATCATTCATGTAACACACACACCACACACACACACACACACACATACATATATATATATATATATATATATATATATATATATATATATATATATTGCTCACAGATATCGTATTTGCTAACACCAATCGACCAGGGAAGTACTCCGGAAGGGGACGTTAGGCAGGACACAGGGAGTACTAGGACTCCCGTTTCTCCTGTCGCTGTCCTCCTTAGCTGATCTTTTTTCGTGTCTCATCTACACTGTGAGCAGTCCAGCATGCTTTCAATTTTACATACTACACAATCTTTTCAAAAATATATATATATATATATATATATATATATATATAAAGGCATTATGGGTCTCGAAGACCTTGACTTCGGCCCTCTCCTTTATGTAGGTGGGGAGGGGGACATTTATGTTGGTACTCACCCTTAGCCCCTCCCTCCTACATAACAAAAAAACTTAATAAACGGTAGCCTATTATTTTCGTCTGATTTTCACCTGCTGAAGGTCAACCTAAACGTTGGGAAATCCATCCATTCATCCCTCCCATCTTGCAAAATAAAATTATATATATATATATACAGGGTGTCCCGTAAGTCTGGACCCATAGGGATTTATAATATATTTTTTTATTATGTTGCAGGTAAACCATGTCACTGACTAGAGAGGAGAGAGTTCAAGTTATTTTGCTGGTCGGGACCCGCAGTCACCGGGAAGTGGCCGAAGAATTCAACAATATGCATCCAGACCGCGCACCAATCACACACAGATGTGTTGGCAAGTTGATAGCCAAATTTAAGGAAACTGGATCCGTAGCTGACAAGCCTCGCAGAGGACCTTCAAGGACTGTATATATATATATAAAGGGTGTTTCAGGAGGAAAGGTCAATACTTCGGGAGGTGATAGTATCGGTCATTGTGAGAAAAAATGTTCATATGAACATGTGTCTAATTCTGAATGGTTACGGAGATAGAGCGGTTTGAATCTGATGCGCGCGCAGCTCTTCCTCCCTTTCCCTCCGCTATAACCTTGAACCATGTAAGCTGTAATGTAAGCATGTAACATAAACCAATCGACAGCTGACTGTTGTGAGTGACATTGTTTGGTGTTTGAAGCAGTGTTAAGAATGCCACACACCTTCACACATGCCGAATATGCAGATATGGTGTATGTCTACGGTTTTTGCGATGGAAGTGCAACAGCTGCTGTTGCAGAATACCGTCGACAATTTCCGAACCGCATAATTCCGGATCGAAGAGTGTTTACCAGGGTTTTCAACACATTGCGTGAGATTGGTACACTTCCCAGCGCTCATGTTTCATCTGAACGTGAAAGTCAACAAAATGTGGATGAAGTTGAAAACATTTTTCAGTTGGTAGAGCGTAGTCCTACTACTAGCTCACGAAGAATTTCTACACGTCTCGGTGTACCACACACGAGAGTATGGCAAACATTACGTGAGGAAAGCATGCATCCATATCATGTACGCTGCCATGCGACTGGAATTTTGTCATTGGGTAAATGCTAATCGCCGATTGCTTCGATTAATACTGTTCACCGATGAAGCTACTTTCACCCGTGACGGTATCAACAACACTCGGAACTCTCATCGGTGGTCAGACGAAAATTCAAATGCCACTGTGGAAACAAATTTTCAACGTCGCTTCTCTGCCAATGTGTGGTGCGGTGTCATCGATGATCAGCTGATTGGCTGATTGGCTGATTGGATACCCCTTTATCTCTTTATCTACCAGCCAATTTTTATTGCGTGGAAGGATAAACAGCTTTGTTTGCTGCCCGCCACCTGCCATCACCGGGTTTTGAACCTGGGGCTGGTGGATTCGTAGTCAGTGATGCTAACCACTGCAACACTGAGGCGCAACATATATATATATATATATATATATATATATATATATATATATATATATATATATATATATATATATATATATACTGTACAGTATATACACATATCATTCCTCTAAAAACCAAATATTGGTTTAACCTAAACGATTAAACTCCAAAAGACAAACCAACTAAATTCAGAGAATTCAATTACCTTAAGAAAACAGTGCTTAAAAAAATGCTAAATCATCCTTTGGTAAATGATATTCAATGAAAATGGAACCGTATAAAAGCCCCGAACGAGATCCAGCATCGTCACACTCATTCCATCAAACCAACTACCGAGAGGGGAAATACCAAATAATAATAATACCACGTAAGTTAACTCAGATTTAAGATAATACTCTCATCTCTCTCTCTCTCTCTCTCTCTCTCTCTCTCTCTCTCTCTCTCTCTCTTATATATATATATATATATATATATATATATATATATCTAGAGAGAGAGAGAGAGAGAGAGTCACCCATATTCATCTAACGCATCTATTCATCAGATTTTAAAAGAATAAAAGAAAGCTTTCATCACGAGCAGCCCAACCTCATCAGTCTATAGAAGGAAACGCATGCCGTTGGCTAATCGTCTGAGTTCAGTAAACTTTCTTTAAAATGGAGAGGAATGAGATATTCCATTAACGGCAGATAATAATAATAATAATAATAATAATATAATAATATAAACAGATAGTTTTTTAAAATTAAAATTCAGCCTTTAATGTTTGAGTTGTTTTTCTTTTTATTATAGGATAATGGCACTCACTTTTAAGATCATATTGGCACTGGCTGTTTTAGGAGTGACGCAGAGTCATCATACGAATAAGGACGAAAGTAAGTTTTTATATACGTTTTTCAGCAAATGTTAAAATAAAATTTAAAATATTGTTAAAACATATACGTCAAAACGTGTGTATATATATTATATTATATATATATATATATAATACTCGATGCTCAAGAACCGCATGTCGATAGCTTAAGTATAAGTGGGAAGAAAGGTTTCAGTCTTTTTTACACAAAGTGCCTCTCCGCTCATACACCCATTGAGAGTAGGAACAGCTCGTAGCATCAATGACAATTATGTAGAGTGTTCCGTACATCAAGTAACGAGGCTTCGTAGTGGAAAGAAAAGGTGCTCCGCATTATCATAATAAAATAAAGTCATACTCATATATTTATATACTTCGTAAATATTTAACAAAGGTAATTCCTAATTAATATATTAATTCTTAAAAATTCCTTCTTCTCACGGATAAGTCGTGGCTGAAGTGTGCGCGGGAGACACGAAATGTGTGAAGGGTGCAAATCGGTGCTTTGAGGCGATCAAACCCACGGAAGAAGAATACAAAAGGATTTCCGCCACATTTGACAGCTGTATCGAATCTCTTGGAATGAAAGAAACGTTCGCCAGTTTCCGTAAGGACCTTTCTCATTATCATACCTTTCGACAGGATTATGGTGTCTGATCGACTTGACATTTTGTCGACAAGTATATTGTGGGTTTGCTTAGGTTAGGTCAGGTTAGTACAGTTTATGTGACACCAAATTAGGTTAGGTTAGCAAAGGTTAGGTTACACCAGGTTAGGTTAAGTTATTTTTTTAGAGTGTCGAAATTGAGAAGAGGTCTTAACAATAACCATCTCTACTCAACCGGTCAACTTTGGAACAATCTTCCTCGATCCATCTTTCCCCCTGTCTATGACCTCCAATCTTTCAAACGGAGAGTGTCTAGGCATCTTTAAAACCCTGGACCTTGATTTTGGTTCTCTTCTTCTTCTATGGCGGGGAGGGGGCGCTTGCCCTTGGCCCCTCCTTCCTGAATAAAAAAAAAAATGAACACACATAAAAATATACTCCGTTGAAACGACCAAATTATTCGACAATACATTCATTTAGCAAATTCAACCATTTAAGTTTGTTACCAGAAAAATAAAACTGGTTAACCCAACTCTGGTTAAATAAACCATCTGATTTGGTTGTCAAATAAGTGTCCATATACATATTTGGGTTGTTTCAACTCAAATTTTTTTCTGTTTTCGTATTTCCGAGATGAGATGAAATGAAGGATTCGATTATGTGTGTGTGTGTGTGTGTGTGTGTGTGTGTGTATTATATATACTGAGAGAAAGAGAGAGAGAGAGAGAGAGAGAGAGAGAGAGAGAGAGAGAGAGAGAGAGAGAGAGAAAGCTTTTCAGTTTAATTTCTAAGTATTTCCGTTCCCCTTTGACAGAAGAAGCTCATTCCCGTGAGGATGGACATACCCATAATGAGCGATTGAGGTTGTACCTCCCTTACGTACAGTTCCTCAAGTCGAAAAACCCAGCAACAGCCACTGAATTTCGATGCTGTTTTGGTCGTGCAACAAAGTCAGTAAGTACATAAATATTGAATCAAAATTATTATCTTAAAACAGTTTCATAACAGTTTTTTTTCTTTTTTTTTTTTCTTTCTTCTTGTAACCACGCTTCTTAAAGAGACAACCTCGTAGGGACCAGCTGCTCTGTTGCTGTTTGGCGTCCTTTATATATATATATATATATATATATATGCGCGCCTCGGTGGTGTAATCGTTACTATCACTGACTACGAATCCATTGTCCCCGAATTCGATTCCAGCCGAGGAAAAGCGGCGCGTAGCTCACCCAGCTGTTCATCCTTCCTTCGGTTGGTAGATGAATGGGTATTATAAAAATCCCTCACGTAAATGCCGCAGAGGGGTCGAACACAGGTTGATTCTAAACATTTGGTCAACCCCTTCGTACAACTGTACTGTATATATATATATATATTATATAATATATATATATATATATATATACAGTATATATATATATATATATATATAAATAATGGGTATTCTTTTAGTTTTGCCAGTGGTGTTGGCACAAGTTTTCCATGCATGGCATACCAATTGAAGTTAAAAGAATTGCCTCAATATTTGTAAATAGGATGGTTGCTTACAAAAAAAGATATAAACTTCATTGTAGTATTTTAATATATTTTTTATTGATATAATTTCTTGCTCTGCTTAATTATTATTTTTATTATTATTATTATTATTATTATTATTATTATATTATTTTAGAAACTTTGTTAATTGTAAATTTAACTCATTTTTCAGCTTGGTCATGACAAAAATATCAACAGAAATTATTTTAGGTCAAAAATAACCCAAAAAGTCACCGCAGACCCAGAAGCGTTGGAAGCTCTCCTTTCTGCTATTGATTCATGCCCGCACGAAGTAGCGAACTGTGACGTAAGGCTAGATATTCCTTTATATATATATATATATATATATATATATATATATATATATATATATATATATATATATATATATATATATATAAGTTGTGACGTTGGCAATACGTAAAATGTTTGAGTTCGCTTTAATTACTATTATCTTACATAATATTTTAACAATAATATTTTGTATCGCAGGGTCAACAGTACAGAAGATGTTTCCTTGAAGTTTGCAGCAAAACCATTAACGTTTAAAGACGTGCCCATACCCCTTTTCAAAGCCTCTTTATCAGACCACCAGAGCGAAGTAACTAAAGCGGGAAAGGAACCATCTAACGACCTCCCCACCCCCATCCGACAGATACTCGCGACATATTGACCGCTTCATTGAATCTGAATCCACTAATTTGACCTAAGTTATAGAATATTTCTTTATATATATATATATATATATATATATATATATATATTTCAGTCGATAAATTTTAGGACGTAAGATAATGCAATTAATAATGTCCTTTATCTTTCATTAAATATTTTTAATTTTAAAATTTTTGTTTTTAATGTAACTGAAAAATATATGAGAATTACAAAATTGGTTTCTTTTGCCCTTTTTTTGCAAGCGAATGTACTAATAACAACATTTGAAGTTAAAGATGTCGAATGGCAAATCCCGTTTTCAGACAAGGCTCGAAAGAAACATGCCTGAAATACCCATTACCCAGTCTTCAGGAAAAGCGTAAAAGTAGTGAACCCAAAATGTAAAAATCTCGGATACTGCACATATGAAACAAATGAAATAGTTATCAGATAAAGGCTACGTCTTGGTCACTGTTTCCCATCAATCGACGAAGCTAAGCGACTTTGGGTCTGGAGAATAGTTGGATGTGAGGCCGCATTCTCCGTCCTGATTATGTAGTGACCCGGGGTTCGGATCCCACGTAAAACTGTAGATCCCCTTCGTCATATAACCTAAAACGTTGCGAAGATTAAACAATCCAACCAAACAACAAACAACAGTTATGAAATAGACATAATGTTTAGAAAAAATGTATAAAAATATATTTTGATACAGTTTACAACATTGTATCAATTCACTTCGAAAGTTAGGACTTGAATTGGATGAAATGTTGTAAACTGCACAGAATTAATTTAAATACTGTATCCATTTAATTCCAAAGGTTGGTAATATGAATATGATCACTATAATATTAATATAATTGTCTCCTGAATGATATCAAAACAAATCTAACTGTTAATTTAAATGAACATAATATTATGTTTCTATATAACTGCTCGTCTCGCGTGCTCAAAATACAAGCCTCTGTTTCCATGCATATATATACAGGGTGTGTATAAAGTAACGCGAGTGAAGAGACAAATCCGATTTGAATTATATTAACGGGAGTGAACATGGACGAGATATTTATTACATGTACTTTATAACAACTGTAATGTACAACATGTACTATATAACAACTTTATAACAACTGCATATTCCATAGTAATGTTTATAAGAGGTGTCCAAAATGATTTTTACGAGTTAAAAAAACTAGTTGAAACTAATTTAAACCAGTTCAAATCGGATTTATCTCTTCACTCGCGTTACTTTATACACACCCTGTACATCTCACCTATTTAATACGTGAATAATAATAGTAATGATGATAATAATAATACTAATAATAATAATTATTATTATTATTATTATCATTATTATTAGGAGCTATTGAAAAATAGGGACCCCAGCCTTCTTTAGTTAGGCTTATAAGGCTAACTAACGAAAATATGACGACCTAACCTAACCAATCGTTAGGTTAACTGTACGCCCTTGACGATTGGTTAGGTTAGGTCATGATATTTTCGTTAGTTAGCCTTATAAAGCTAACTAAAGAAGGCTGGGATCCCTATTCTTCAATAGCTCCTATTATTATAATAAAGGTACCATTCATTAAGTAAATTGGTTGCATAAATGGCCCAGTTTATTGCCGACTGTGTATGAAGGCTTTCCAGAGCTAAAGTCCTTTCAAAGTTCATGATACTCTTATATTATATAAGTAATTACTAAAGTACTATTATTATATGCCATGTCGTGCCATGTCATTATCATGTCCACTTTAGGTATCCAAAATTCAATGACAAGGCTAAAGAATTTCAAATTAAGCTGTCAACTGTCAACATCATTTCTTTCAAACTAATATTGAAATTATATAATCTAAATAATGTACATTCATAATTTGATATATATGAAAGTGAAAAATGAATGAAGGTGAAAAATGAATGAAAGTGAAAAAGTTTATTAGCAGACCAATAGTCTATATGAGAAATAGTGAGGATCACCTGAAGATCAGGGTCCCAGCCTTCTTTAGTTAGTCTTATAAGGCTAACTAACGAAAATATCACGACCTAATCTAACCAATCGTTAGGTCAACTGTACGTCCTTGACGATTGGTTAGGTTAAGTCGTGATATTTTCGTTAGATAGCCTTATAAAGCTAACTAAAGAAGGCTGGGGACCCTGATCTTCAGGTGATCCAACAGTAATAATACAAACTGAGGAGCAAGTGTAGTTACGTCCCCCTGACGCGCAAGGGGACACAAACTACAGTAGGATCTTCAGGAGACATTTTTTAAATGAATCCATCAAATAAAACGTTAAAACTAACGAAAATATTACGACTTAACCTAACCGATCGTCAATATATATACATATATATATATATATATACATACAGTATATATATATATATATATATATATATATATATATATATATATATATATAATAAATTGACGATTGGTTAGGTTAAGTCGCAATATTTTATTTTCGTTAGTTTTAACGTTTTATTTGATTAGGTATACGCGGACAAAGTTGGGGAACGCAAACTACACTAGGATAATGTAGGAGAACGTAAAACTACACTTGGATAATGTAGGGGAACGTCAATTACACTAGGCACCACAGGGGACGTAAACTACACTTGCTCTCAAACTGAAATACATTGAAAATACAAGTATTATGAATTGGATAAAATTAATGAAAAATAGCAATGTTGAAGTCAAGTGGAGCTACAGACAAACATTCCATGGCATGAATTCCATAGCTTAGATGACATATGGCAGGATGATAAATAGCTTGGATAACTGGGTGGTTAATTTTTTAATTCTTTGCATGGACTGTATTCAATACGTCTTGTTACCTCCGGGAAGTTTGAAACATTGTGGACTTTTGTAGGAGTCTGAAAGACCTGTTATAAGCAAATTGTGGTTCTGCCAGAACCTTTTTTGTGATTCAACTAGAGTTGCTGCCCATATATACTAGTACAGAAGGTACGAAAGAGAGTGGCTTTAGCTTCATTTGTACAGAATCGGAATTTCCTTATAGTCATGTTTGCTTTAGCACAGAGGCTTCGATATTGCTTTCTTATATCCGAGTTATAACTCAAGGAGCTGATGATAATTTGACCCGAAGTACTTAAATTCTTGTACTTCCTCTATTGGTTCACCTCTCATTTTGAAACTAATATCAGCTGGCTGATTAGAGCTTTTGGAATGGTATTCGCAGCGGTTTAGAAGACATTCTAGACCTTCAACAGAATAACCTATTAACACCATATTATCGGCATAGACTAAGTCATTTATCCTCATGTTAATTGTTGGCAGGAGGGCATTTTTGTCATCCGTTTCCTTCCTAACAAATTTTCAGAAATTTTTATTACCATTATTTAAGTTAGCCTCACATGCTTTAGATGCTCAATAGAATCTTCTTCCTGTTTACACCGCCTTATGGCTGCTTTATACTGACCCCTACTTCTACACCTATTCATACAAACCGGTTCTATTTTAGGTTTACCATGAAGGCACCATAAATAGTAAACGTTTTTCGATTCCCTCTTGAGAGGGGCAATAAAATCATTCCATCCAGGAATAATTTTAGTGTGATTTGTAAGATTTAAACAGGGGCCTTCTTGCTTCCCTTAATATGGATACTAAGTTATTATAATACCTGTCTATGAGTTTACAGTGAGAATCATTTGAACAAAGATTACTAATTTACTACAGGCAAAATGCAAAATTTCTAAATTACTAAAGAGATGAACTGTTTTGTCTTTATATTATATTCTCTGTTGCTTATTAACATTAGACAATCGATGTTATTATTCTTAGAAATATATACTGTATATATGAAAAGTTATATTAAAGCCAACGAGATATAAGAACGAAAACCGTCAAATCCAAAAATGGTCAAATCCTTAGTCGACCTTATACTGTTTTGGGTTTGACCCTCTATTGAGGGTATATCATACGAGTATTGTTGACATCATTCATGTAACACACACACATACACACATACATATATATATATTGTTCACAGATATCGTATTTGCTAGCACCAATCGACCAGGGAAGTACTCCAGAGGGGGACGTTAGGCAGGACACAGGGAGTACTGGGACTCCCGTTTCTCCTGTCGCTGTCCTCTTTAGCTGATCTTTTTTCGTCTCATCTACACTGTGAGCAGTCCAGCATGCTTTCAATTTTACATACTACACAATCTTTTCAAAAATTATATATATAAAAAAGGCATTATGGGTCTCGAAGACCTTGACTTCGGCCCTCTCCTTCTTATGTAGGTGGGGGGGGGGGGCATTTATGTTGGCACTCACCCTTAGCCCCTCCCTCCTAAATAACAAAAAAACTTAATAAAAGGAAGCCTATTATTTTCGTCTGATTTTCACCTGCTGAAGGTCAACCTAAACGTTGGAAATCCATCCATTCATCCCTCCCATCTTGCAAAATAAAATTTTATATATATATACAGGGTGTTTCAGTAGGAAAGGTCAATACTTCGGGAGGTGATAGTATCGGTCATTGTGAGAAAAAAAGTTCATATGAATATGTGTCTAATTCTGAATGGTTACGGAGATAGAGCGGTTTGAATCTGATGCGCGCGCAGCTCTTCCTTCCCCTTCCCTCCCCTATAACCTTGAACCATGTAAGCTGTAATGTAAGCATGTAACATAAACCAATCGACAGCTGACTGTTGTGAGTGACATTGTTTGGTGTTTGAAGCAGTGTTAAGAATGCCACACACCTTCACACATGCCGAATATGCAGATATGGACTTAGGCTGACCATACGTACCGTTTTGAACGGGACAGTACCGTTTTGTATGGGTTTTTGTATGGGTTCTGTCACTGAAGAATAATTGTAAGCTCAATATGTTTATGTACTTACTTTTTCATGAATACAGAATATTACATAACCCCCGTCCCTTTTTTGCCATCCCAATGTCCCGTTTTTGTCTCAAGGAAATATGGTCAGCCTAGATATGGTGTATGTCTACGGTTTTTGCGATGGAAGTGCAACAGCTGCTGTTGCAGAATACCGTCGACAATTTCCGAACCGCATAATTCCGGATCGAAGAGTGTTTACCAGGGTTTTCAACACATTGCGTGAGATTGGTACACTTCCCAGCGCTCATGTTTCATCTGAACATGAAGGTCAACAAAATGTGGATGAAGTTGAAACATTCTTCAGTTGGTAAAGCGTAGTCCTACTACTAGCTCACGAAGAATTTCTGCACGTCTCGGAGTACCACACACAAGAGTATGGCAAACATTACGTGAGGAAGGCTTGCATCCATATCATGTACAGCGTGTACAACACCTTCAACCAGGAGACGGAGACGCTGCCATGCGACTGGAATTTTGTCATTGGGTAAATGCTAATCGCCGATTGCTTCGATTAATACTGTTCACCGATGAAGCTACTTTCACCAGTGACGGTATCAACAACACTCGTAACTCTCATCGGTGGGTGGTCAGACGAAAATCCAAATGCCACTGTGGAAACAAATTTTCAACGTCGCCTCTCTGCCAATGTGTGGTGCGGTATCATCGATGATCAGCTGATTGGCCCTGTTACTTTAGAGAATCGTCTTACAGGACAAAGTTACCTAGAATTTCTGCAAAATCAATTGCCAGGACTATTGGAGGATGTTCCTTTGGCTACACGCGCTGGTATGTACTTTCAGCATGACGGAGCTCTTCCACATTCTACCCGTCTGGTGATGCAATACCTAAATCAAACTTTCCCTGGTCGATGGATCGGCCGCGGTGGTCCCATTCAATGGCCACCAAGGTCTCCAGACCTCTCTCCGTTAGATTATTGTTTGTGGGGGTGGATGAAAAGTCAAGTTTACAAAAGAAAGGTGGATACACGAGACGAATTGCTCGCGCGCATTTTGGATGCTGCTGCTGCCCGCATAAAGGAACGTCAATATCAACTCAGACGAACAACACGCGATCTTCGCACACGAGTTGCAAAGTGCATTGACGGTGGGATTTTCGAAAACGTATTGTAAACTGTAACAAATTTGTCATTTCTGTATCTGATACCATTCAAAATGCCAATATTTAAACATTAAATGTTAGAAACAGTAATTTGTTTCTCTTTCTTGATTACCACTAACAATGCTTTTGTATTTGTGGATTCAAACAGCTCTATCTCCGTAACCATTCAGAATTAGACACATGTTCACATGAACTTTTTTTCTCACAATGACCGATACTATCACCTCCCGACAGAGCTGGGCAATAAATACATTGAATGTATTTAAATACTAAATACTAAATACATGGGAGAAATGTATTTAAATACTAAATACTAAATACATTTTACGAATGTATTTAGATACTAAATACAAAATACATCAATTGTATTTAAATACATTTGTAAATACATTTTAAATACATACAAATTTTAACATATGCATTCACTAATTCATATTTTGATAAATTTCTACTTTAGGGGACACGGTGAATTTCGAAATAAATACACCACTCGATAGATCAGACGACTTTAAAAGCTTTTTCATCAATGAATTTTCCATCGCAAATTGGACTGATTGCAACGAGTTAGTTACACAGGCCCACTTAAGGCAGAGCCGTTTTGTACGATTATTCGGTCAATTTCAAGATTTTTTTGATGTCTAAAAAAACACTTACCTTCAGATGAGTGTACAGATTCGTTGTAGCATTGCTTGCAGCAGAGACTTCGTGTTTACACAGCAAGCAGGTGCACTTTACCTTATTACCGTCTTTAGATTTAATTTTAAAGTATTTTCCATCAAACAGAGGGTGCACTAAATTGTTATCTGCAGATATATCACTGTTTGATTCACCGGATTTGCTTGTTGAAGCCATGACACGCACACGGTAAAGAAATCAACCGCTTTCGACTAAGAGTGGCACACAACTGATTGAACTGACACGTTGAAACATGAACCATGCTGTACTACACTGTCGACGCGTCGTACTGTGCTCGTACAGAACGTGTATTAAACCAGTAAAAGTATTTACATTTTTATATTTTGAGTATTTAAATACATTGTATTTAAATACTCATTAAAGTATTTAAATACTATATTTAAATACATGAAAAACAATGTATTTATAAATACAGTTCTAAATACACAAATGTATTTAAATACGTATTTAAATACAAATGTATTTAAATACTGCCCAGCTCTGCCTCCCGAAGTATTGACCTTTCCTCCTGAAACACCCTGTATATACTGTATATGTATATATACAACAAGCAAAATATAAATTAAGTAAATTGCTTTTCATATTGGATACGCTTTAGATTAAACTGAAAGCATAAACGTCTACCTTTATTATTTAAAATAAAACTATAATATGAGTAACTCTCTTTAGATTTCCCATTTGACAAAGAGAGGATTAAAATATATTAAACATTTTTAGATGGATTAATAAAATAATTTTAAGGAGATTAAACTTAATTGCAATTACATCTGTAACGGAGCGGCTGCGCAAAAGAGAATTTGAAATGATAAAGCAGCTACAGAGAGATTATTGAGATTAAATACATGCATTTTTCGGTATCACTCAGAGAGACCAGCGCCCGTATAGAATCCCTAAACTAGTGTGGTAGCAGGATTTATTACCTCATTAGTTTTTATTACTCCATAAGGGTGGTATATTTTAAGAACTCGTACGTATTAAGTATAGTAAAAAGAATACGCCACACCCACACACGCGCGTGTGTGAGTCTGTGCGTGTGTTTTCTTGTATTTCGCTCAGATAAAAACGGGATATGATTAAGGTCAGGTTACGTTACGCTAAGTTAGAGAAGGCATTTTTTTCGGTGTTTCAGATTGGATAAATGTCGCGATATGGAACTAAATGTATGAAAATGTCGCGGTTTTGTGGGGGTAACCAAATTTGTGTGTGCAAATGCAAAATAATGAGGCTGATTTTGTCCTGGTGAACGCCAGACGATTTTTATTAAGTCTCAGAAAAGAACCTTGCGGGCGTTAAATGGTTAAAATGAAAACAAATATTTTTAGCTCAATATATTTGAATATTCATATATTCGACAAGCCTAAATATTTTTTAAATTTGCTAAATGTGTATTTAAAATATATATATATATATATACACACACACAGGGTGAGTCAAAAGTCTCCATACATAGGCAAAATGGTCACTTTATTATGCAATCACTTGTAAGTCACAAAATATGCTCTATGTGGGCACCATTACACTCAATGCACATACGGATGCGTTCCTCCCAGTCATTCGCTAAGATACTGCAACATTTGCATTTTGTATGGATGCCATCTGTGCTCTTTCATAATGCGGACGATACTCCTCTGGCTGACACCGCATTCTGCAGACATCCGTCGAGTGCTTTTTTGGGGACTCTTTGCGAACGCTGCCAGCACCATGGTCGCTGTGCCTTCATCGGTGGCTGTTCGTGGACGGCCACTTCTCGGTTGGTCTGCAACACTTCCAGTCTTCTTGAACTTCTCAATGAGTTTGGCAACGGTGTCGTGTGTGATGCGCGTGCCGGGGGCGTGTCTCCTGTTAAAATCCTCGGCAACCTTGCGACAGCTTCCTGATCCTGCCAGAAGAATGATCTCTATACGCCCGGGAAACGAACCAAGGGCCTTCCAATTGCCGGTTGGATGCGCTACCATTACACTACGGACCTCGATCAATCATAAATTTATTCGTTATTTCTCTTCCCCGTGTGCAGAGACGCTCCTTATTTACGTCGTTTCTATTCATATATATATAATATTATATATATAATATAATAATAATATATATATATATAATATATATATATATATATATGCACTAAAATCACAAAATAACACGTGACCTTATTAATAAGCAAACAACCACAAGGAAAAGGAAACACAAAGTCCGAGCGCTTTCGTGATATGTTCACATTATCAAGGAGGAACAGAAAATAGACGGAGATACAAAGTAAATGAGTTAAATAGACAAGCAAAAAATTCACAATTGGCACCTCAAATTAAAGGCCTTAAAGCCCTCTAAAGATTTTTTCAATTGATAACATAATCTGTAGGCAGCTAAATTACAAAATATAAAAAAAAATATATACTGTATAGATGAAATTAGACAAAAAGAAAACCAATACAGAGAAAAAAAATTATTATAATGGTTATTAACACTAATATTTAATTAAAACAGGCAATTAATTGGCAAGAATTTAATGAAAAACAAATAGATAACGTAGATAACAAATAGATAACATAATCTGTAGGCTGCTTAATTACTATACAGATGAAATTAGACAAAACACCAGTACAGAAAACCAAAAAAAATTATTATAATGGTTATTAACACTAATATTTAATTGAAGTAGGAAAAATTAAGAGGCCCGAAATTAATGAAAACAAAGGGAAAGTTGCCATCGTCTTACAGATTATTACAAAATTTCTACAAACAATCTGGAAAAAAATTGTTTTCCCAACAGCAACCCACTTCAAAAATCCAATAAACCACCCAGCAACCAAAGATTATACACGAAAGAAATATTACAATTAAAATAGACACATAAGAATGTTAACAGTTCTTACAATAATATTTATTTATTTAACCAGGGCAAACCATTAAGAGGCAAAAAATGCGGTTAAGAAAACAGTAGGCCCATCGCCAGCTTACTGACAATGTACGAATCTAATTTGTACAACCCAGGGCTAATATTAAGGACCAAATCCGCATTATTCTTGATCACACTTGATTCCAATATATTTCTGCTAACAATAGATTTACTAAACCTTAATTTGGAAGCATTTTTCCAATCAATGGGATGATTAGAATCTCTTACGTGAATGAAAATGGCGTTAGATTCCTGGCCACTTCTTATACTGTATTGATGCTGTTTAATACGTAACTCAAGGGTCTTACCAGTTTGGCCAATGTAAAATTTATTACATATTGTGCAAGGGATTTTATAAACACAACCATGTTCACTTAAAGGGGAGTTCTTAATCAATGAATTCTTAATTACATCTAAATTTTTGAACGCAATATTTACGTTAAAAGTCCTCAGCAGATTCGGCAGCTCAAGGAAATTTTCTCTGAATGGTAACACTAAAACATTTTTTGTGTTATAAGGAATCTTATCCTTTACTTCGTAGAAGGTTTTCTTTGCCATTTTTAAGGACTTATCTATGCAGTTCTTTGGGTATTTTAAATCAAAAGCAATTTTGTATATTTTACTAATTTCATCGTCAATAAACTCAGGGTTACAAATTCGTAGGCCTCTTAGAAACAAAGTAGAAAGAACGGATCGTTTTACATTAATGTGGTGATCAGAATAATAATGTATATAGGAACAATTATTAGTGGGTTTTCTGTAAATATTGTACTTAAACTTTTTTCCAGACCTATATATTAAAACATCTAAAAAAGGGATCGAAGAATCTTTTTCTATTTCAACTGTAAAATTGATAGAGGGAATTAAATTATTAAGTTTGGGTAGGAATTCATTGAGATTTAAAGTCACTGGCCAAAGACAAAGAACATCATCTACATATCTAAACCATGGAACATAATTTGGCAGAATCTTCCTTAATAACTTACTTTCAAAAAACTCCATATATACAATATACAAAAATCAGCTTTACTTACGAATACTTCAGTCTCAACTAAATATGGATTCTTTTACTTAAAAATACGATTATTTTTATGTTCAGTCTATTAATATTAGATTGTTGGTCTATTAATATTAGAGTGTTGGAAGTTGTGCGCTTATGTTTAGTAAGCACAAGTCCAAAAGTTAACTGAAAATTTAATTAACAAGAATGAACTCGACTCTCAATTAATCATTTGCATACGTTGCAAAGCAAGGCTAAGTTGTTACTCAAAGATAAGCTAACTAAAATTAATCTAATCAGTAAGGGAAAAAGTTAATTACGAGATAATCTATATATAATTTGCTACCAGGAGGATAAAGCCCATATTACACGTCCGTTTTTGCCATTTTTCACGGCTGTATATCGCGCCTCGCTTTAAACCAAGTGGAGCCCTTTATACATTAAATAGCAACAAATATGAATGAATTACCTTTTCCAGTTAATAGCGAACATTTATTTTATTAACGTAGTAAGTTATAAACACAGTTGTTAAATTATTTCCAAACTTTTAAAAGAAAACTGGGAATTATCAAACAAACTTTAGAAGTTAAAAATTGCATTACATTACTATATTAAATTTTCATTTGATCACACTTATACTATATATTTTTTATAACAGAAGGATAACTAATTTATTTGTACATTTACATATCTGTTATTATTTACATACCTATTATCATTTACATATCTATTATCATATCTATGTTCCAACGTTTTTAGATCGACGTAACACTCTTTGCTAACGTTCTTTTCTAAGTATCAATCACCATTAAGGAAGGGAGGAAATGCTCGTACCACCAAATCAAAACTGTAGGGAAGGTTGACTGTGATGTTCAATCTTGAATTTTCAGCCTTGTCTGAAAACTTTTCTTTTTTCTAATGATATTCATCGGCATTTGGACTGAATCAAAATCCTGATTTTGGCCTTACTCATTGGCACCAAATAATTTAAAATCTACCTGGACTGCAAATTGGATAGCATATAAACCCACTGTTGGAAAAAATACGAGTTAATGACCTTACCTTATGAACCTTATGTTGTTTCGTGCGTTGGTCTCTCTTCACACGGAGGTCAAGCTGGTGGCCCCGCCTCTACACCTTCAATCAATATTATTTTTGAAAACAAGAAAGTAATTACGAAATAGGAAGATGCGTATTTATAACTCTCTCGCGTACCACCTAAAAGAACTCCGCGTATCACAGGTTAGGAATCGCTAGTACGTATAATTGAATAGATTATTTTTAGTGTTAATAAAGTTTATGTTAAATAGTTTTAATTATAAACTACAACTTATACCATAATTTTACTTTCATATTAGATGTGGACAAAGGGTGTACGCAAAAATAAACGAGCATATTTTTTATTCAATTTCGACACCCTTAAAACATGTCAAATTTTGGACAGACTTTTTTTTTCTAGAAGGTGTCCACTCTTGCACAGACCTGTCTAGAAATTAAATGTATATTTTGATGAATTTTAGATACTGTACATTAAGACATGTCAGAATTTGACAAGTATTTCCTATAATGTGTCCACTTTCACCTCACCCCAACTTCGACGAGGTTTGACAGGTTTAAAGCTTGTCCATCTGACAGGTTTTTAGGGTGACTTGACATATTTCCATTTTCAGTGCTGAATTTTTCAATGAAATTACTATTGCGAATGTTTCATTACATTAATAATCTTTATCGTTCTTCTGAGGGCAAATTCGATGGGATGCCTAATACAGGGTGCGTATAAAGTAACGCAAGTGAAGAAACAAATCTGATTTGAAGTGGCTTAAACTAGTTTCGTAACCCAAGTGAAGAGACAAATCCGATTTGAACTGATTTAAATTATAAACCTTATAAAACTCTAATAAACTCTTAAACTCTCATAAACCTTACTATCGAATATACAGTTGTCATAAAATACATGTAATAAATATTACTCGTCCATGTTCACTTGCCTTACTTTATACACACACCCGATACATCTGACCATAACCATATATATATATATATATATATATATATATATATATATAATATATATATATATAAGTTTAGAGGTGCTCTAATGGAATTTTGCTGGTCTTTAGTTAACATTTAATGGGGAGCGGTCACTTTACGGATTTTAGTCTAACAACAGACCCTTTTTTTCCCTTTTAGAGAAAACTCACTCGTATTAAAAGGGTTAATTTTGCATCCATGATGATGTCCTTCGTGCGTGTCAAAATCACTCGAGAACAGAAACAAACTGAAGAAATATTTTTTGATTTTAATAAACCATTGTTTATCCGACATTTTTTGTAATTATATCCATTTAAATTATAGTTAGAAAAGTATGAGTAAATTTTGTTTTTTGTAAATTTTTTTGTAATTTAATCAAATGTTTGTGTAAAGTTCTACTAAGCATTTTGTAAAATCTACAAAATGTGTCTTCAAGAAAAAGGGTATTTTAATTTCGAGGGATTTTAGCGTTATTTCGCGGGGGTAATTTAGTTCTCTTTCCAAACACTAGATGGCAAAAGAAAAAAAGAAAAAGCTAATGCAAAAGTGGGCGGAGTTTCAGATCTTGTTATAAATGATCTTTGCTTAACCCCAAAAAGTTTTTGTTTAAAATATCGTGGACACTTTTATAAAAAAAGCTGTTTTTAAATTTAAACTAGAGTTTTCCGCAAGGATAGACATTTTCAGTATACAAATATTACATTTTTTCGGATCACCTGAAGATCAGGGCCCCCAGCCTCAATTACCAAGTGATGTCTTCGTTAAAACTAACGAAAATATCACGACTTAATCTAACCAATCGTCAAGGGTGTACAGTTGACCTAACCGGGTATTCAATTTAATTTATTATTATATTTGGTGCTGTAAAGCAAAAAACAAGAATACATGGGGGCCCTGATCTTCAGGTGATCCCATTTTTCAGTAATTTTTTGTAATTGGGTACGTTACACCCCAGTTAGCCGTTTAAGGGTTAATTAAAGAGCTAAAACTCCTAAAGATAAAAGACATCATGAAATGGACCATTTGATATTCATTTACAAATGTATACAAACAAAATTATGAACTTAAATTGGGCCAATAAATACTTTGTAGCTCATCAAGTCATTCCTTAGTATAGGATTTTACAACCAAACAAATTATATTTAATTAATTATCCTTCAATTCACATTAGATTATCTTTCTCCCTAAAATCACGTACGTATTTTCGTTAGATTAAAATGATTGAATGATTTTGGTATGGAAATTTTAAATATTTTCCATCTAATTACGTATATAATTAAATTAAATCTCTTTTAATAAATTAATACTGATGAATTTAATATCAATTTCTTGCATTTGTATCTTATTTAATATTCTAGTCCCACTTGACTGTATTATTTACTGCCATTAAAGCCACGCCCACAACTGTTATAAAGGCCTGGGCCACTTCCAGCTTTTGAGGCCCATAGCTAAACCCAATTATTACTTTCACCGCAAAACATTATTCAAACCTGAAAGTTTCTAAATTTGAGGCCCCCCTTAAGCTTGAGGCCCAGGCCAAATGGCCCTCCTAGCTCCCCCCCCACTCAGATAGGCCCTGCCTCAGAAACGAAGAAATACAGTTCTTATTTTTATAATTTTCAGTTAAAAAAAAAAAAATGTATCTGAATATTTCATGAGATAATAAAGTAACCAAAACTGAAATATTAATTTTTAAAAAAAGTGTCTCGTAGTAGTGGGTATGAAAAGAGTATAAATACGGCATCACTTTTTAATTTTTATTTTTTTGTTATTTATTCATTGTATAATCTAAGCTAATTCATATTTTATACTTTGAATTACAAATTCATGTGTTTCGGCTTGCAGTAAAATGTTACGTTCTAACTTTTAATTAATATGTGAGCCCAGTAAAGCCTAAAGCTGAAGGGCTAAACTGAATAAAATAAGCAATAGTGTGTATGTTCCATACTAAAATTTATTTTATTAATAGTTTCATTATACAGGGTGTCCCAGAATTAACTATCTATTTCAATGAAATCGGACAAATTTAATAAAAACTGACATAATTTTGTGTTTATTACTAAATTATGATACAAAAACAAATAGATTTATAAATCATAAGTCAAAACTTTATCTACTTGAATGTGATAAGCCTTTTTCATCAGTGTCGAACGCAAGATTCTATGAACTGTTGTCTTGGATATGTTGTCTTCGACCGGCCTCCCTAACCGAAGTTGTTGGTTCATCCTCAAACAATTGTCGTACCTGTTCGGTACTGTTACGTGCTGTCCTTGGGCGTCCTCTTCCCACCTCGTCGTGTACGGATCCAGTTCTTTTAAATTTGTTCACAAGTTCACGAATCGCTTTGTCTGTAGGACCGGTTCTGTGGAATCTTCTTGTAAATTTTTCTCTGATTTCATTACATTGCATTCCTTTGATACGGGATGTTACAACAAAGATGCGTTCTTGTGTATTCATTATTAATAGGGTTCTGAAAGAGAATGAAAATAAAACTATGAAAAACTATGAAAAAATTATGAAAATAAAATTATGAAAAAAATTTAGAAATTTATACATTTTTAACACATATTAAACATGATAAACATAAATAAAAGTGTGTTTTAAAAAAATTTGTCCGATTTCATTGAAATAGATAGTTAATTCTGGGACACCCGGTATATATATCTGTTATATATTTTCGCCTTTCTGTCTGTCTGTCTGTCTGTCTGTCCTTTATGCAAGCGCAAACCGTTTGACCTAGAGCTACCAAATTTTGCACGGGAACCTCTTATGGGATGAAGAATGTCAACACACAGAGTCGGTCAGCTTGTCTGTTTGTCTGTTTGTATTACGGGCGGCAATATGAAGCTCAAGATTTTCATGACTGTGTTCTTTTCTATAGTTTTATTGACCAAATAATTGAACCGACAGTAATTATTTGGTCAGGGGGGTTTTGGGGGATATCTGATCAGATTCAGAAATCTTGACACAATATGAAGCTCAAAATTTTCACGGCTGCCTTCTTTTCTGTAGTTTAGCCTGTCTGTTTGTCTGTTTGTGAAATTTATCCCGGGCAGTAATGGTGGAAGGGTGGGTGTGGGGGAGGGGTGGTGTAATGGAGAGGGGTGGGGTAATGGGGGAGGGGTGGGGGTAATGGGGAGGGGTTAGCCCCCAAGTTGCATAAAGGGGGGTGAGGGGTTTTGGGAACATTCAGTTGACCTAACCGGCATTCAATTAACCCGGGCAACGTCGGGTACCTCACCTAGTATTTATATATATAAGGGTGTCCCAAAAGTCCCTATCTATTTTGTTGATGGATGTGCATGAACGCGTTATGATAGTAACATGTCGCATCAGAGGAATGAAATGTTGTGAAATTAGAGACCGATTCTCAAAAAGGTTTCATAAGCCTGGACCGACAGATAAAGCAATTCGTGAATTGGTGAACAAATTCAAAAGGACTGGATCTGTGTATGATGAAGGAAGAAGTGGACGCCCAAGAACAGTACAACAAAACATTGAATCTGTTCGCATAATGTTCGAAGACGATCAAAGAATGTCAGTTCGCCAAGCATCCCACAGATTGACCATACCCAAAACAACTGTTCACAGAATCTTGCGTTCGACGCTGAAGAAGAAGTGTTATCACATTCAGCTGTTACACAGCTTACACGAGGAAGATTTTCCAAAACGAGCAGCAATGTGTGCGGAACTGGTCGAACAAATCCAAAATAACAATTTAATGGACCACATTTTGTTTAGCGATGAAGCGACTTTTCACACCTGTGGTAAAATCAATCGACATAATTGTCGCATCTGGGCTAATGAAAAGCCAACTGAGTTCACTGAATGGGAAAGAAACTCACCTAAAGTCAACGTGTGGCTTGGAATGACGAAGTCTAAGATTTACGGGCCCTTTTTCTTTGCAGAGGCTACAGTTACAGGGCCTGTTTACTTTGATATGCTTCAAAATTTTCTAGAACCTCAACTTCTTGAAGATGGCATTCTCGACAATGTAGTCTTTCAGCAGAATGGGGCACCATGTCATTATGCCAGAATTGTTCAGACATACTTAAACGAGCGTTTTCCATATCGTTGGATTGGACGTGGGGGAAATAGGCCCTTGGCAGTGCGACCTCCAGATTTGAGCCCATTGGATTTCTTTGCTTGGGGTTTCATTAAATCAGAGGTCTATCGCAGAAATATCCGAGATTTACCAGATCTGCGAGATCGCATTAGGCAAGCAGTTGAGAAAATAACCCCTGAAATGCTCGGAAATGTGTTCCGCAATGCAGCTGACCGCTTTGAGATTTGCAGAGATACAGATGGAGCACATGTGGAAACTACTAATTAAAGATTTTAATGGTGTAATACTTGTAATTTGTATAGAAATACATCTGTATTCAGGTCAGTGTGATATTTATTTGAAATTCAGCCTATTTCAACAAAATAGATAGGGACTTTTGGGACACCTGTGTGTGTGTGTATATATATATATATATATATATATATATATATATATATATATATATATATATATATATATATATATATGGTAAAAATTGCGATGAAATGACGTTCTATAGTTATATACTAGTCTGCATTCCTACAACACAGTCTCATTTAGGACCTGTAGATGGTGTCTTCCCTCTCAATGTTGTTATCATTTTATTTCTCGTCCAAGAGTGAGATATAGTATGTAAAATGATTGAAGGTTTTGATAATGTCAACTCGGAAAAATATGTCACCTTCAGAAATGCAAATGAAACTCTCAGTAATGGTCTCGGAGCAAGTGTAGTGTACGTCCCCCTGTGGTGCCTAGTGTAGTTTACGTTCCCCTACATTGTCCTAGGGCTACGTCGTAGCTAATGTCGTAACACCGCTTGCTTCCCGTTGATCAGCGAAGTTAAGCGACATTGGGTCTGGGTAGTAATTGGATGGGAAACCGTCCTCCGCGTCCAGATTATGTAACGACCCGTGGTTCGGATCCATCCCACGTAAAGCTGTAGGTCCCCTCCGTCATATGACCTTAGATGTTGCGAAGGAGGTTAAACAAACCCAATCATTATTATTATTACATTATCCTAGTGTAGTTTGCGTTCCCCAACTTTGTCCACGTATACCTAATCAAATAAAACGTTAGAACTAACGAAAATATTACGACTTAACCTAACCTATTACGACTTAACCTAACCAATCGTCACTTTATAGATATATATATATATATATATATATGTGTGTGTGTGTGTGTGTGTGTATATATATATATATATTGACGATTGGTTAGGTTAAATCGCAATATTTTCGTTAGTTTTAACGTTTTATTTGATCGATTCACTTAAAAAATGTCTCCTAAAGATCCTAGTTTAGTTTACGTTCCCCAACTTTGACCTAGTGTAGTTTGTGTTCTTTTGCGTCAGGGGGACGTAAACTACACTTGCTCCATGGTCTCAAATTAGTGAGTAAACATTTTAATTTTAATGAAATTAAAATTTTTTTCTTCAATCGTATAGTTAATTTGTGGAATGGATTCCCAGCCAGCGTAGTTCAATGTAATTCGATCGAATCCTTTAAAAAGAGGCTAGATGCTTATCTTGCCTTAAACCTTCAGTTGGAAGCATTTGTTAGCGCGTAGAAGTATTGTAGAATTTTCACTCGTATTTCCTCCTCTTTACTTTAAAATTTTCACTTAATCTTTAAATTTTTTTCCTTCCTTTAAACCTCTTTTCTCTGTTTTGCTTTAAAACACTAATAAACTGATTTAAACTAACTTGACCTAACCCAACCTAACTTATTCTAACTTCAAAAAATCTGTCAAAAACTTCAAAAAAGTGTCATATCGAGGTGGTGGTGTAAGAATTTTTCCATTTCATTCCGTTTCCATGCAAGACTATTTAACCTCTTTTGGACCACTGGGTCGGATTTGTACCGTTTCCAATACACGCATTCATAACTTAATCCTACAAAATCTTCAGGAGTTAAGAGGTTAAAACCTACAGTATACCTATTAAAAATACATTGAATAGTTTGCCTGTTTGCCTTTGCAAATTCTCTATAGTGTAAAAGCATTTCAACACTTTTTGTCGAGTATAAGAGGAAGCAAACTTGGGATCACCTGAAGATCAGGGCCCCACAGCCTTCTCTAGTTAGCCTTATAAGGCTAACTAACGAAAATATCACGCCCTAACCTAACCAATCGTTAGGTGAACCGTACGCCCCTGACGAGTGGTTAGGTTAGGTCGTGATATTTTCGTTAGTTAGCCTCATAAATCTAACTACAGAAGGCTTGGGGGGGCCCTGATCTTCAGGTGATCCCAAACTTGAATAAAACAAGTTTAATATTAGCCAAATTGTTTGTGGTAAATGATTTAATTCCAAAACATTTCAAATATTTCAACACTTCTTTTTGTCAGATACGAACAGGACGCAAAACTTGAATAAAACATGTTTAACATTAGCGGAATCGTTTGTGTTAAATAATAATGTTTTTAACTGCATTTAAAACTAACGTGGTATATTAAAGGAGATTTCTACTACTAAATGTTGCTATTAACAGAGACATATAACAGACTAAATGTTATATTTATCACTAATCAATTTTTGATAAGATGGATGTGGAAATAGAATGAAAATTGTGACCCTTAATAAATAATATGTACTGTATATTATAATCATCTTATATATATATATATATATATATGTGAAGATGAAAATGAAAAGGTTTATTGGCAGACTATAGTCCATATGACAAACATTATTAATACAATAACAGTTCACATACTAAGGATAGAAATATGTACAGTTGATTAGAAATAATACAGTAGTGTCGAAGTTAAGTGAAACTACAGACGGACGTTTTCGTACCAAGAAGTCCATAGCTTAGAGGTTAAACGGCAGGACTCATGGATAGCTTGGATAATCGGGTTGGTTGATTTTTATAATTCTTTGCATCAGACTGTATTGAGCACGTCCTGTTACCTCAGGTATATATATATATATATATTCTGAGTTCATTCCCATATATATATATATATTTGCTTTGGAAATAACTTTCATTATCTTCAAATGTATTCACCCACGTAAAGTATTAAAACTTGCAGAGTTTACAAATAGAATGTAACCTTACATAAAAAGGTGGTAGAATATGGTAAACACAATGAGTCTACAGTCGGAAGATTAAACCACCATCATGGGCGAACGTTTCTTTCTCTGACGTCTTTAAAAAAGGTAATTTAATGTCTTAAAGAACGATTTTTACAGTTAAAATTTATATTACTTTTAAATGTACGATATTTGTGAACGGAAATTTAAAGTGGTTTCATCGTTTTTTATCATTTCTTTCTCTTTGATCTCAATTTCTAGGAAAATAACATTTCTAAATATTAACTAAAACTGGGAAGATTTTTCCTTACCTACAGAAGATTAAAGTATTAAAGTTTGAAGAAATAGGTTCTCTCTCTCTCTCTCTCTCTCTCTCGCTCTCTCTCTCTATATATATATATATATATATATATATGAAACCTTGGTTACCTTGGTTTTGCTTCCCCAAATTGTTCATTCTGACGAAAGTCACTCTTGTCACTTCACCTTAGACCTACAGTTTAACGTGGAATCCGAACCACAACCCACCAGCAGACCAGCGTCTTAACCACTGGCTACCCAGGGTACCCATTTATCTACCAACCAATTTCTTTATTGTGTGGAAGGATGAACAGCCGGGTTTTTTGCTGCGCACCGCCTGCCGTCACCGGGTCTCGATCCGGGAGCCGATGGATTCGTAGTCAGTGACGCTAACCACTACATCATATATATTTTTTTCTTCTTTTTTCTTCTTCTGTCAAAGAATTAAAGAAATCACTAATTTTTATATTTTTGTATTTTGTTTTTAACCCTTTCGTAACGGTATTTTGTAAATGTGCGTCCTCGAGCTCTTGAATTGGGACGTACCGCGTACGTCCTCGACGCGAAAGGGTTAATATAATCACTGTATAGCATTATCAACGCTACTAGACGAATAACAATCGCAAGAAATGAGTAATCAACCTTCAATAGGACTGATTTTTAACCTCTTCTGTAACAATTTGATTTACAACATTTATCTTTTGAGCAAAATTCTCGTAACCTTTATTTTAAGTACAAATTCTGTAGTATTTATTCTCGTATTGATTTTTGTCTTCACCAAGACAACTTTCGAATACAAATCTCAACATTGTGACAAATTTTATATTTTTCATTTTGATTACAAATAATGTAAATTATATTTTAAATACAAATCTCGTAAACTTCACACATTTCATAATTTATATTTTGAGCACAAATCTCAGGATCTTCAGGATCTTCAGTGTCTCCATTTTAATATATATATATGTGTTAATCTCACCGTCTATGGCCCGGGTTGGTTCGAAGTCGACGGGGGTTCTAGTTTGGTGGCAGCAACGGATGTATTATTTGCAGTAGTTTTCTTTTATATTACTCTCCGAGTTCTTCTATAGTGGCTCGGAGGATTCAGGGAGGCTTACTAAATTCTCTGAAGATTCCCTGACTCTTCTTATAACGTATCAGGGAAGTTTAATGACTAAGTTCTTCTGAAGAGAGCAAGGCTCGAAGGAGAAGATAAAGACTATCTTTTACTGTAATTTACTACTAAAATGTACAGGTAGTGCTCAGCCTCTGAATTGATCTCTGAATGAACATGGAAGATTTTACTTGGGTTTATATACCCCGATTCTAGTAACATCATCATTATTAAAGGTTGAAGAGGCTGCATTGTTTTTGCATGATGTTTGAAAATAAAGTAAATTCTTTGTTATGACAATGGCTAACAGATAAACAGGATATAGGAAGAGGAAGTCATGTTTTTGGCTTAACCCGCATATTTTTAGACCTGTTGTTTTTCCTGATCCGCCGAGTTAATTTTAAAGAACGGAAATTGAATCATGCATTCTTATATTAAGATATGCATATAGGCAAAAATTAAAAGGTTAAGGCAAGACATGACTTCATCTTCTATAACGAAGAGAGAATGCCTATAATCTAAAAAATGATTAAAAATTTTGAAAAGAAGAAGTCACCAATTTTTTGCAATCAGGAAGCAACTCAAAATTTTATTCCAACGAACAAAAAATTACAAAAAAATAACAATATCGCTGAATGTACATTTCTATATGATCTAGTGCAATCCAAGTACGATGTACTTTTGGTTTATTACAATTATGATTACAATCACCAATTAATTCATATTCACTTATGATCGTTAATTACAATTCCATTGAAGTATATTTTCTCTGTCATTAATTACATTATTAAATACATTATATTAAATTACTATCGCTTAAGTAGATTAATTACATTATAAATTTTTATCATCAATTACAGTGTATATATATATATAAAACACGTGAAAATTGTGTTATGAATTGGCATTAGAGCGAGAGATTTATTTTTGTTTCAGAAGTTATTTGCTTCCGCGATGATTAGCAGAATTCGAACACTCGCCTAACTATTTTTGAGATTGCAAGAAATCAATTAATTTTAAAGAAAAGGAAATGAAAAGAATACATGTGGACGTACGTACATGTGAGTATGAATTGAACAACAAATAACTTCCTATGTAAAAATTAATAATTGAATATAAGATCATACAGGAATTTTTCATTTTTACACACACACACACACACACACACATATATATATATATATATATATATATATACTGTATAGTGTATATATATATAATTTTTTTTTTTCATAACATTTTAGTCTGTTTTAATAATTAAAACATTGTATGTTTTCATGACATTTCTCTCCTCTAATCTGGGTTTCTGGTATAAATCTAGATTAATTGGATTGGATTAATGTTGTGAACATTATTTTAAACATCGTTTTGTTATTTTCATCACATTTGTCAAGGGTTAAAGATGCGGTTCAAATTTGTCTCGATTTTTAGATTGATGTGATCCCCACTCCCCCCAAAAATATTAGGGGTAACAGCCATGTCTCATACCTTAGCCTGAGTCAGTTAAATGGGGGTGGCCGTCCCGTCCCGCCGCCGCTTCGTCGTGTAACGTAAGATACAGAAAGACAAACCACCCAGCTCCAGGCAGCTCTGAGGTTCAAACCCACGACTTAGCGAAGTCTCAACATTGCCGGACGACGCCCTAGGGAACTGATCGAACCACGAGATGCTCAGCTTCAACAATATCACATGAATAAATTGAACAACTGTTGATACTGTTGATATTTAGTATCAACAGTTAAATAAGACGTAAAACTGATGGAAAAATAAAAAAAATTGGAGTATCTTTGTATTTTCTTTTCTTTCTCTTATTTTCGCTTTATTTCTTTTTTATTAAGAATGTTAAATTAACGATAACGATTAACGATAACCAAGATAAGGTATCATTTCGTTGTGGTGGACTCGTTGGTAAGTAGAGATAGGGAGAAGTGGAGAAAGTGGTTTCCTGTAAATAACTTTAGATAGCTCCGAAATCAAGTATTAGAAAGAGATCTGTATCTGTGAACATGACAAGAGGTTCGGGAATTTTAGTTTTGCACAATATTAAAGACTCAAGGTTCGGATTCACGCAGTGCGTCAAGACGATCAAAGGATTTTCAGATTAGGACATAATAAAATAACCGAAGCAAAGCGGTAAAGCGACGAAACGTAATCGAAATATATTTAACAGAATATGAATAAATCAGTTATTTGTTATTCATTATCCTTATAATTATTCTTACATTTTTATACGTAAAATTGGATATTCGACACAAAAAATTCGACCATCAATATTGTTTTTCTCTTTTTTTATATCTATAATCTATAATAATAATAAAAGGACGTGTGTGTGTGTGTGTGTGTGTGTGTGTCCAGCCATAACTCCAAAATGGAAGCAGTTACAAACATGAAACTTCACATATATATTGATTAGGTCCCCACTCCCCAGGTTGTGCACCTGGGTGTTAATAAGTTAAATAGTTAAAATTACTGGGCCCGAAGGCCCCAGCACCGCGATTAAACTACAGAAAAGAACGCAGCCGTGAAAATTTTGAGCTTCACATTGTGTCAAGATTTCTGAATCTTAAGATTTTCATGACTAATTATTTGGTCAATAAAACTATAGAAAAGAATACAGTCATGAAAATCTTGAGCTTCACATATAATTAAAACTAGCGGAGCGACCCGGCGTTGCAGGGGTGGATGTTGAACGCTATATATATATATATATATATATATATAGGATATGCCCGGTTAGGTTAATTGAATGCCCGGTTAGGTCAACTGAATGCCCGAGTAGATTAATTGAATACCCGGGTAGGTTAATTGAATGCCCAGTCAGGTTAATTGTACGCCCTTGACGATTGGTTAGGTTAAGTCGTGATATTTTCGTTAGCTTATAGCGTTCAACATCTACCCCGGCAACGCCGGGTCACTCCGCTAGTTACAGATAACAACAATGATTCACATTCATGGACTACCCAATAAGATGTTACTATATATATATATATATAATATATATATATATGTGTGTGTGTGTGTGTGTGTGTGTGTGTGTGTGTGTGTATATTTAATTTTTTGAATCACATCACATAAAATTATGTCGATTCCATCCGGATTAATTTTTATAATTCAAAATACTAACTTCAGTTATAAGACTTTGAATAAAGAAGGCTTAAAAATACTTACCAAAATTAGATACACGAGAATATTAAATGCTCACAAAATACACTCTTTGCTTATTACCGTGACTGTGAGAAGCAACATTCATTTTTTCAAATGTTTCATCCATCAATACACTTTGAAAGTTAATTTTTTTTTAATGATCTTTCCCCATTAATAACCGTATTAATGAATCTCCCTAAATTATCAATCTTAAAAATGATAAGAATTCAATCTAAAGATAATCAGAGAAAGTAAATTAACCAGAAAAACCGAGGAAATTATACTAAAATCAAGAAAATTTAACTCAATTTACATTTAATGACTTTTTAATTTAAAACTAATTTGATCTGAAAGGGTTTCTAACAAACTGTTGTTCGAACTTAGAATATCAAATTATCGACATTGATTCTAACGTTATTAAATGCATAGGATGTAAATACTTAGGTGTCATTATTATTATTATTATTATTATTATTATTATTAATAATAAGAATATACATTTAATCACTAACATCATATTTATTGATTCCAATCTTCATATTGGTTATTAATGCTAAAGAACGTAAGAATAATCCCATTATCTAAAATAATTGGATTTTAAATGGATAATTGGAGAACACTGTAATAAGAAACAGGGTAAATAAGAGTAAATATAAAAACAAATAATATATGAGAAGAAAAACAAGGAACTATTATTATTATATATATATATATATATATATATATACCTTACCTTACCTTACAACCTTACAAAGGTTCCACGTGATGATTTCTCATTTCGCGAAGGTCAAGCGTGTCGCCCCTCCTCTCGAGTTGGCCTGGTGAAGTAGTGAGTTGGATTCTTGCGCTCTCCACCTCACATAGCCAGGTACGCCCGGCTCATCGGGGATTGTTCTGAGCCAGGCGTCAAGTCTTCTTTTGAAGATTTCCACTGCAACTCCCTTCGTGTTTCTTAGGTCTTTGGGCAACTGATTAAATAGTTTTGGTCCTCTCACTACAAAACTATTTTCTTTCAGGGTTAAGGATGTTCCCTGTTCGCCTTCA
>JAJOZX010006175.1:0-75000 GCA_023014485.1 Bathynomus jamesi
TATTGTGAGAGAATGGGGTTTTGTCTGTCATTACTACAATCATATTCGGCGAAAGGTGGACCTGTGACATTTGCCGGGTAGAACAAAGCCTTGTCCGCATTTGCCGATATAAAACGTGCCTTTTCCCAGTTGGCAAAAGCTTTTCTACAAATGTTAACAATTAAACTGTGTAGATATATATATATATATATATATATATATATATATATATATATATAATATATATATATATGTGTGTGTGTGTGTGTGTGTGTGTGTTGTTTGGGTAGTGTCGAGATATACGGTTCTATTGTGCTCCATCTCGGATTATTTTCGGGGAGGAAATGTGTTTACAAGTTTCCAGAATTTTTTATTGTTCTCTGCCCTTCTGGTATAATTCATTTTCGAATATTTTTCTCTATTTTCTGTGTTGTATTGTGTGCGTGTCGTGACGCTATCAGCCATACGATTCATTTGTGGTTGAAGGTTCGTGATCTTCGACCTGAAAAGCCCCAAAACATCCCGCGTATTGTGTGATAGGCTAAATTGATTTTAAAAATAGAATAAATACCAATTTATATTTTGTTGAGAACTCATATATATATATATATTATATATATATATATATATACTGAAAGCTTGTGCATAAAATGAAACCCTTTACCTGGAATATTCTTTTGTTAAGCAGATAGAGGTAGCTTTTGTCATCAAGGACAGCGATAATTTAATCTGTAGATGTACCACAAATATAATATTAACTTCCTGCCCCCGTATACTGAACCGAAAGATACGTCATAAAAAACGCCTTTACCTGTACATTTACAAAATTTATGAAAGGTTATCTTTGTATTTTAGAAATTCGGTTATTGGCGTGAAACGAAAGAGGAGAGAAGATAAAGAAATAATGGATTTAAATAAGTTATAATAAGAGACAAAACACAGCGATATATTTTTTATGGGTATATCTGACATGCCCCAGATTTTACAACCCTGTGGACGGAACCCAGGACCTCTGGTTGGAGGCTAGGCGGGCCTATGCGTTAAGCCCCGCCCAAAATTCACTGATAGTCAATAGGAAGCTCGCGAATCGGGTATTGTGAGATGTTGACAATTACGAGCCCCATTTATAAAAGGGGTCACTTTCATCTCAGAGCCTCAATTCATGCATTTTTTTCGAACAGTGCTTTTGAAATACCTCGCCATGAGCCAGCTCTACAACTCTCCCGAATTGTTTGAAAACGAGGATGTCCTATCGCTCTCTACAATTTATCTTATCAACGCTGTAGACCAAAGTGAACTTCTCTCAACGCAGACTGTTACAGAAATTTGTGGCGGCATGAACGATTTTCAAGCTAAGGACTTCGCAGAGATGTAAGTAATTAATTTGTAATTATATACTCTGATTCATTCAGTGTTACTTATAAAAGGCCACAATAAATGCGTTTTGAAAAATAGTTTGTGCTTTATTCTCAGTCTATATACATCGCTTCAATCAGTGTTAAATAATTTATAAAAATTCGTAATAAAACGAAGTGAAATGCTATCACCCAGCTAATCTTCCTTTTGAGCTGTAAATTAGTGTGCTTGTTTTTGCCCATTCTCTGATTCCTTCGCGGTTATTTCAGCATATATATATAGTGTGGCTTTAATTCTACATTGCTCGATAACTTAAAAAATTATACAGCTCTGCTGTAGGATTTTAGAAATATTAAAACTTTTAAGAATTGCCGGTAGACGAAGCGTAGCACACCCAGCTAATCTTCCTTTTGAGCTGTAAATTAGTGTACTTGTTTTTGCCCGTTCTCTGTTTCCTTCGCAGTTATTTCGGCGAAGGATACCTTATGAACCTTATGTTGTTTCGTGCGTTGGTCTCTCTTCACATGGAGGTCAAGCTGGTGGCCCCGCCTCTAAAAACGATATATATATATATATATATATATATATATATATATATATATATATATGGTGTGGCTTTAATTGTACATTTCGCGATAACTTAAAAATTTATAGACAGCCCTGCTGTAGGATTCTAGAAATATTAAAAACTTTTAAGAATTGCTTGCGGGCACAGGTTCGGGACCTGTTGCCGGCAGACGATGCCTTAGCACTCTTACTTTTGAAAACTGTCAGGATATCTGCTTTGTGATTATAATTTGCCAGGCGTCCTAATCGGGATTTTCCCTTATTGTGTCTCTTTAATTAAACTATCATAATTTAATTTTACTTAACTTTATTTGATTCAGCATGAACTAATCATGTTAACTTCTCATTAAAGGAGCGAAACGGAACTTGAACGTGTTATAGCTACTTTTCGTTTTGATGAAAGGGAATAAATGATATGGATGCTTTACCGCACAACCGACCCAGCGACCTGAACACAGAGGTCGAGGTATTGGCTCACATCCGGTCCAACGAATGCCAGGTCGTCGAGGAAGTAATGTAAGTATTTCTTGGGGTTAAGAACAAAACACATTGTATTTTCATTTAATTTATTAAATGGTAGAAAACATATACAAAGCGGAACCAGCGTCCATTAAATAAGTCTTAATGGAGACATTTTACAAATACACCTTTACACAATACAGCGTACTTTACACATACAGCGGAACCTTTTTTAATTTGTCTGCATACCGTTTTATCATTCATTTCAGTGTCGCACAAATCGAATAATTTTTAAAAATTTATAAATATCTTCCCACGTGACAGTGGGAGAAATGAAAGGCGTACATGCCGCACGTGTTGCTAAAATATCGTTGAAAACGGCATGGATTCCATACAATCTCAGGTACATGTATCTGCTCGATAAATTGTGCAACCACAGGGTCATTCCAGGGCTGAGTGCCGAGTGAATCAAAATAGTACTAGGGGCACTCAATATATTTTGCCCCACCATTTTTTCTTAGCTGAATAATAGGCTATGGAGCTGAAATGTCTTTTGGGCCGTAAATTTGAACTTCCTCCGCTTCACATAACAGGATTTTTCCATTTTCAACCTCCCCTCCTTGTATAAAACCGCTTTTAAACGCCCTTGCATAAAACCGGTGGTTAACGCAGTTTCGAAAATGGCGTCTGACAGTGATGTTCGTCGTAAATAGAGAGCTGTTATCGAGTTCTTAACCGCAGAGAAGGAAACAGTTGGATATATTCACAAACGTCTACAAAACTTTCACAGAGATACTGTTGTTGATCGAAGCACAGTTGGACGCTGGTCTAAACGTGTGAGATCATCGGAGAGAGGGGAGAGCCAGCCTCGATGATGAGCCACGCAGCGGTCACCCGGTATCGGCTGTCACATCTCACATTGTGCAACGTGCTAACAGCATCATTCGATCAAATCGGCGCGTCACATACATGGAGCTATCACTGGAGCTAGAAATTAGTGAAGGAAGTGTGAATACGATAATTCAGCAACTGGGATACTCAAAAGTGTGTTCACGGTTTGTTCCTCGCGAACTGACTGAAGATCACAAAGCTCAAAGAAAAGAAATTGCTTCTGAGTCGTTGGTTTGATACGAGAAAGAAAGGGATGACTTCCTTTCACGAATTGTGACTGGGGATGAGAGTTGGGTACACCACTTTGAATCTGAAACAAAACGCCAATCCATGGAGTGGCATCACGCAGACTCTCCACGCAGGAAAAAGTTCAAAATGGCTCCCTCTGCAGTAAAGGTTATGGCCACCATGTTCTGGGACATGAAAAGGTGATTCTGGTGGACATGAAGAGAGGACAAACATTCAACTCAGAGGCATATATTGCTACCCTACAGAGATTCCAGAGACGTATAAAGCGAGTTCGACCGGAGAGAAAACTGGAAGACGTCCTTCTTTTGCACGATAACACAAAACCACGCAACAGTTTGCAAACAAGAGAGGCCATCACAAAAATGCGCTTGACTATGTTACCCCACCCTCCATACAGCACGGATCTGGCACCGTCAGACTTCCATTTGTTTGGGCCAATGAAGGATGCTATTCGTGGAAGAAAGTTTCAGAGTGACGATGAGGTTGTTGAGGAGGTTAAGAGGTGGCTCCAGCGGAACCCAGCGGACTTTCACCAACAAGGAATAAAGGCCCTTGTTTCGAGGTGGAGATAAGTCGCAGAAAAGGATGGAGACTATTTGGAAAAATAAAAACTTGTAAAAAAGGTATGTAACTACTTGGGTACAAATTTTATGAAACTTACAAGGAAACTTGGAAAGAAAAAAAAAAGGTGGGGCAAAATATATTGAGTGGCCCTCGTACATTCTTTCCCTATTTTTAAAATAGATAACAAACCAATGAATCCCCTCACCCCCCTAAAATGTCGGTGTTCACGATAATCCCATATCAGTTTCTCGTATTTGGCAATTTCAATATTTCATTCTTCGCAAACACGCCGATAAATTTGGAGCGTCTGATTCGGTCACTTTTCATTACTCTCTGGAGTGTATTCGCGTCCATTTTAAAAGTCTTGTGACCACGTTCCTGAAACGGTTAACTTCTATTAGAGCTTGAGATTCGAGGTACACGAGTACACTAATAGGGGCGTCTACAGGGTTGGCAAATGCTAACCTGACTGAGATATTCCCACTCTGTTGTGGACTTAAGTGCGTATTTATACTAGCAGACAAGTCAGGGGTAATATCAAATGAATAAATGTTAAATTCTTCAACAAATTCTTTCTGCGTTACGCCAAACCCAAGTTCATCACAGGCACCTGCATTATGAGCCAGACTACTATAAGCTCTCGCGCATAGCGGGAACACAGCGTTTGATGAGTAATCAGCAATCATAGTCTCCCCCAATGCAAGTCCATTTACATATAGAGTTATATTTTTAAGGCCGAAATTCTCGAATTTAAAGGCACCCTCTTTATATTTTCCATTCGTCGAGGCGTGGTTCTGCATTCCAATTAATATCCTTTTAGGTAGAACTCCCAGGGCCACGTTTTCTAGCTGCTTCGAGGCCAACCCGGCGGGCACCGTGTATAGTTTGATCTGTACTCTGTTAATTGGGTATTTTACTGTGGCGTGTATTGAGTTTTTCTCAATTTCTATTTGTTTTGGTGAACTTAATTTCACTCGGCGTACACGTAAATACGTTTCCATTATGTGAATTACAACGGGTTTTGCGCCTTCTTCTTGATCAGACCCCAGATTTATGCAGATCTCAGGACTCGTGCGGTTCAGCTTTAGTTTTAGATCGACGCTGTTCATAAGCAGTTTCTCCTGGAACGTGAAGTCTGTGTGAAGACGACCAAAACACTCGTATATCTTTTTTTTAGAATTTTTAAATTTATCCTTTATACCACTTTCGTCTTTTGTCTGATAATAGCCCTAGGCGGTTAAAAAGGTGTCCTTCGCTTCCTTTGAAAAGTTGAGGACATTTTCCAGATAGGCTCGTAGGTGATAATACCCCGTTCCTGCCGAGATGTTAACTTGATTTAAATACACCTCACACTAGCTGAATATGGAGTGTAAAAAGTTGGTTTCAGGGTAGGCAGAGTAACTATCATCGCAGTCCGTTCCATCTAAATGGGCTATACGCAGTTTAGTGTAAATGTGCATGCAGCTCGGGTTAAAAAAGTAAGGGCCTGAGCTGGGTATCACGAATTCTATAGGGGCACTAGGCGAACTAATTGTGTTTAATGGGTTAATTGTAATAAAGTCGCTATGCTCAATAGAGACCTGAGTGGGGGCATATCAAAGAGGGACAGTTCCGATTTACAGCATTGTGAACTACACGGATGGATGAAACGCGCCATGACGAGTCAGAAATAGTACCACCTCTCTCGACAACTAGTAATCAGCCTATGATTAGTGAGAGTAGTGTCCTCAGCTTATATCAGTTAAAAAAATGACCAGCCATAGGCTTCATACGCTTAGAGCACTTCTTTTTTTACTTCCTTTTACGTTTAGCGCCACGAGATGGTAACCTCTTCTTCCTGGCAGCTCTCTTCTTTCCGCCACCACGCATTTTTCTCTTTGCATCTTTGATGATTTCGTCCCGTGTACATTTTAAATGTTTTTTTAGAGCTTCTTTAGGCTTAGTTCCACCCGTTTCTTCTGCCACGTTAAAACCTGATTGTAACGCCTTCCTCCCTACGTATCTAGCACCCCTCTTCAACAGTGGGACAACGGTGGTAGTATGGTTGAAAAAAAATGGATCCAAGCCCACTCCCACGCTGATATCTCACCCCTCGATGGACTGTGAATGGCCTTCGGGTCATTATAACCGACGAATGTGTGGCTTCACTGTTAAGCTCCCATCACTGAATGGGAAATTTTTTCCTCAATCGTTCTTATATATACCGAGATATTAGTTAATAGATTAGTCGCAACATTCACATAATGGGGCTTGTCATATGTAATGCTCAAACCTTTCCCTCTATGGTTGGGGATGTGTGCAATGCAGCAGGCGCGCCTGAGTGTCCCCAACAAATTGGTGCTCTACGAGATTGCTGTAAATATAGCACATGTCTGGGGATGGACAGCTTTCACCCAATTTCTCCATCTTCAACTGATACATTAAGCTGGACAAGTCATGCTGTGCCTCGTGAAAGGTATCTCTTTGGAGAGCTGCGTTATATCGGCCCTCAGCCACAATTGTGAACAGCTCTTTATCTTTAATATTTCTACTAAGCGTTGATTTTTAACTTCAATGTGCATGCAGGTGTGTCTTTGTTTACGACTTCAAAAAGTAAATCGTTTGTCAGGTACGACTTTCCAAGACTCTTCTTTAGCCCCATCACATTGTCCATGGCTGTATCATAATGTCCGATTCCTAGCGTTACATTTGTACTATAGTACTGTACCTCACCGAACAGGACTGATCGCATAGTATTGTCTAAGGTTATGTCTAATTTTTCGCATTCATCGAAGTAGGCGAGAGTTTAGGATGTAGTGATCATCAAATTCTTAGGTTTAAGTTATTGATAGAAAACACTAAGGATAGTAACGTGATAGAAGTCCCTGATTTTCGTAGGGCTAATTTTGATAGTTTTGCGGATAGGATGAGAGTAGTGGGCTGGGATAGCTTATTTATGGGTAATGACACAAATTTGCATTGGGAGGCGTTTAAAGAAAGTTTTATGAATATTGAAAGGGTTTATTCCTCGTAGGCGCGCGCTAAAAATCATGGAAGGCCCAAGCGCGCTAAAAATCATGGTAGGCCCAAGTCGTGGACTAGGGAAATAGGCGAGTTCATAAACGAGCGTAACAGAGCGTATAGACTTAATAAGCGGATGTTAACGGCGCTTTGGCTTCTGACGCTCAGGCGATGGCGGGTATTTTCAATAACTTTTTTGCGACAGTTTTTACCGTAGAAGACGTAAATAATGTCCCCGACGTGGACGATATCGTTCCATTTAGTAGCGAGACTATTTTGGATGAAATAACTGTTTACGAGGGTGAGATTGCGCATTATGTCGATAGCCTAAAAGTTAACAAGGCTCCAGGCCCTGACGCTTTTTATCCCAGACATTTGAAAGATTTGAAAGACGTTATTGTAGGCCCCTTAACGAAGATTTTTATTCAGTCACTCGAAACGGGGATTATTCCTGAAGACTTCAAATTAGCTAACGTCACGCCCATTTTTAAAAAAGGCAACCGCGCAGTAGCTAGCAATTATAGGCCCATTAGCTTAACGTCAGTTGTCGGTAAACTTTTGGAATCTGTAGTTAGGGATCGTATCATCGATCACTTAGAAAGTCGAGATTTGATTAATAGTAGTCAGCATGGGTTTCGACGCCAGAGATCTTGTTTAACTAATTTGTTAGAATTTTATAACGAAATAGTGCGCGAATACGATATGCATAGAGCGGCTGACGTTATTTATTTAGATTTTAAAAAGGCGTTCAATACAGTTCCGCATAGAAGAGTAATTGCGAAGGTTAAAGCGCATGGTATACGCGGCCAGGTAGCTAACTGGTTAGAGGAATGGCTTCGTGCTAGGAGACAGAGGGTCGTTGTTAATGGTAGTGAGTCAGGGTGGTTGGATGTAGGTAGCGGTGTCCCATTGCTATTTGTAATTTACATTAACGACATAGATGTAGGATTGACTAGTAACGTGTCAAAATTCGCGGATGATACTAAAATAGGCGGTAAGGTTGTTAACGAGAGACGATAGAAATAGGCTCCAAGACGATGTAAATAGGATTATGGAGTGGACGGATAAGTGGCAGATGCAATTTAACGTAGAGAAATGTAAAATTTTGCATATAGGTTCTCGTAACAATAATTACACGTACACGATGGATGATAGAGAGTTAGTGAGCGTTGACGAGGAAGTAGATTTAGGCGTACGCGTATCTAAGGATTTAAAAGTTAGGAACCAGTGCCTGGAGTCTTGCGCAAAAGCTAATAGGATGTTAGGCTTCATAGCGCGTAATTTGAATTTAAATCGAAGGATATTATATTGCCCCTTTACAAGTCCTTAGTCAGGCCTCATTTAGAATATGCAGTTCAGTTTTGGTGCCCGTATTTGCGTGAGGATATTGATAGGTTAGAAAGGGTTCAGCGTCGTGCCACGAAACTAATTCCGTCATTGCACAACAAGCCTTATGAAGATAGAATTAAAGAGTTAGACTTGCATTCACTTGAAACTAGGAGATTATTAAAGTTTTCAAAATCTTAATAACATCGTAAATTTTCACAAACTGTTCACTTTCGATAATAGCAATACTCGAAACGATTAAGTTGTGAGACGTTCATTACTAATATCGCTAAAAACTTCTTTACGTTTAAAGTAATTGATAAATGGAATAATCTTCCCGCGCCCGTCGTGAACTCTACCAGCGTTAATATGTTTAAGAACCGTTTAGATAGGCATTTTAAAAATATTAACGTTGTTTAAAATAATAAAACAATTAGCAAAGGAGCTCTGGTGGTGGTGATCGGGGATGAGTCTGTCGACGACTAATGCCAGCTTGTGACATGCCAGCGTGTGATGCAGCAATAAAATTATTACAAAAAATTAGACTAACACGAACTTAGATGTAGCTCGTAGCGTAAACTAACCCACCTTTTATTATACTCTACCTACTTTTCTTTTTTTTTTCTCTCTCTCTTTACTTGCATGTATGTAGTTTGCATGGTATGACAGTACGTTAAGACTGTGTTTGCATGGTTTGTAAGCGTTCTTATTTTACTTCTTTTCATCTTTCACCCCTTTCCTATTCTCTTCGACTATTTTTCCGACTTGTCGGCAGTGGCTGGCGGATGATGATGGGGAGTCTTTCTTTCTCTTTTTCTGAATGAATGGTAACCCATGAATGATAGGTTTTGCTACTTACTCTCCTCTTTTAAACCCCCTCCTCTTTCCTTTCTCTGGCTAACCTTAGAGTGGATCTTAGGACCCTTGTTAGCCTTAGCTTCTGTAGATCTGTAGAAGCTTTCTGGGTAACCCAGCCATTTCACCAGGTACATTTTTCTCTTTCCTGAACCTTTGCTGCCTAAAATTTTTTCAATTTTAAATACACTTTTTCCTAAATTAAATGTCACTTTCTGCAACTCCTCGCGGTAAAAGCCTCCAGTGATCTCTTCCCCATTCGAATCTTCAACGTAATATATCATTATCTCGCTTTAGGACTCATAGCACTAACTTTAAAAATCTCACGTGTCCATCCTTGCTCAAATCCCTTCGCGAATTTATTTCCCGAACGTGATAGCCTTACATAATAATTGATTTTGAAATGTGTAGAGGTGGCGGTGCTCCATCTCTTCTCACCTCTGGACGTGTACCTCTTTCTAAAACTTCGTTAGATGTTGTGCCAATCGTACGGTGGTGTAAACGGTTGTATGGCGACGCCAATGACCCGCGAACGTTTATATATATGTATGTGTTTTTATGTGTAAAATAGCGATGCATAAGTTTCTTTATGGTACGTTGAACTCTTTCAGCTAAAGAGGCTAGTGCTAGTGTAGTAACTGATATTAAACTCTGTCAGCATGTTCTGAAAAGCGCGACCTATAAATTCTTTCCCCATATCCGTACAAAAATAGCCAGGAACCCTATCTTCTTTTAACATCAACGTTTTAGTCGTTTTAGCAACTGTTTCAGGCGATTTATTTTTCAGTTGAATTAGCCACAGATATCTAGAGAATACGTCTATTATGAATAGGATGTAGCGGTATCCGTCATTATACACTGAATATCTTTGCATGTCTGTTAAATCCGCTTGCCAAATAGAGTCAATCGAATCCGCTGTGGTCTTGGCCGTTTTAAACCTTTTTCTCACCGGCTTATGAAGTGTATAAGCATCCTGCTCCCGCAAAAACCTCTCAACATCTTTTTTCCCCACTCCGTAAACACCTCTGTACAGTCTATTAACGCCGCCATAGGAGGATGGGTTAGAACTGTCATAATAGCGTTTACTTAATATGTTAGCCATTTGCGTATTTTAGAGACACGTGGATAAGGTTGGCCGTTTGTTCTCTTCTTTCTCCTCTTCAGAGACACTGCTGCTCGGGGCGATGGCGTACTCAGTTGTGACATGCGAGACTTGATCGAAGTCTTTTAAGCTATTCAGATTACCTACTGTGTTTTTGGAACATTTATTTGTTGTAGTCTTGCTTTAATATGCTTCCATCCTGTTGGTGAGGGCCTGTCCCACTTTCTCACCAGATCATGAACAATGTCAACGATGTTGGATCTTTGTACCCTTGTTCCTTCAACAATGACCTCGCCTGTATCGGCCCACTGTATGATGGGGTCCTCACTCAATAGATTATAAAGACAAGCTTTTATTCCTCAATGTATTTGGGAGACTGCTTTTTAATTCATGTTCGATGTGTTGCGTTCCTTTATTCTTTGGTTGGTCATCTCTCACGTCGGGCGCAGGTCCTGTGTCGCCAAGCTCAGCGTTGTTCGCGCTGTGCCTAATAACCACGGGGAGCTCTGTTGGATTCTTATAATCTTCGTACTCATGAAGAAATTTCTGCAAAGCCTCTTGGTACAAGATCCTTTTCTCATCAGGTCACTTTTCACTGTTTAATAGGGCTAGCAACTCGCTTTCCATTCTTTTAAGCCTACTTTTACGGGGTTCTAGACCCGTGTCTGGAATCTTTGAACTTTCCAATGAAGCATACACCTCGTGCAGGATCACTAACACCTTCTTCATTATATTAATCAAGTCAGTAAAGACCCAAAACTGAAAATAAGATGGGGAGGAATGACCCTCCTCTTTGTACAATAATTCACTTTTTCTTCCCCACAGTTTGATTTTTACGAGCTAATGCACGTATTATGTTCTTATAACGACGTAAGCGAGCCTTCTGATGGGGTTTCATTGGCACATTACATTTTATAACATTAAGACAGATTTCACTGATGCATTTTAAAAAGTCGGAGTCGATATTTTTAACAAACATCTGTTGCAGTGCCCTGGGCAATCGTTGATATATTTTTATTAATTCACGATATTTCTTCAGTCTTTTTGTCATTCTGGAATATACGCCGTTTCAGGTTCCTTTGGGAATATATTCATTCTTCGAAGCACCCTAAACGTGTTTCGCGGGGTGAAGGTCACAAAGCAAATATCCATAACGCTGACTTGTGGCTTCTTCATAAACCTCCAAAAACTCCTTCCGTTGATTCGGGAACATTTGATTGGCTAATACCCCAATTTGTGACATCTCTACGTTGTGCGAATAAGACAAGATATTGTGTATTTAACGACACATCGCGCATGTATCTATTTTTGAAAAATAGATTTTGGTTGATGGGGAATACGCTTATGTTAAGATGGTGGGAGAACACTGTAAATGTCTCGGAAAACGTTTTATCCATTTCCAACATGAGATCGTCAATTACAATGACTGTATGCTCATTTCCTTTTAACGAATTAACGTCATATACACCTTTGTGGAAGAAAATTTCATCTTGGTACTCGTTGAACACTGACTGATACGTCGAATAGTACCATATTACTTTATGCACAAATTTTGAGAATATCTCCCCCTTATCTTTAATTTTAAACATAAATACAGTTTTTCCACATCTTGTAGGGTCAGATATAATACATGTGGAGGGGCTTGTGAATCTGAATTTTTCTACAGATTCCATCTCTAACACGTCACACCCCTAAGTGGGTCATTTACAAAATATTACAAATTTTGAGTGCTGCTGCTTATATTCTTGTTTTTCTTCTTCCACAGAACCGTGAATGACGACGATGTACAGCCCCCCCATCATCGATATCACAGATGAACCGGATGGCCGTGTAGCTACAGAATCCTTCCCCGCTGATGAACCCTCACCAACGACACCTGTAGCATGCGACAGTTCAAAGCGGAAGCGTGATGAAGAACCCTCCACGTCAGGTATAATGCGTGCCAGGATTACGCCGGTTCTTAGACTCCCAGTAATAGAGCCCCAACCCTCTACGTCTTACGACACAACCCCTACAATAGTACCTTCCTCAAATATGCCCCATTATTCCTGTTCAGTTCCGGATACTTCCTCCACAGCAGCAGCTTCTCATACTGTGGAGGATGGTATAACAATCGAGTTGGTGCGCACCGCTACCCCCACCCCTGCCCGGAATAGAAATCGGTACGTGGTTAGGGTTGACCCTGGATCCCTGTATACCAACGGTGTTGGACTGCGACGCATAGTTGAACGGATTGTGGAGTTTGCCCTTCCGAACCGCGACGAACGTGAAGTCTGGACGAGGTTGTCCTTCAGGTTCGGGTCAGATGACGGGGACGTAGATGATTTTTGGGTAGTAATACCGTTCAGACGTTTGGTGGCTGTAGACATAGAACATATCTTGGGCCGTATAATGCAGGCCTCTCAAAGTAGTACAGCCTTCAATATGGACAACTTCATGGTAGATATTGACAGAGTATTCTAGTTTGCGGGTCATAGTGCCACACCTTATGCTCTTAATTTCAATTCTCCGGTTATTTACAGAAAGAATTTAAACGTCGATCGTGGCTGCGGCTTTATAGCAATAGTCTTAGCTCATATGTTCATGGACGCAAAAAATTTGACTGCATACGGTTGTGCAGCGTGCTCGTAAACTGGCTTCAGACCGTAAGCTTGAGTTTGAGTGTAATATGGGTCCTGAAGAACTGAGAAGGGCCGAGCAGGAAATGAATGCACGTATAGTCGGATTTGGAATGGATGATCGTCGTAGGACTGTGTATGTTTTTAAAAGCAGCGTGAGAGATCGTAAAAGAACTCTACTTATTTTAGGATTGTCAGGAACATCGTATCTCCCCATCCATAACATAAGGGCTCTCTTCGCGTTATGATAAAAGTCGAAAATATGGAAGGCATCATGATTTGTGTAAGGGATGTCTCGAGTTTTCTGATGATATAGTGCAACATTGTAAGGATTGCTACATGGTATGTGAGCAGTGTAAGAGCCCCAAATGTAAAAGTTGCGTAGTTGAAACCGAGAAGAGGGAATGTAATGCGTGTAGACGTACATTTTTCAATAATAAATGCTTTGAACTCCATAAATCAATTGTCACTTGCAGGAAAATGAGGATTTGTAAGTGCGGTATGTTTCACATTATGGATAATTGTGGGAATTTCAAACATAAATGTGATGAAATTCACTGTTCTACATGTTATGAAAAATATAAGGCGGATGGAGTGAAGCATGTATGTTATATGAAAGATGCTAAACCTAAAAATAGCCTTTGTATAACCGTGTACTACGATATAGAAACTTACATGAACGCTGAAACCAAAGAGGTTATTCCACAATACTTAATAGTTCATCAAATTTGAACCTTGAACTTCAAGCATTAATACGAAATACATTTTTAAATTTTTGAGTACCGCAGTAGAATCGAGGTTCTTCGTGAAGGAAAATCGTTCACGGTAAGGAAAATTTGTTAGGCTGGTGCTTTCGTAGGAGTTACGCCGTTTTTTGCTTAAAAAGCCATCGCAGAGTCTACCAATAGTCTACCAAGATAAGCTGCTCCCACACCATTCAGGTGAAGACCATGCAAATTTTTTTTAAATAATTCCACAAATCTACGAATTCAACATTTTTCTGTTTTCAAATGAATTTTAGAATATTATTTTGCTAAAAAAAAAAAAGTTCTCGGGTCCTGCTATTGGGAGAAATCCTGAAAAAAAATTTATTACTCCTATTCTTTAGAGTTCGCATCAGCCGCTTGTATTTCTCCATTAGCTCCTCTGACCTGGAAATCTTAACATCGTTTGTCCCAACATGCACCATAAATATTGTACTATCATCAGCATCTTTACTAAACTCGTCTATGGAGTCCGTGATGTCGTTAACACGGGCCCCAGGGTAGCAGTACCTCCTTCGAGTTGGGTTCCTGCTGCAGAACTGTAATTGTCCTCGAATAATGGAATCGCCAACCAGCCTAATTTCCTGAGTGACATCCTGCTGTGGCTCTAAGACAGAAAATCTATTAGTTGTAAGTACTCTTAACCCTCTCGTGGATTAATTTCTATTTTATTATAAAAAATTGATGTTTTGTATTATAACATGTTATCGATATAAAAACAGTTATAAAGTGGTTTTGTGAAATTATAAGTTTTTTCTAGGCATTACGTAACTGCCTTTATACGAGGCTTAAAATTATTAAGGGAGTAAAATGTCACACAGGCTTAAAAATTGTATTCGTAAGAAAACTTTATTTTCAATAATAAATAAATTATTGGTTTTGTTTAACCTCCTTCGCAACATCTAAGGTCATATGACTGAGGGGACCTACAGCTTTACGTGGGATCCGAACCACGGGTCGCTACATAGTTTGAACGTAGCGGACGGTCTCCCATCCAACTACTATCCAACCCAATGTCGCTTAGCTTCGCTGATCAACGGGAAACGGTGTTACGACATTGGCTACGACGTAGCCCGATTATTTATTTTGAATAAAGTAAATGATGATCTCTAAAGCAGAAATTATACCTTCAACATAAAAAGTACTTTACGTGAATGTACTTATTATGTATGAAAATATTTGAAACATTCGGGGCATAATGCTTTATTGCACCTTTCACAGTCATAGCGACGTCGCTTTTTGATCCTTCGATGTTGGCTCTTCCTATCATTGCGCGGCAGAACACGCCAAGTGTCGGATTGTTCACCCGCTAATAGGTAACATGAGCTGGGTTTAGACCATCGTGGACTGTACTTTGGCATTTGAGCACGTAATAGGGAATAAAGCCATTTCGACCACTGGTCTTTTATCGAGACTTTCCCCTTCCCGCTCGGACCCTTATTTAAGGATCCCCCCAAGGGGGTGTAGTAAGGAAAAGTTCACTACCAGGCTGCGAAACAACGTTTCGATGCCTGTCCGTTCCTCTTCGTCAGACTGGTGATTTCACCGACGTGATTTAAAGGGTTCTCAAGAGGGGCTTGGCACCCTGAAGGGGAGTCCAGTACTCCTAAGTTCATGCTTTTGACGTGCCCAAAAAATTGAGTGAAGTTACAAACTTCTTATAAGGCTTCCAATCTCGAAATTTTTTCGACGCGAAAAAACTGTACGGCTAACTCTTTTATTTTTGAGATTTTGAACCCCGTTTTCCGAGACCTGAACCATTTCACCCGTGGGAATCGACCCAGCGTTCACGGTTTCACACAGAACTTACGGGCTTCGGTCCGCTGGGGTTCGAAGGGACCTCGCAGTAGGGATCGGTGAGCCGATTTCGGTTTTCGGTTTGTGGAAGTCCGACCATTCGGAGTACGACGTTGATCTCGCGATAGGGAGCCGCCGGGGTCGGGAACCGTCGTGCGGCTTAATTTTAGCGGTGACTTACTGCCGGAATTCGGTGAACTCGGTATAGACTGGAGTGTTCCCACGCTATATAATGCTCTGAATCTCGGGAACGGAAGATCGCTTCGGGACCGCAATTGGAGTTTCAGCAGAAGTGCTGCTAAAGCCGCCGTCCGGGTGTCCTGCTCACCATTCGTCGGACGGTAAGTCCCTAGAATGGTAAGCGAATAGGACTCGTTCTCGGACACTCGAAAAATTTCGGGGCCGGAACATCGATCTTCTCCGATGGGGACCAAACTCGCCGTAAAGGCTAAACGTGGCCCCAGAATTTCGGAATCGCCTTTAGTTTCTCGTCCCAAACGTTAAAATATCTTAAAAATTTACCTAGTTTCCAAAGGTCGCGCCAAGTTCCTCGAACCCCCTAATCGACTCCCCGTCGTACACTTACCCCGTATACGGGCTCCTCTGGGTTCCTAACCCCACAAAAAAAACTTATCCGCGATTGTTACCTAATGAATCAGTAGGCAGCTTACCAGCGTTGAGTAAACCCGGTGAGCACGAACTCCAATCCGGCATGGTATCGGCCAATTGACGGTGATGTAGAGCCGAGAAGCCTTATTTTCAATGACACCACTAACCTGAAGAGAAAAACATCGCGAGCGCCTTTCTACATCACCCAATGGGTAGCAGCTCAGGACGAGTTATTTTTTTTATAGTGATTTCCCCTGGAGGCCTATATCCACTGTTATTATCTGTGTCATTTCGGTAGTTTGGTCTATTTCGTCATCCGGATTCTGTATTTTTTCTTGATCTTCTTACAAATTTTTCTTACAGTAGTCTCGATAACGATAGTTTTTTAGTCATTGGTGAAGGCAATAAATTTTTTATCTCGAGTATAGAGGGATTGAAGCGTTCTCCTCTAGCTTGTTTTTTGAGCCCACCAAGATAATATCTGGTGATGACTCGCTCAAATATTTCCTCAACAGACCACGAAGGGTCTACTGAGAGGGGCTGCTCCTCTTGTGAACTCATATCTTGAGCGGCGCGAGTGTCTTAATCGGCGGTGTCAGCGTCGGACAATTCAGCGGGGTTGGTCGTACAAGTCTTTTCCTTCAATTCTGTACACCACTTGGTCCCGGTTGATTAAATTCTTCGGGATCTTCCTCTTCTTCCTCTCGTTCTTGTAATAACCTTTCTAGGTAATTGGTTACGTCACTGGCTGGGGTTGTTGTTCCTTTTCCTGTTCCTGCTGTTGATCTATTCCTCCGAATCTTCTTTTCAACGCACTGATTAAAATCTGGCCCCTCTTTTGTCCATAATGCCGTTGTGCTGTTTTGGGATCATGCCCGAGCAGCGTTGCCAATCTGGATGCTTGGCTCAGCCATGACCCCAATACGTGCGTCACCACGGACTTTCGGATCACTCTCGAGCTCATCGGTCTTCTTTCGTCAGGGTAACCAATTGCCTATCCCTTAGATATCATTTTACGGTGTAATGTCATACTGACGGGTTTCTCCCCGATCGTAGTAAAGAATTTCTCATTTCTGATGTTCTTCTTTTCTGCTTCTGAGAACAAGATATTCTCCAAATGTGGAATGACGATTTGGACGTACTTCTCCAATACTAAGGCTTCATTATGTTTAATTGGAAAAAGGCACCGTAATTGAACCTTTCTGTTTCATGTTGTCTGATGCTTATAATCAATGTCTTTTCAGTGCCGGACGCTTGATATTTTTCCCGCCACACATTGATTGCGTTCTGTATCTCCCCTATGGAAAGGACGATAGATTCTTTGGATCTTCCCACATCTGTTACCTCCTCTCATGAATTGTCTGAAAAGGGTCTGACCCCTTTCTGTATCATCGTAATTCAGAAGACCTTTTAAAGGAACGAGGTTCTTCTGGATGAAGAGAGGGTCCGACGCCTTTGCAACTGCACCTTCTTGTTTTTCCGTTGTTGACTTTCGGATACACATTTTCACTAGTTCTTCGAGCATTGCGGGTATCTTGTGTTGAGAACAGGACTTCAATTGTTAGAGTTTTGTGGTGGGTGATGCAATAGTTAAATTTTCTAATAGTTCTATAAGCCTTGAATTTCATTGATGCTCCAAATTTTTCTAATGTTCTTTTAAGTTTAGAGATTTTGTCACCTGTCAGGAGGTTAGAGTCCAACGTAAATGAAATTTCCCTGGAAGAGGTCCAGGATGCCCAATACTCTGTTGAACAAGCTGATAGTTTGAAAATTATTTCACTCTTTATTTAACAGCCGAAAGTGTTCAATAAATGTTTTGAACTCTACTCCGACTGTATTATCTAGCTGAATAACTTTCCCCTCAATTTCCTCAGTGAGGTCACTTCTACTTGGGAGATCGTCTTGCGCTGTCGCAGCGGATGTAGGAAGAACGTCTGGTTGAGTTGAATTATTGTGTTGTTGTACTCTGCCTATGTGGTGTGGCTAAAGTCTGATATCTCTCAAGTTCAATTTGAATTTCATTTAGGTTCTTGCCGTGGACGCGGCAGATGTGTTGGCGCAGCCATGTCACCGGCTGGCTGTAACTTATTTATCTTTGAGCTTTCGGACCCCATTTTCACGAGGAATCGAATGCCATCCTCCAATTTCACCTAGGACGAATAGGGGCCAGTCCAGGGACCCTTCTTCGAACCTTCCCATAGGTAGAAAAATTTGCCGATATGAAATTTTCTTAGTCCTTCCTTCGACCGTCCGACGTAGGGAGCTGAGCTCTACGTACGCGGTGTATTGACAGCCCCTACGCGTGCCACCGTCGTTTGGGAGGACGCCGAGCTTTAGATTTCCACGACGGGTGCCCACAATTTATGCGAGATGACTTTAGACCTAAAGAAATCTTTAAAGAAAAAGAGAGTAGTATGCGAGAGCGCCTTTCCAAATCACCAAAGATGTAGCAGCTCAAGACGAGTTTTTTTATACTAGTTTCCCCACGAGGCCTATGTTCACTGTTATTATTAATTTATTTTTTAATTTTATTTCTAACTTAACATTATCCTGTATTTTTCTCTCGTTTTTCTACAAATTAACTTTAATCTAGATTTCGATATTTTTTTCCCTATATTTTCAGGAAGTAACCGTTTAATCTCCTGCATAGAGGGATTAAAGGTTTGGCCTGCCACTTGTATTTTAATTCCTTCCAAATAGTATCTCGTGATGGTTCTTTCCATTATTTCTTTAGTCGACCATGATGGATCAATAATAAGTGGCAGGCCTTGTTGTTTCCTCGTCTGACATTCCTTGTGTACATCGGCGGTGATGGTGGTTGTAGTTATGGCCGGGGTGGTGGTGGGGGTCCTTCTTCGTACTCCGCTGGGACCCGCAACGCTGTAATGTGGCTGCTGCTCCTGTTCGTCCTCGCGGAGGACATTCTGCAGGAAGTTCGTTATCCTTGCTTCGGGTGGTGCTTGTTCCTCCACCTCCTCCTGCTCATGCCCGTGCTCCTGGCTTACACCATACATGGTTTGTAATTGTTTAATCAGTAGTAGTCCCCATTTTTGGCCACCATACAGATCGTAGTAGCTCCGTGTAGTCCTGGGGTCGTGCCCTAAAAGATTTGCGAGACTAGCCGCCTGGTTTGGGCACTCAACAAGAACGTGGGTCACGACAGATTTCCTTATCGTTCGTGAACTTACAGGTCTTTTTTCGTCCGGGTAGCCAATTTTATATCCATTTCGAATAATCTTTGTAACCATTGCCATGCTTATGGGTTTACCATTCATAGTTGTAAAAAAAGGTTGGTCTTTCAGAGGTAAACCCGTGGACTGAAATTGGGGACGAATAAGTCGGGTGTATTTCTCCAAAACACGGGCTTCTTGATGTTGCAGAACATAAAATGCCCCGAAGTTGTACCGGCCCGTCTTGTGTTGGCGGATGGTAATGGTCAAGGGTTCCTCCTGGCCGCTGGTTCGGCGGTCCTTTAGCCATTTATCTATTCCCTCCTGGACGTCTGACATCTTCAACAGCGTTGCTTCTTTGGACCGCCGAAATGTAGAGATTGTCATTATGACCAGGAGGACATCCCTTAGCCTGAGGCATTCATGCATACCACCCGCCGTTTTAATGTCCTTTACGGATTCATTCAAGAAAATCGTAAACATTGTTTTTATAGGGCCAGTTTGGATGAAGCAAATGATGTCCTTCAGGGGCAGCAAACTTTTGGTTATGAAATCTGGGTCAGCAGATTTTGCAACATATTGCTCTTGCTCCTGAGCAGCAGATTTTTTTATCGCAGTTTTGATCAGATCTTCAGGTCTCGAAATTTCTTGTGTCGTGATGGCCTGCGTGTCCTCGTAATTTCTACACAAATAGTTTAAGAACTTTCGGACCGTCCGTAAAGCTTTTGTCTTATGGACAGTCCGAATTGTTCGCCTTCTCTTTGTATCTGATAAATATTGTCCCCCGACATAAGTTTATTTAGACCCTCATACAAAAAATTTTCTTCTGTTGGGTCCAATACGGTTACAATTCTGTTAAATAAACTAACTGTTTGATAATGGTTCACCTCAGCTGTCCTTACATAATTTCTAAAATTGTCGCACATATGTTTAAACGTTCTTCCAACGATGGTTTCAACTTCAACAACTCTTCTTTGGATGAAGTCCGTGACGCGGGATCTTGTAGCGACCATAGATGGCGTAGAACTTTTTTTTCTTGAACTTTACGGCCGAACGATTGTCTCAGCGTTTTTTCCCTCTCCACTTCTGTACAGAGCATTGGTACGTTTTTACAGTTTTCAGCTCCTCCGTCCTTCTTTTCTTGGTTGCCGCCGTCTCGGGTTCCGCTTGTATTACAGCCACCGGTCGTTTCTTTGTGGCCGCCTGTTTTTTTTCTTTGGAAATTAGTTTCTCACCAATCACACGGAGCTGTGCCTGGCTCCGTGAACTCGGTGGGCCCTGGCCCTCTTCACTGGCCGCCGCTATTGCAGCCTCCTCCTCATTACGTCTGAGGAGAGTGTAGAACAACGTTCTCTCTTCGTGTGTCATGATTTCTTTCTCGTGCACTTGTTGTAGATGCCGAGTTGGATTCACGAAAGTCCCAACACAGAAAAAGAATGGACACAGCAGTGTCCTCCTCGTCGACGTGCTGGGCTTATATTTCAATGTTTGTGGTTTTTGTTCTTTATGACGTTTGAAAATTGCTTGCATAAGATTTGCTTCTTCAAGCTCCCTCCCATGTTTTTCCCGCAAATCTTCCATCTGTTTCTGTAAAGCGGCAATCTCCTCCTTTTGTCTCTTCAGCATTTCATTTTTGGTCTCATAGATATTAGAGGAGCCCGTTGGCAGCTCCCAATCCATGTTTTTAATTTCTTCGCTGCGTCCAGATTTGATAAGGGCTTCCTTCCTCTTGCCCTTTAAGTACTCAACTTTCTGGGCAGCGCTTCGAAAAACATTCTCCCCCATCAACCCTTCCTTTTGCTGCTCCTGCTTCTCCTCCTCTTCTATGCCGTAATCTTGTCCGCGTCCGAGTGTTAAAGTCGTTTGAGGGCCATGTTCTTTCCTGGATGCCGGGTCGTCAACGAGTTGATAAATGGGGTCCTGCTCCTGCTCCTCCTCTTCCAGCTCCTGCTCCTGCTCCTGCTCCTCCTCCTCCAGCTCCTGCTCCTCCTCTTCCAGCTCCTGCTCCTCCTCCTCCAGCTCCTCCTCCTCCAGCTCCTCCTCCTCCTCCTCCAGCTCCTGTCCTCCTCCAGCTCCTCCTTTCCTGCAGCTCCTGCTCCTTCTCCTGCAGCTCCTCCAGCTCATTCTCCTGCAGCTCCTCCAGCTCATTCTCCTGCAGCTCCTCCAGCTCATTCTCCTGCAGCTCCTCCAGCTCATTCTCCTGCAGCTCCTCCAGCTCATTCTCCTGCAGCTCTCCAGCTCCTGCAGCTCCTCCAGCTCATTCTCCTGCAGCTCCTCCAGCTCCTGCAGCTCCTCCAGCTCATTCTCCTGCAGCTCCTCCAGCTCCTGCAGCTCCTCCAGCTCCTTCTCCTGCAGCTCCTCCAGCTCCTGCTCCTTCTCCTGCAGCTCCTCCAGCTCCTGCTCCTTCTCCTGCAGCTCCTGCTCCTTCTCCTGCAGCTCCTCCAGCTCCTGCTCCTTCTCCTCCAGCTCCTGCTCCTTCTCCTGCAGCTCCTCAGCTCCTGCTCCTTCTCCTGCAGCTCCTCCAGCTCCTGCTCCTTCTCCTGCAGCTCCTCCAGCTCCTTCTCCTGCAGCTCCTCCAGCTCCTCCATCTCCACCTCCAGCTCTGCTCCTCCCTCACTGGTCCTCTCTGAACGACGGTCTCCTCCACCTCTCCTCGTCCTGTATTTAAGGAACAAAAAAAAAATTTAATAAGAATTTAATAAGAATCTGATAAGAAAAATAAATTTAATCAGTAATAGTATAACACTCAAACGCTTTTGAACTTACGTTCAGAGCGGGACTCAAGTTCGGCTTTTCTCTCAACGTCGGCCCCCTGCACTTCTCCTCGACCTGTATGAAAGTAAAAATATATAAATTATTTAGTAACGATAGTTTCGGAGAAGATTTTCTGAAAAAAATTAAATGAAATTGGCAATGGTATAACATATAAACATTTTTCAACTTACGTTGAGAATAGGTCTCGATCTCCGAGTCCTCGAGCCTCTTCAAGGTAACGGAACAATCCAAAAGAAAGCAATCCATTATAATGACTTGGGAAAATTTGCGAAAAAATTATGTGCACAGCGCGAAAACTAATGACAGAATGAGGTTAAATTCAAAATAATTTTTTAATGTAGGCTCGGATAATACAGTACGCATGCGCAGCGTTAAAATAAATGAAATGAGAAATGAGCATTTGTTAAGAAATAAAATAGATAATACGATATGATGTCATCAGAGTGACGTGCCAAGTGCCCGATCGATGCCAAACATTAAGGGATGACGTCAGGTAGTCGAGAGCAGGCATTAGACACATTTAAGGGCGACGGGGACCGAGCGCACGACGCTAGTAACTTTATTCAATTCAATTCAGTTCAATGTTAGCGGAAATCCATATTGAGCTCCAAATAAATGTAACCTAACCTAACCTATTCAAATTTACAGAAAAACACTGGCATGGGGTTGTATGCTATGTTGGGAGATTTATTTGGAGCTCAATATGGATTTCGGATACTATAATTAATCGTCCAAATATTTTCATATTATCTAATGACTATAGGTTACAGTGACCCAGTAGTTCCCAAACCCATGGTCGCGACCCAAGTGAGAGTCGGGAATGTGTTCCTGAGGGTCGCGGGACGGAAATTCTCAACGACTGATTCAATCAAACTATATGAATATAAACACAACGTATCAAAATGATTGGTCATTAACACTGCATGTACCAGCGTTTAGGGTCGCCAGGCCAGGACAATATTGTGTTCAGGGTCGCCACCATAAAAGTTTGGGAACCACTGGGTTACACGAACTAGCCGCATGTTTAACATAGGAAAGCAAATATTCGAACGCAATTACTCTAACCTAACCTATAAAAACCACTTACTGTAGATGTGACCCTATACTCTATTAAAAGTCCAATAAGCAATTTGGTACTTACGTATTATCGGGACTACCAAACTGTTTATTATGTATTTTTGCTCTCGTCATTTTCGTTTAAACTAACGAAAATATCACAACTTAACCTAACCAATCATCAAGGGCGTACAGTTGACCTAACCGGGCATTCAGTTGACCTAACTGGGTATTCAGTTGACCTAACCGGGCATTCAATTAACCTAACAGGTTAATATTGATATGAAAAAAGGAAAGATTTTAGGTTAGGTTAGCTACGAAAAACAAAATAAAACGGAAAATGCCCGGTTAGGTCAACTGAATGCCCGATTAGGTTAATTGAATGCCCGGTTAGGTCAACTGTACGCCCTTGATGAATGGTTAGGTTAAGTTGTGATATTTTCGTTAGTTTAAACGAAAATGACAAGAGCAAAAATACATAATAAACAATTTGGTAGTCCTGATAATACGTAAGTACCAGCAATTTATTTGGGTACTTGTAGGTTATCTCCCCCCCCCCCCCGCTTGATTTGTCATCGTGGCAAATAGCATGAAGTCGTAGTAAATTCATTCTGACTGAAAAAGCAATAATTAAATTGTGCAAAGGATTGGTAATATCTACTGAAATAGATACTATTAAATATATAATTTGGCTCATGTAATAATTACTGATACGATTTATTTTTTAAACTAATTTATGGCCGGATTCTGAAGGATCGCCATTATAAAGTTAAGGATCACCTGAAGATCAGGGCCCCCAGCCTTTTTTAGTTAGCTTTATAAGGCTAACTAACGAAAATATCACGACCTAACCTAACCAATCATCAAGGGCGTACAGTTGACCTATTGATTGGTTAGGTTAGGTCGTGATATTTTCGTTAGTTAACCTTATAAGTCTAACTAAAGAAGGCTGGGGTCCCTATTCTTCAATAGCTCCAAGATTTCTACTGAAAAGTGTTCACATTTGTATAAAATTGTCGAAATCGAAGTGCACATATTGTTTCATATGGAAATATGATAAGAAAGTTGATAACTTAATCAAAGACGAATTTAGCCTGTAAACAAAAAATTCTGTCTAATCATCTAATGTATACCTTAATTACAGTGTTTATCTACTTCCTCTTTGACAATGGTAAATATTCCCTTCTGAATCGAGCTACTTTCTCGTAATTTATACACATTACGATATCGTATACAATTTTTATATATTGAATGTAAGGAACTCGGTATCCGTTTCATGTATGGGGAAATTTATGGTAAGATTATTCTCCGAGTCTTTTTAAATCATCAATCACGATATTTTTAATTAATTAATTACGTGTAAATACCAACTTCAGTTAAGTTAAAAAAGGGGAATTTAATCCAATTTTATTTAATTTGGGACACAGGATCTTCACGAAACCCGCTTTATATAAAGCTTCGACACATTAATTCTCGTTTCTAATTGCAATATTGCTACACTCGTGCGCCATCTGTCTTTAAAGAAATTTTTAAATTAAAATTTAAAATCTCTTCTCGAGGATATTCCTTAGGCGAAACCAAAGAGTAAACAAAATTAACGGAGCTATTGAAGAATAGGGACTCCAGCCTTCTTTAGTTAGCTTTATAAGGCTAACTAACGAAAATATCATGACCTAACCTAACCAATCGTCAAGGAAGTACAGTTAACCTAACGATTGGTTAGGTTAGGTCGTGATATTTTCGTTAGTTAGCCTTATAAGCCTAACTAAAGAAGGCTGGGGTCCCTATTCTTCAATAGCTCCAAATTAACTTTGAGCAGTCATTCACTATTGAGCTGTTAAACAACCGTTCGATTTTTGATGACGCGAGTGTGATTTACACCCTTTCTACGCTAACTCTGGTCAACTTTAACCCTAAAATTAATAAGTAATTTAATATTCGCGTAACATGAAATCGATTTTAAAATTATTTCATTCTACCATTTTTATTTAATTTTGATATTTACACATACAAATTCGTGTCATTTGCATGAGCAATTTTGTATCTTGGTTAATTTATAACCAGTAATTAATTAATCTTATTAAAATTTCTCATATATAACAAATATATATATATATATAATACTGAAAAAAGACAATCAGTGTGTCATCTGCAAAAATATTGCGCGTGTCAACAAAAGTGATAGAAGTTGAAATACTCTTCTCCTAAACATTAAGCTAATAATAATATCTTCAAAAATTTCTATTACTAATTAGCAGTATTAGCAGTATTGTAACAATATTGCAATTAGAAACGAGGATCAGTGTGTCTCGAAGCTTAAAACAATAAAGCGGGTTCCGTGAAGATCCTGTGTCCCAAATTAAACAAAATTAAATTAAATTCTCCGTTTTGAACTTCACTGAAGTTGGTACTTACACGTAATTAATTAAAAATATCGTGATTGATGATTTAAAAAGACTCGGAGAATAGTCTTATCATAAATTTCCCCTTACAGAAAACGGATACCGAGTTCCTTACATTCAATATAAATATTATAAATATATAAAAATTGTATACGGTATTGTAATGTGTATAAATTACAAGAAAGTAACCCGATTCAGAAGGGAATATTTACTATTGTCAAAGAGGAAGTAGATAAACACTGTAATTAAGGTATACATTAAACAGACAATTTTTTGTTTATAGGCTAAATTAGACTTTGATTAAGTTATCACTTTCCTTATTATATTCTTATACGTTATATATATTTCCAATGGGTCACCTCTGAAGGTGTTGTGAAGGTTAAAAGAGAATGAAATGAGGTTACAGATCATGGCTTGAAAAACATCGCCGACTCGTGGGGAGGCAGGGGACCCCCCCCCCCCCAGGGCTTCACCTTGAATCACTCCTCCCCATCTGGGCTCAATTATTTTAGCCTTGTAATCCCATCCGGACTTAACCCTGGAATCGCTTTTCACCCTTGATTCTCATGTGAATGTTAAGCCAATGACGTTGTACCAGCTTCCGGTGCTCAGTATATAAGGAAAGACACGACACCCTCTCATTAGATTCCGACTAGATTCTGACGAGATTCTGGGTAAGCGGTTATCAAATGGTCGCTGGATTGGAAGTATTCAGTCCGTACAGAGTAATTGAACGTTTAATCGGTTTAGAAGTTGAGTATCGAAACGTCGGAAATTGAAGTGGGAATTGAAGGAGTTTCGTTGTACGATAGGCAGCAAACTCAGGTCCATAGACTTACAGACATTGTAATCTAAGAAATCGAATTAAGAAGCTTTGTGATTCTATATAAAATTATTAAGTCAGTGAATTATAAATTTTTTTATATTATTCGAACTATAATTTGCACGCTAAAATTAAAGTAAATTTCTGCCGACGATTTTCTTTGACCTCGGACCTTAAAAATTGCGTACGCAATCTTCGTAGAAGGATAATACATAGAGACGATCCTTCTAATAAATAGAGTACCAATATTATACGTCTCTTGGTATACAATATATGCACTTCGATTTCGACAATTTTCTACAAATTTGAACACTTCTTAGTAGAAACTTTTTCTTTTCTTTTTTGTTTTATTTAAAAGAAATAAATTGCTTATTGGACTTTTAATTGAGTATAGAGCCAAATCTACAGTACGTGGTTTTTGTAGGTTTAGAGTAATATTTGGGCGATTAATATAGTAGCCGAAATCCATACTGAACTTCAAGTAAATCTCCCATGCAAGTTTTTTTTGTGTAAATTTGAATAGGTTAGGTTAGATTACATTTATTTGGAGGTTACTATGGATTTCCTCTGATACTGAACTGAATTGAATTGAATAAACTTTATGGATAAAATAAATGCAGTACTTTTCAATTGCAATGGCAAAATAATTTTTGAAGCTGGACTATTTATTTTATCATAATTTGGTCCTCAAGTTTTAGGCTTTACTGGGTTCTTAATTAAAAATTATCTCTGCAGTTTCATTTGTGTGTATTTTAGTAATAACTACGGATGATAGGCTAATTACTGATCTTCAAGTAATAGAACCGTTAAGCAATAGCGATCACAATATGGTAGAGTTTGTCCTCTCAGTAAGGCACTCGAAACCAGATAACTCGACTAAAATTCCTAACTTGCAGCACGCAGACTTTAGTAAATTTCGAAATAAATTGTCACACGTCAATTTGGAAAACGTAATGGGGAACTCCAACGCAAAACTAATGTGGGAATCGTTCGAAACAGTATTTAGGACTATAAATGAGGAATGTGTACCGTACAAAATTAAGCGTGCGAAAGTAAACAACAAGCCCTTGTGGTTTACTTCTAGAGTACGAGACATTATAAAGAGTAGAGATAGGGCTTATAGGATACATAAGTGCGATAAAGACAATTTTTGGTTACGAAACTACATATCTCTAAGGCGTGAAGCGAAAAGTGTAATAAAAAAATCCAAATAGCTCGTGACGGTAAAGAAAACCCCGAGCGATTCTTTCAATACGTCAATAATAGAAATCCAGTAAAAAGTATGTTGGGGCCTTTGAAAAATGCTAACGGAGATCTAGTTTCTGAAAACAAGGAAATGGCTACCTTGCTAAACGATTTTTTTCCGTCAGTTTTTACTATAGAAGATGTAACGAATATCCCTACGGTCATAGACATAATACCTTTTGATAATGGTAATATTTTGGATAATATAGTGGTTAGTGAAGGGGAGGTAATGCGCTATATTGATAAAATGAAAACGCGTAAATCACCGGGGCCGGATTCCATATATCCTATACAACTAAAAGAATTAAAAGATAGCATTGTTGTGCCGCTAACAAAAATTTTTAATGCATCTATTTCTGAGGGGTGCGTACCAGATAATTTCAAGTTAGCAAACGTAATACCTATCTTTAAGAAAGGCGATAAAGGTGCGGCGGGAAATTATAGGCCAATCAGTTTAACGTCTGTTGTAGGTAAGCTACTGGAATTAATAATTAGGGTTCGTATAGTGACATAGTCGAACACTTAGAATTGCATAAACTAGTTAGAAATAGGCAGCACGGTTTTAAGCGAAACAAATCTTGCTTAACTAATCTTTTAGAATTTTTCCAAAGCGTGGTTGACATTTACGATAGACATCGGGCGGTTGATGTAGTGTATTTAGATTTTCAAAAAGCGTTTGACACCGTGCCTCACAAAAGACTCATTGAAAAAACTAAGGCTCATGGAATCAGGGGTGTAGTAATAAATTGGCTAGAAGAGTTGTTGCGAGGTAGGAAACAGAGGGTGGTCGTTGATGGAGCGGAGTCGTCTTTGGCTAATGTAGCGAGTGGCGTTCCTCAGGGTTCTGTATTGGGACCCTTGCTTTTTCTTATATATATTAACGATTTAGATATCGGCCTAGTCAGTACAGTTTCAAAGTTTGCGGATGACACGAAGCTGGGTGGTAGGGCGATTAATGACGAAGATAGAGGTAAAATCCAGGAAGATCTGAATAAAATCGTTGATTGGTCAGTCACATGGCAAATGAGATTTAACGTTGATAAGTGCAAAATTTTGCATATAGGTTCGCGTAACGGTAATTTTGCGTATAGTATGTCAGGGAAAGATTTAACAAGCGTAGAGCAGGAAAAAGATTTAGGAGTTATAGTCACTGGTGATTTAAAAGTAGCGAAACAAAGTACAGCAGCGGTCAATAAGGCGAACAAAGTGTTAGGTTTTATAGCTCGAAATTTTGAGTACAAATCGCGCGATATTATAGTTCCTCTTTATAAATCATTAGTTAGACCCCATTTGGAGTACGCGGTCCAATTTTGGAATCCGCATATGCGCAAAGATATAGACAAAATCGAAAGAGTTCAAAGACGAGCAAGTAAGATGATTCTGTCGCTTAGGTCAAAGTCGTACGAAGATAGGCTTAAGGAGTTAAAATTGACAACACTCGAGACTAGGAGGCTAAGAGGTGATCTAATCCAGGTTTTCAAAATTATGAATGGGTTCGATAACGTAGATAGAGATAGCTTTTTCGAAATATCTCAGTATAATAGGACTAGAAATAACGGGTGTAAGTTGACAAGTAGAAGGTTTGAGACAGCAGTTGCCAAAAACTTTTTACGCATAGAATAGTAAATAGCTGGAATAGTTTGCCGGTAGAATTATTAGTAGCACGTCTATAAACATGTTTAAAAATAGATTAGACGCATATGTTGATAGATTGGGTATAGTTTAAGGTAGTAAAATTAAGGCTTTGTGGTGATAGATCCCACAGCTCAACACAAGTGTTGTGGGATATAGGGAGGCAGCATCTTGGGTTAGGGGATACTCTCTGTCCTTACACACCCCATTTAAAGAGATTCCTCTGCCGAGCGGTGCCCCCCATAGTACTGTGAGGTATTGAAAAACTCATGATCTTCACTTGCCCCACAAACACCTTTAAATGGGAGACCCAAAATGGGTGCCCACACATTTCTACATTACTGTACAGTCTTTACAGCCACACCTACACTTTTCCTCCTAAGTATATATATTGTAATGTACATGGTTGCAAAGTTTGACTTGGTCCGCAATCGATATGGACCGTGACTTATTTTTCGTTGGCAAGGTACTAGTATTGATGGATACCGTAATGAAATTGACTGGATTCTTTAGATCTGATATATTTGCATATCGGTTATAAATAGATATAGAATGTAACATATTTGTGGATAGTAGTCTATTATGACTTGATCCTCTGGATCCAGAGATTCTATCTTTAGTTTTAAATCGATAATTAATTAGTTTTTAATTGATAATTATTTAGTTTTGCAAAAATTGGTCGTTGCGAATGTACAGGCAGTTGTTACATAAATTTCTTATGTTCTTGTGGTTCGGAACCCACGTAAAATTGTAGGTCCCCTCCGTCACCACAGAGGACATACACAATACACAATTACGAACACAGTTAGGTAGACCAGCCATGAGTGGATCCTAGGGTCTTTGTTGGTCTGAAACATTATAACATTATAACATTATTGATTTAAGGATAAGAGAAAACAGATATTCAAAATTATAAAATAAATTTATTTTTAAAAACAAATAAATTTCTTGTTTGACTGATGTATATTCAGTGTTGAAAGCTGAAATAAACAGATATATCTATTATACTATATACAGTGCACACACACACACACACACACATATATATATATAATATATATATATATATATATCATATATATATATACTATATATATATATATAAGGTGGGTAAAAAAGTAACCCCTTAGAGGTAAACTGTCATAATTATTAAAGAAAGTAAGGGGACTAGAGCTCCCAAACTTCATAGATGCTTACCTTAGCATGTTGTTCATCTTAATTGAGAAGTTGCTCGATGTGTCCCCCTTCCTGCTCAACGCAGGCCTCCAAACGTGGACGCCACTGATCAATACACCTGTTTACATATCGGTGAGACACCTCCCAGCCGAGCAGAATTCTTTCGCGTAGTTCATCTATGTCTCTTATATTGGTAGCAGGGATGTAACTTTGGACTTTAAGGCTTCCCAAACACCATAATCTAGTGGTGAAAGATCGGGGCTACTAGCCGGCCACATATTGGGTTCGATAAAATCTGGTTTTTCGTTCTCAAGGAATGTGACAGTTTGGCGTGCTCTGTGAGCAGGGGCTCCATCTTGTTGAAAGTATATCTTTCACTCTAACTGATATTCGACGAATTAGTGGTGAAGGATATACTTTTCAACAAGATGGAGCCCCTGCTCACAAAGCATGCCAAACTGTCACATTCCTGTCAAACTGTCAAGCAGAAAATTTGATTATACACGGTCCGCCAAACACGCTCTAATACAGTAGTACTGTACGCGTGCCAATGCGCGCTCTTGTGTTTTCTCCTACACTCTCCAACACTCCCGCATCTCCCTCCCTATCGCGTCACCCCTCGCATCACCCTTTCTCTCAATCCCGCTTCCGCGTTAAGTTCAGCGAAGTTGTGTTGGATTGTTTTCGTCGTATTTTGCCGTTGTTTTGCTATTACCCTTAGAAAGCAGTATGGCACCAAAACGTAAAGTATCTGCAAGGGAGAGTGAAGAAGAGAAGAAAGTCGTAAGGTTATGACAGCCGAAAAAATAAAGATTCTAGATAAGTTGCGTGGTGGTATGTGCATAACATCACTTGGCCGCGAGTATCACGTGAATGAGTCTACCATACGCATCATCCGAAGTAGCATGGGCACAAAATTGACGAGTGCAAGAATGTTGCAGAGATAAGGATCAATGTTGCAAAGGGGGTGGGGTATGTTGCAAAGGGGGTATGCAATTAAGGGGGGTGGGATATGCAATGAAAGAAGAGAGGGGGGGGTCTTCGGGGGGAGAAGGGAGGATGACCTCCCCCCAAAAGGGTTGCCTTAACCTAAGAGAGGAAGAGAAAGGAGAGACGGAGGAGGTCTTTGGGGGAGAAGTTGGGATGTCCTCACCCCCCCCCAAAGGGAAACCTAACCTAAGTCTTAACCTAAGAAGGAAGAGAGAGAGTTCTTTATTCCACCGGAGTCCGCAGCATTATGAGCGGTCAGGGGCCAAGCACGTCTTATAATGAGGATGGTGATTTGCCAGATATCACTTTTTATATATGGAAGGGGTTACCAGAGCCCATTTTTTTATTTGTTTATGTATCCTTATTAGGGTGAGTTGCTAGATACCACCATTTATTTAATTTTCACGAGTTGCCAAATAATGTTTTTATTCATATGAAGGGATTACCAGATACCACCATTTTTTAATTTTATTTATTAGGGAGAGTGTGGCACATACCGCCACTTATCTTAATTCACACGAGTTGCCAAATAATGTTTTTATTTATTAAAAGCAAACGGACTTTCCCTTAAAGTTATTCAGAAAGAGAATTAATTATTTAAACGAAACCCAATATTAACAATAGAAGAAATCCACTAGACAATTGGCTTAGCAAAAGAATTCGTTCCAATAACATATTCTATAAGAATAATATTCAATTTACCATTCGCTTTCATTTATTCTAACACCTTTACTTTTGTCATTCCTCTGTATATATATATATATTATATATATATATATATATATATATAATATATTGTACGTGTACAGGGTGGGCGGAAAGTAGCTCCCTAATTTAAATTACATATAAATTATGTATAAATTGTGATTGTATTGTTATATTGTTATGGTGTGTTCTCTAAAGTGGTACAATTGTAACGGTAATCTTTTTTCTCTAAAGTGTTCTCTTTTGTTCTCTAAAGTGGTACAATTGTAACGTTCATTTTTTTTTCATTTCAGATTGAAGGGTAACATGGCTGAGCGTTTAACACTGCAGGAGCGTGCCCAGTTGGCGGCACGGTACGAAGTTTTGGCAATCTGTCGTTCGAGTTCAAAGATGGTGGCGGGCCATTCACGGACCACGTGCCCAAGTGGACCCGAAAACAATCAAGAACTGCCACTCGAAGCTCATGACCACGGGGTCTGTGGCAGATGTTCGAAGATGTGGTCGCCCTTCGACATCCAGGGCCCAGGAGACGGTGCAGGCAGTTCAGGAAATGTTCGCACGGAGTCCACGAAAGTCAACTCGCCAGGCAGCTCGGGAAAGTGGACTCTCCCGCTACTCAGTGCGAACTGTGCTGAAGAAGGAGCTGAACTGGCGTGCGTGGAAGCCGCATTACTGCCAATCTCTCTCGGACGAGGACTGCGACATTCGCATGGAGTTCGGGGAAATCATGCTGGCTTGGCATGAAGACTGGCCCCATCTCTTTCGCAACATCCTCTGGAGCGACGAGGCGGTGTTCCACGTTGGAGGCTTTGTCAACCGCCACAATTGCCACTACTGGGCAGGAGGATCCCATGGTTACCGCTGAAAAACGGCAGAATCGGTTCAGTGTAACAGTGTGTGGTGTATGACCTCAGATCAGGTTGTGGGCCCGTTCCTTCTGCGCAACACCATGAATGCTGAGCGGTACCTTGCTATGTTGCGAAACAAGGTCTGGCCGGTTGTCAGCACATGGGAGAACATCGACGATCTGATATTTATGCAAGATGGCGCCCCTCCGCACTTCGCTCTTGTTGTCCGTGAGTGGCTGGATGCCCACTTCCCTGGGCGTTGGATGGGTCGTCGTGGTCCACATCAATGGCCAGCCAGGAGCCCCGACTTGACACCGTGCGACTTTTCTTTGGGGGTGGGTAAAGGAAGAAGTCTACCGCACGAAACCGAGGACATTGGAAGAACTGGAGGACCGAATTCGGGAAGTCATGTCCTCCATCCCGCCGGAGTTCCTGCTAAAGTCAGTGGACGCCATTCCTGGGCGGCTCCAGAAGCTGGTGGAAGAGTTGGAGCCCACATTGAATTTTAGAGAAAACCTACCATGTATGCCTACCTTTTCATATTATTTCTTCTGAAATAAATGGATAATATACGTATTTTTTTTACCAATCCAAAATAGGGAGCTACTTTCCGCCCACCCTGTATACTAGATGTATCTTCACAACTTCGTACATTTTTTTCGTTCGTTTTATTAATTCTATCGATTTGAGAAGTATAATACACACACACATTTATATTAAATTTCCATACGAAAACAGATTTAATAATATGCCGAAGATATACTAAAATGTATATTAAATTTGGTAATAAGCAATTATGTTCAGACGAGAAGGAATAGAGAAAGGAACGGTGAGGTTCACCCAGATTAGCCCGAAGCTTTTTTGAAGGCCGCAAAGGCTGACCGCAAAGGACCATTTGGCCTAATTTCATCCCTTCTCTCCAGATTTTCCTCCTCTCTCTTCAAATATTGTTAGCATCATTACCATTACTACTGAAGTTAAAAACTTAATTTTAAATTGTTATTTATTAAAGGCAAGAGAGAGAGAGACACACACACACACACACACACACACACACACACACACAATCAAATCCACAAGTCAGGAATCTTAGGAAAGCTGAAATTAGTATGGCCGCAGGACATAATAATGCACATTCTGCTTGTAGAAATCACACACACACACACACACACACACACAGAAATAAAGTTTTGTTTATTCTATTTGGATATAATATTCGTTTATTAAAAATATAAATAAAGTAATGAAAAGAAAACAAATATTTACAATTTCTTGTGGAGAATATATTTAATACACAGATTTTCAAAAGACCTTTTAGAGAAGAAAAAAATATACATACAAGGATTATATGCAATAAATTCACGCACACACATATTATATATATATATATATATATATATTAATATATATCACACACACACACACACACACACACACACATATATATATATATATATTATATATATATATATATATATATATATAACCAAATCCAAGTCAGGAATCTTGGAAAGCTGAGATTAGTATGGCCGCAAAACCTAATAATGCACATTCTGCTTGTAGAAATCACACACACACACACACCACACACACACACACACACACACAGAAAGAAAGTTTTGTTTATTGTATTTGGATATAATAATCTTTTTAAAAAAATATAAATAAAGGAATGAAAAGAGAAACAAAAATATTTATAATTTCTTGTGGAGAATATATTTAATACACAGATTTTCAAAAGACCTTTTAGAGAAGAAAAAAAATGTACATACGAGGATTATATGCAATAAATTCACACACACACACACACACACACACACACACACACAAGTCAGGAATCTTGGGAAAGCTGAAATTAGTATGGCCGCAAAACATAATAATGCACATTGTGCTTGTAGAAATCTTCTAGATTTCTTATTTTCTAATGATCTTTGTGTTACTGTGCTGTGTCTGATAATGTCAGGATTATGAGGAGTAGCAGCGCTAATTTTGTTTCCAGCGGTACTGAGCTGAGCGACTTTGATGAAGATATTCCTATAACGACTTGCTTCCGAAAAATTGAAGCTCAACTAGAATAATTATGAGAAATGACAGAGTTCTAAATATAAATCGGCCCCAACTTCAATTGTGGAAAACAATTGTGCCATTTTCTGGCCCTCTTCACTGTTACTATGAATTGACGATTCTACGCTGTCTTATCTATTTGTTTTGGTGGTGAAAATGTTAAATGAAGATTACTAAACAAATGTTTTTAAATTAAACGAGTTGTTTTTCAGTCCTGGTGCATGAATCTTCATGAGCATGATGCACCGCCTGTTTGTGTCTCCTCCCCAAGATAGCGACACTTACCTGTGTCAGTCGTAATGAGTATCCTACGTTCTCACTCTTTCTTTACACAACCCCCTCCTCGTTACTGCAAACCCCCATTGAAATTAGTCGTCATTATTATCATTATTATTGTTATTATTATTATTATTTACTTTAATAAAGCCTAGCATAATTTCATTCACTAGGTCAAATAATACCCGTGAGTATTTAAAGCCGACATTTCTCACTTCAGATGATGTAGTGGCCCACGGCTTGTACTACATAAATTTCGAATTCGTTGGTGGTAAAATATAAATTAGTATATATATATATATATATATATATATATATATATATATTGCATCTCAACAGCTTAGTGGTTGTTTCTCACTTCAGATGATGTAGTGACCCACGGCTTGAACTAACATAAATTTCGAATTCGTTATTGGTAAAATATAAATTAGAATATATTATATATATATATTATATATATATATATTATATAATATATATATGTATATGTAAAAATGAACAATGAATAATCCATATTCATTTTTACATGAGAAACCAAAATCGCCTAAGCGAGTTTGGATAATAAGTTTTACTTGTAGCTTCCTCTTTTTGTTTGTGTCACAACCCTACGATCTACCATTTCTATGGTTTAGTCGTATCCATTTTTCATTTGTTATAGAATTTATTATAATTAATTATGATTGTCTTGCATCTCACCCTCGTCCCTAGATTATGCATACACATTGCATATAACAGGATTGAAACCCGTAGTTGTACTTCTTAGTCATTAATATCCACTCTTTGCCTCTAATTCGTTCTTGTAAATCTTCCTAATAATGATTTGTACTATACGTACAAATTCAATAACTATGACGTCACATTTTCCCGTCATTAATTTCCCTTCATCATATCTCCAGTATTCAATGTATGAAAATTCTTTAACATCATAATAAAAATGTACACTCTATAGAAGTCATTATTTACATGTTATGTAGTATAAATATAACTATTATTCGACCATATCGCCCCCCCCCTCATACGTCCATATCTTATCTTGACCATTATCCTATGTCAATTTTATTAAATATTCATTTTTGCTCGTGAAACGCAAAACTATGCATTCGTTCGAAAACGCGCAAATACGTTCTCGTATTATTTTTTTTATTTTATTTTTTTATTATATCACCTCCCGCAATGAACTCGAAAATGCTTAGGTAAGTGATCGAATTCGCTAATGACAGCAAAATCGAACGCTTCTAAGATAAATATCTCCTTTCGCTCTGATTTCAAATTTATAACATGTTATAACATATTATAACATATTATGTTGTATATAAATCCATACCGTATGTGCCCATGTACTTTGTATTATATTTCTAACATCTTAATTGTCTATTAATGAAACTGTAAAACAAAACAAAGTTATAGTAACTGTTTAATTGTAATTAACTGTAATACTTTAATTTAATATAACGTAATGTACTTTAATGAAACTGTAATTAATAATAACTTGTAATGTACTTCAATGAAACTAATTAAATGTAATGACTTAATATATAATGTAAGAATGTACTTTAATAGAAGTGTAATTAAACAATAATAAGTGAATATGAATTAATTGGTAATTGTAATCGTAATTTTAATGAACCAAAATTAATACGTACTCAGTCATGTACTCAAATTGTACTTATGTACTACTATGAAATGATATCGCCTTCATAAATGTAGACTCGGCGAAAAATACAAATTAGTTTTTGTTATTTTTATTTTTATTATTTTTATTTGGAATTTTTCAAACATCTGATCATGTGTTTAAAAGGGGGAAACTTAACCTTCACTGCCTTCCCCCAACATTTAGGCTTATATTATACATGTATTTGTAAAATGAACTTCACTTCATTACGAGACTCTTCTTTGGTCACTGCTACGAGACTCCCTTGTTAGCAGCCTCGCTGCGAGGAGGGGGCAGAGGCCCCTTGCCTCCTTAATTTTTTTAGATTCCGGCCTGAGCCATGGTCGAAAGAGGTCGAACCTCTATCCCTGTAAATTCAGAGCACTACCTGTACATTTTTAGAAGTAAACTACAGTAAGAGAAAACTTTTTATTTTCCCTTCGAGCCGTGCTCTCTTCAGAAGAACTTAGTCAGTTAAGTCGATAAGTTATAAAAGAAAAGTCGATAATTTTAGTATCAGAGAAAGTATCAGAGTATTATAAAAAAGAAGAATTAACAACTGGCGACCCTTTGCCCAGGATAAGAAAGAGACAACCCAAGCACCATAGAAGATATTGGCATAACAGTCTGGCGAGTCTGTAGCCAAGAGTTTAACAAGTGGCGACCCACCATTTGACCGGCGGAGAAGAATTAGAATGTTATAGAAGAAATATCCGTTGCTGCCTCCTAATTAGAACCCCCGTCGATCCGAACCACCCCAGGGTCATAGACGGAGGGGTTAACAATTTGGCGACCCTATAGCCAGGATAAACATTTGGCGACCCTACTACCAAGATTAGAAGAAGATTTTAAGAAGAGGATTTTAACAAGTGGCCACTCTTTGGCCAGGATAGAAATTACCCTGCATCAGGATAAAACCATTTGACCGGCGTGTCACGACTTCTTGTTCGTGACATCCACCCTTGAACCGGTGTGTCACGACTCCAAGTTCTCCACGCCTAGTTTTCATCCAAGAAGAAGTAGCCAGCAAGACACGTCTTCAGGACACGTCTCTAAGGATTTCGCCGTAGAAATTTTGTTAAGTACAGAGTTGGTTTTTTTTAAGTAATTTGTAAACATTTTAAAAGTCAGTATTATTAACAGTTAATAATGAGTATCAAGCCAGAATTAACACAAAACACAGTGAACACTTCAGACACCAGTGATACATTTTTTTTAGTGAAACAGTAATTTTCACAGAAGTTAAAAGTCGCAGAAGTTAAAAGTCGCAGAACTTAATTATCAGAGATTTAATTATCAGAGAGTTAATTTCAGAGAGTTAATTTCAGTTATTTTCACTATTATATTCAGTATAGAATAATTTTATTTTATGTACCAAACTTAATAGTACAGTACCTTCGCGTACATTAGAGTGAAATATTGTTTACATTTTTTATTTTTGTTTACAATTTTTTCAAATTAGTGAATTGAATTGACTTGCAAAATTAAGAGAGAGAGTTTATAGAGAGTTTTGTTTATAGAGATACTTGATTGCATTTCAAGTAATCGGTTGCACCAAGAGGGACAACCAACCCCAGAGGTTAATAGTCTCCACTTGATAGAGATCAAGTGCAGTCATTTTCCGTTTTCAGTTAATCTTCACTTGATAGCAGTTCAAGTGCAAGTCAGTTTTGTTTTCAGTAGACTCCACTTGATAGAGTTCAAGTGCAGTCAGTTTTAGTCAGTTCAGTTTCAAGATACTTGATAGAGTTCAAGTTAGACAGTTTCAAGATACTTGATAGAGTTCAAGTTAGACAGTTTCAAGATACTTGATAGAGTTCAAGTTAGACAGTTTCAATACTTGATTGCCTTTCAAGTAAAATCGGTTGCACCAAGAGGGGACAACCAACCCGAGGTTATAGTCTCCACTTGATAGAGATAAAGTGCAGTCATTTCCATTTCAGTTAATTTCAAGTTAGAAGGTTGCATCCAGAGGGACAACCGCCCCAGAGATTACAGAAGTATTTGAAGTCAGTTTTGAAGTCAATTTCAAGTCTCAGTTTTCAAGTCCCAAGTCATTTCAATGCAGTCAATTGAATTCAACTTTCTTTGTAGTTTAAGAGAATTTAATTTAAGAAAATGTAATTTAAGAATTTAATTCAACCTTTTTTTTGTTGTTTAAGAGAATTAAATTCAACCTGAATTGACCGGTTTGCGTCTTTAGTTAACCTTTTTTTTGTAAGCAGGAAATTCACCGATTTGTCTTTGCCTTTTCATGCATTGTTGCGTATATAAATATATAGTTATGTATTTTATTATTTGTAACCAAACCCGTTTTTACAAAGGTTGTAACGATTTGGATAATTATTGTAATGTATATGAGGAACATGCCGTCCCTCCATTTTGTTTCAACTCTTTTAATTTTTGTTCTTAGTAGTGTGACAAGCAATCTTTAAAAAAAAAAAAAAAAAAAGAGCAGAGTGCTCACGGAAAGATGTAATTGTCAATTTCAGACTTATACCCCCTGCTTAGTCAATCAATTCCCCCGAATGTCGTACTCCAAACTTTCTTTTTATTTTATTTTATTTTAACACCCCAACCCCAGTTGAACCCAGTGTCAACCAGAGCAATGGTTCAACCATGGTTAATTCCTCTTTGGTACTATGGAACATAACCTCAATTTATGTTTTTTTTTTTTTTTTTTAAGTATATTATATGTTTAGTTCATTAAGATGCATAATTGATTTCTATTTTTAATTTGTATTCTTAATTTTCTTAATTCAATTATCGTACCGATACTTCTGGTTAATGTTAATGGTTATATAGTTCATATATAGCTAGGAATGTTACTGGTCGAATTTAATTCCACCTTCAAAATTTAATTTTTAATACCGCTAGATTTACTTTCATTAATTGTAAGGTCCTCTAAGTTCGTTTTTTTAATTACCTTATACGTGTAACTGATTAATTATGTAAAAATCTATAATCCTAATTGAATTTTATTACTTTTGACACATATTCGAATTCATTTACCTTCCGTACCTCCATTCACTTTTGCATTAAAACTCGTATGCAAACATCATCATCATAATACATCATAATTATTGCTTACTATATATAAATTCTCGCTCATGCATTTATTTTTAATGGTTATATAGTTCATATATAGCTAGGAATGTTACTAGTCGAATTTAATTCCACCTTCAAAATTTAATTTTTAATACCGCTAGATTTACTTTCATTAATTGTAAGGTCCTCTAAGTTCGTTTTTTTAATTACCTTATACGTGTAACTGATTAATTATGTAAAATCTATAATCCTAATTGAATTTTATTACTTTTGACACATATTCGAATTCATTTACCTTCCGTACCTCCATTCACTTTTGCATTAAAACTCGTATGCAAACATCATCATCATAATACATCATAATTATTGCTTACTATATTAAATTCTCGCTCATGCATTTATTAAGTTATTTTATCTGTTCCTTAAAGTGTATATATATATATATATATACACAAATTCAGAATGGTTCCCTGAGACAATTATATGTTAAACACAGACCGTGCATGGAACAAGGAACTCTTCTGGGAAAATTAAATCCACTATAGTCCGAATAAGTAATGGTAAATGACAAATACCCTAGATCCATGTCCCAAAGCTGGATCCTGTCTGCTTTGCAGATAGCTGGTGAGGGAAGCTATATTTATGGGATCTCTTTGCGAGAGACCCGTTGCCCACGTCGGGCTAAAATCATGAAAAAGAAAAACTGTGGTATTTGTCATTTACCATTACTTATTCGGACTATAGTGGATTTAATTTTCCCAGAAGAGTTCCTTGTTCCATGCACGGTCTGTGTTTAACATATAATTGTCTCAGGGAACCATTCTGAATTTGAGTATATTAAACGGACGTGTTACGTGCCTTGAAAAGTGGACGCTCAATGTCCCGGTTGAGGTTTAAGTTTTGGTTTTTTTTTTGGCTAAAAATACAATAGTTACCCCTTTTTCTTTGATTTATTCAACCCGACGTGAATGCAACGAGTCTTTTACTTATATAGAGGTTCTGAATGTAGGGATCTAGGCTTGCTTTAAACCCTAGATCCATGTCCCAAAGCTGGATCCTGTCTGCTTTGCAGATAGCTGGTGAGGGAAGCTATATTTATGGGATCTCTTTGCGAGAGACCCGTTGCCCACGTCGGGCTAAAATCATGAAAAAGAAAAAAGAAAAACTGTGGTATTTGTCATTTACCATTACTTATTCGGACTATAGTGGATTTAATTTTCCCAGAAGAGTTCCTTGTTCCATGCACGGTCTGTGTTTAACATATAATTGTCTCAGGGAACCATTCTGAATTTGTGTATATTAAACGGACGTGTTACGTGCCTTGAAAAGTGGACGCTCAATGTCCCGGTTGAGGTTTAAGTTTTGGTTTTTTTTTTTTTTGGCTAAAAATACAATAGTTACCCCTTTTTCTTTGATTTATTCAACCCGACGTGAATGCAACGAGTCTTTTACTTATATAGAGGTTCTGAATGTAGGGATCTAGGCTTGCTTTAAACCCTAGATCCATGTCCCAAAGCTGGATCCTGTCTGCTTTGCAGATAGCTGGTGAGGGAAGCTATATTTATGGGATCTCTTTGCGAGAGACCCGTTGCCCACGTCGGGCTAAAATCATGAAAAAGAAAAACTGTGGTATTTGTCATTTACCATTACTTATTCGGACTATAGTGGATTTAATTTTCCCAGAAGAGTTCCTTGTTCCATGCACGGTCTGTTTAACATATATATATATATATATATATATATATATATATATATATATATATAATCCTAATCCACCAATGACCCCTAATGATCTAGTTCTTCACGGGATGAACAAATTACTCTCATATTCTACATACTATTGTACCGACTCACTCATCTACAGATGCTTCTTACCAATATTTATAGATGCATATGCACACTGACGTATAACTTCAACTATTCAACTATAAATCCCCTTTCTCCTTTTGGACGTATCACCAACCACTACAATCTGTACCCAATAAACATAAATACACACTTGACCACAGGTCTATACATCATCGATTACGTAATTCTATTTTTACCTACAATAGTCAATAAAAGTTAGTTTATAAATTGTACGATTTACGTTTTTTCCTTTTATCTACTACTCATCATGTATGTAATTTTTCCCACAGAAAAATAAAAGTTTGTAAAAAAATTTAACTATCATTGTTTGTCTAACTTAATTGTTTGTCTAAAATTAAAGTTTTAATCTTTGAATTTTTTATATTTTGTAAGCAAGTGTCATGTTAAAGATTTAATTACTCTGCATTGTACCCAACCACCCGAACTCGTTCTGTATAAAATTTGTATTGTAAAAAAAGAATTCGTCATCATCTAATTTGAATTCGTTCGATGTTATTTTCTCAATTGTATTGTATTAATTGTATTATATTATTGTATTAATTAATACCATTTTAGAGGGGGGAACACTGTAAAAATGAACAATGAATAATCCATATTCATTTTTACATGAGAAACCAAAATCGCCTAAGCGAGTTTGGATAATAAGTTTACTTGTAGCTTCCTCTTTTTGTTTGTGTCACAACCCTACGATCTACCATTTCTATGGTTTAGTCGTATCCATTTTTCATTTGTTATAGAATTTATTATAATTAATTATGATTGTCTTGCATCTCACCCTCGTCCCTAGATTATGCATACACATTGCATATAACAGGATTGAAACCCGTAGTTGTACTTCTTAGTCATTAATATCCACTCTTTGCCTCTAATTCGTTCTTGTAAATCTTCCTAATAATGATTTGTACTATACGTACAAATTCAATAACTATGACGTCACATTTTCCCGTCATTAATTTCCCTTCATCATATCTCCAGTATTCAATGTATGAAAATTCTTTAACATCATAATAAAAATGTACACTCTATAGAAGTCATTATTTACATGTTATGTAGTATAAATATAACTATTATTCGACCATATCGCCCCCCCCCTCATACGTCCATATCTTATCTTGACCATTATCCTATGTCAATTTTATTAAATATTCATTTTTGCTCGTGAAACGCAAAACTTTATGCATTCGTTCGAAAACGCGCAAATACGTTCTCGTATTTTTTTTTTTTTTTTTTTTTTTATCACCTCCCGCAATGAACTCGAAAATGCTTAGGTAAGTGATCGAATTCGCTAATGACAGCAAAATCGAACGCTTCTAAGATAAATATCTGCTCTCGCTCTGATTTCAAATTTATAACATGTTATAACATATTATAACATATTATGTTGTATAAATCCATACCGTATGTGCCCATGTACTTTGTATTATATTTCTAACATCTTAATTGTCTATTAATATGAAACACTGTAAAAACAAAACAAAGTTATAGTAACTGTTTAATTGTAATTAACTGTAATACTTTAATTTAATATAACGTAATGTACTTTAATGAAACTGTAATTAATAATAACTTGTAATGTACTTCAATGAAACTGTAATTAAATGTAATGACTTAATATATAATGTAAGAATGTACTTTAATAGAAGTGTAATTAAACAATAATAAGTGAATATGAATTAATTGGTAATTGTAATCGTAATTGTAATGAACTAAAATTAATACGTACTCAGTCATGTACTCAAATTGTACTTATGTACTACTATGAAATGATATCGCCTTCATAAATGTAGACTCGGCGAAAAATACAAATTAGTTTTTGTTATTTTTATTATTTTTATTTGGAATTTTTCAAACATCTGATCATGTGTTTAAAAGGGGGGAACTTAACCTTCAACTGCCTTCCCCCAACATTTAGGCTTATATTATACATGTATTTGTAAAATGAACTTCACTTCATTACGAGACTCTTCTTTGGTCACTGTTACGAGACTCCCTTGTTAGCAGCCTCGCTGCGAGGAGGGGGCAGAGGCCCCTTGCCTCCTTAATTTTTTTAGATTCCGGCCTGAGCCATGGTCGAAAGAGGTCGAACCTCTATCCCTGTAAATTCAGAGCACTACCTGTACATTTTTAGAAGTAAACTACAGTAAGAGAAACTTTTTATTTTCCCCTTCGAGCCGTGCTCTCTTCAGAAGAACTTAGTCAGTTAAGTCGATAAGTTATAAAAGAAAAGTCGATAATTTTAGTATCAGAGAAAGTATCAGAGTATTATAAAAAGAGAAGAATTAACAACTGGCGACCCTTTGCCCAGGATAAGAAAGAGACAACCCAAGCACCATAGAAGATATTGGCATAACAGTCTGGCGAGTCTGTAGCCAAGAGTTTAACAAGTGGCGACCCACCATTTGACCGGCGGAGAAGAATTAGAATGTTATAGAAGAAATATCCGTTGCTGCCTCCTAACTAGAACCCCTGTCGATCCGAACCACCCCAGGGCCATAGACGGAGGGGTTAACATATATATTATATTGCATCTCAACAGCTTAGTGGTTGTTGGAGGGTAAATCGTCTGATTTATTTTAATAAGAATTAATTTTTATTATTATAACCAGAGTTGATCGGCTGATTAGATGAAAAATTTAAAATATCAATATTCCGTAAGTTAGAGAGTTGGATAGAAAAAGAATGAGAATGTGTAGAAAGATTGGTACTGCATGCGTTTCATAAAGAAGGAGACATGCAGTTGGTGTGTTCAGAAGAACAATGTCTGATATAATAGCGATAGTAAGCTTTTGAAATGCAATCGCAAAGGCCTAAAGTTTGAGAGTAATGAAACACGTGTGTGTGTGTATATATTTATATATATATATATATATGTTACCTTTTTAATAACTGGTTTATACACATTTAAAACCTAATTTTTGTTGTTATAAATTATAAAACTTCCGAAGTTTTTAAATTGAAAAATTTTTCTCCTGTCATTGATGAAATAAAATGCTTGTCTCTGTCTCTCTCTCAACTGGTTCTATGTGTGAAATATTTCTCTTTATCGATGTTTAGTAGGTGAACAGTGATAACACAAATTCTCTTTATGCGCCGCATTGTATTTAAATATTCGCAGAAAGGCGACATGAAAAACACCCGATTGTCCATAAACAATCTTCTCGGAAAACAAATTAAGAAAAATTCAATAGAGAAATTAAATGTGACACAAATTTGTGGTTATTTGTTCCTATTTTCAAGATTAAGTAACAGTAATTTAGCACAGTCGTGAATTATCAACATAATAAAAATATTGATACGCATAATGATATCCCCAAAACAAAATATACAGCCATATCAATAAGTGTTAATGATACTACAAACGATAAAGAAAAATCACTCTTTGAATAAAAACCCTAAAATGGAAAACCGTACGTGGAAAAATTAGTAAAATTTCTGCCAAAAAAAAAAATTTTTTTTGAACTTTAAACGTGGTTGGTCCTAAATATTTATGATGATAAATAATATTGAAAATGGAGCATTGGAATTTTAAAGTAGTGCTTCGCTGGACGAATGTCTAACCAAATACAAATTTAAAAAAAAAGACGCTAAAATTTAATCATGACCAATTGCAAAATGTAGACCCAAGATCTACTACGTTAGAGAGAAATAACAGGGTTTACGTTCATATAAAATAAATTAAAAGAATAATTATAAGAAATGTCAGAGTTCTAAATATAAATCGCCCCTAAACTCAACCTAAATTAAACAAATTTGTTTTTAATTATTTACTTGGATGTTTAACGGATGGTATTGCTTTTCCTACATCTAACCAATTAATTTAAATCTACCGAATAAAGAGCTTGAACTGCCCTTAAAAGCTAATTAATTGTGAGTGAATATAATTAATAGCGTGCCGCCGTGACATAAAATACAGGGAAGACAGCCGCCCAGCTCTAGGAAGCACTGGACTCGGGTCAGGGAGGGAATTCATCATATCCTGAGAGAGATACAAGGATAAGAACTAACTCAAAAGGCCTTGCGTACCATACCGGTGATGTACCAACAACCACGGTTTCAGGGAAAAATCCTGTACCCTGAAATAGTATGCGTGATTCGAACAGTGGGTGGATACCTTCTTCCTGTAAGCGAGGTAGAGGCTTTGAGGTCTGAGGTACGATTCCCGATGGTATTGGTAATAATAACAATAATAATAATAATCCATGAGTTAGTACAATGGGTCGGGTCGTCTGGCCAGAGACTGTGACAAAACTTTCTTTCTGTGTGTGTGTGTGTGTGTGTGTGATATATATATCGTGTAAAAGGGTGAAGACGATATAAAAGATGAAATGAATTTGTTTCGGAAAATGTCCGAAACCCCGCCAAAATACTCATTCATTTCACCCAAAAATATATATCTTGGTAGATCTTGTATATATATATACAGTATATATCTCGCAAAGTGTTTTGTGAAATTATCATGCAAGGATATTGAAATTAAATTATTTGAAGTGGAAATCTTTTGAAGTTTATTAAACAAATGTTTTTAGATTAAACGAAGGTGATTTTCAGTCCTGGTCCATGAATCTTCATGAGCATGATGCATCGCCTGTTTCCGATAGCGTAACTTTGTCTCTACCAAATCCTTATGACGTTCTCAGTCTTCCTTTACACAAATTGTAGCTAGAATAACTCTCTCCTCCTCGTTACTGTATATATATATATATATATATATATATATATAATATATATATATATATATATATATTGTACCGGTTCGTGGATATATATATATATATATATATAATATATATATATATTGTACCGATTCGTGGATATACGTGTGTGTGTGACCATGGAATCATAATACATAAACTGAAATATATGGGAATAACAGGAAAAGTAAGGAAATGGATATATAATTTCCTTAGTGAGCGGAGGCAAGTCGTTACAGTACAAGGAGTATCTTCATCAGAATCAGAGGTCCTCAGCTCAGTACCACAAGGAACGGTATTAGCTCCACTACTCTTCATAATCATGCTAACTGACATAGATGAGGACGTTACCAGAGACAGCACAGTAACATCCTTTGCAGATGACACAAAGATCAGTAGAAAAATACGAAAACCAGAAGACATAGGATCTCTACAAACCGACATAAACAAAATTTACAAGTGGACGGAAGACAACAATATGAAGTTTAACACCGAGAAATTTCAGCTATTACGGTACGGAAAAAGAGAAGACCTAAAGTCCATGGAATATTATACCCCAAATGGACAGGAATTCCAGAGCAAAAGATTTAGGGGTTGTAATGACAGATGATGCGAAATTTGAAACACAAAATAAGATAGCAGTAAACAGAGCAAAGAGAATAACGGGTCAGATATTGAGAACTTTTAAACGAAGGGATAGGAATGTAATGATCCCTCTACTGAAAACCCTGATAATACCCAAACTGGAATACTGCTCGGTCCTAACATCCCCATATAAAAAAGAAGACATTAGGGATTCAAAGAAGTTTCACAGCCAAGATCAATGGGTGCAAAGAACTAAATTACTGGGAAAGGTTACGAGAACTAGACCTATATTCACTGGAAAGGAGAAGAGAGAGATACACCATTATTTACACTTGGAAAATAATGGAGAACTAGTCCCTAATCTTACTCTGAATCCCATAACTCCCCAAACAACGGTGGAAAGTAGAAGCGGTAGACTGTGTCGTATTCCCAAATTGAAGGCGAGACAGGGAACATCCTTAACCCTGAAAGGAAATAGTTTTGTAGTGAGAGGACCAAAACTATTTAATCAGTTGCCCAAAGACCTAAGAAACACGAAGGGAGTTGCAGTGGAAATCTTCAAAAGAAGACGACGCCTGGCTCAGAACAATCCCCGATGAGCCGGGCGTACCTGGCTATGTGAGGTGGAGAGCGCAAGAATCCAACTCACTACTTCACCAGGCCAACTCGAGAGGAGGGGCGACACGCTTGACCTTCGCGAAATGAGAAATCATCACGTGGAACCTTTGTAAGGTTGTAAGGTAAGGTATATTGTACCGATTCGTGGAACCATCATGTTGACACTATTTTATTTTTTCTGTGATAATCTTACTGGAAAACTTAGATCAAATGTAGGTTTAAGATTTGAGAAACATCTGTCTGTTTTAAAATTATCTTTAAACGTGGTTGACCCATGACAGGTTTCAGATTTGTTTATAACTTCTAGAGATATAGGCGTAGCCTAATCTCGAGTCTTGTTTATTTATATTGGTACGATCAGATTAGAAATAATTTTTAATCAGATATTTACAACTTTTAGAGATATGTACCAATATATACAATGTGAGATAGATAGATAGGTAGATAGATAGATAGGTAGGTAGATAGATAGATGTACAGTCAGATAGATAGATGGACGGACAGGCAGATAGATAGATCGATGATAGACAGGTAGATAGATAGATATATGTATCGTTGTCACTCGGAACTGAAAAATACTGGTGCGTGATTCTTCAGGAGCATGATGCACCGCCTGTTTCCGATAGCGTAACTTTGTCTGTGCCATGTCATTATTATTATTATTATTATGCTGAGATAAAAAAAAATATATATATATATATATATAGAGAGAGAGAGATAGATAGATAGGTGTACAGTCAGATAGATAGATGGACGGGGAGGCTGATAGATAGATAGATGATAGACAGTTAGATAGATATATGTATCGTTGTTACTGAAGTTTATTAAACAAATGTTTTTAGATTAAACCAGGCGTTTATCAGTCCTGGTGCATGATTCTTCAGGAGCATGATGCACCGCCTGTTTCCGACAGCGTAACTTTGTCTGTACCATGTCATTATTATTATTATTATCATGCTGAGATAAAAATAATGTGAATGTAATTCGTTTAAACCATATATATGGGGACAAGAGTCGAGAAGTTGCGATGAATTTGCCTTTATTTATATGACTAGAAACAGAATAGATATCATGATAAGGTTTGTGGCTAGTGGTTGTGCGAGTTTTTATCAGCCTTTAGAGCCGTGTATCGTTTGTTAAACAAAAAGGATAAATATGAACATATATATTTCACAGATGTTCTCAAATTTTGGAGATATAAGCGCAAATATTAGATGTTTACCTTGTACGATTTTCTGGTAAATAAGCACAAGGTTTTAATTATTATTTCTGGGAATTTAGTCTGTATATGCATTTATATGAAATATATATATATATATATATATATATATATATATATATATGTGTGTGTGTGTGTGTGTGCCCCGTACGAATTATTCTCTGGCAAGAACTTTTCGAATTGTTGTGTGTATTAGACCCTCCTTAGATCTACTTTAAAATGGGGAAATGCTTACACGAGTTTTAGATGAACTTAACACTTTAGTCTGTATATATATTTATATATATGTGTGTGTGTGTCTGTCCTGTACGAATTGTTCTCTGGCAAGAACTTTTCGAGTTGTGGTGTGTTAGACACGCCTTAGTCCTACTTTAAAACGGGTAAGTGTTTACACGATTTTTAGATTAACTTTTTTCCGTGCGAATTGTTCGTTTATTTTTTATTTCGTACGAACTGTTTTATCCCCACTTTAGACCTACGGGGATCATTAGGGGCTTATTTTTTTCTTTTCCCCGTACGAGTTTTGTCCTCACCTTAGACCTACGGGGAGTAGGGATTTATTTTCCGTACTAATTGCTCATTTATTTTTTTTTTTCGTACGTGTTGTTTTACATCCGCCTTAGACCTACGGGGAGTTATTAGGGAGTTATTTTTCCGTACGAATTGTTCATTTATTTTTTATTTCGTACGAGTTGTTTTACACCCGCCTTAGACCTACGGGGAGTTATTAGGGAGTTATTTTTCCGTACGAATTGTTCATTTATTTTTTATTTCGTACGAACTGTCTTACACCCGCCTTAGACCTACGGTTCCGCGGAAGGTCTGGACGGGGTCGAACCCCATTTAACGCGCGACGCACATTGTACATGGCTCTATTATGTGTGAGTTTAGCGTTTTGCATCGTAGAACATAAAGACAATATATTTAAATTGTGTGTATATATATATATATATATATATATATATATGTGTGTGTGTATATATATATATATATATTTCCTTTTTCCTGTACTAGTATGCATTTGATTATACGTATCGTATATTTTCAATATATTTAATATAACTGTATATTTTTCCTGTACTAATATATTGATAATGCACCGTTTTGTATATTTTCAATATATTTAATATAACTATATTTTTCTTGTGCTAATATGTAATTGATTATACGCTTCGCTTAAAGTCAGGATATATGCTTTAAATAATTAAGTAACGAAGCTGACAACTCAGCCTTCTAAGCCAACTGTCGGAAGAATATATGGTTTAATTAAATAATTATTGTTATCTGGCAACTCAGCCTTCTAAGCCAGATGACGGAGGAATATATGGCTTAATTAAGCAGATATTGCTATCTGGCAACTCAGGCTTCTAAGCCAACTGTCTGATTAATATATGCTTTAATTATTGCTATCTGGCAGCTCAGCCTTCTAAGCCAGCTGACGGAGGAATATATGCTTTAAATAAATAAATAGCGCAATCTGACAACTCAACTTTCTAAGCCAACTAGCTGATTAATATATGCTTTAATTAAATACATAGCTCAATCTGGTTTAAATAAATAAATAACGAATCTGGCAACTCAGCCTTCTAAGTCAACTGGCTGATTAATATATGCTTTATATAAATAATTAATGCTATCTGGCAACTCAGCCTTCTGAGCCAAATGATGGGAGAATATATAGTTTAATTAAATAATTATTGCTATCTGGCATCTCAGCCTTCTAAGCCATCTGGCTGATTAATATATCGTTTAAATAAATAATTATTGCTACCTGGTAACTCAGCCTTCTAAGCCAACTCGCTGATTAGGGGTCCTATAAGAGAGCGGCGGCTTGGCTGAAGGACTCATATGCGCTTGGCTCACGCCAAGCGAAGACCCTCTCCTCCGGGTCCCCTCCTCCTCTCTCTCTCTCTTAGGTTAGGTATGCGCCTTTGGGGGGGGGAGGCCGTCCCAACTTCTCCCCCAAAGAGGTCTCCCCTCCTCCTTAGGTTAGGTATGACCCTTTGGGGGGTGAGGCCGCCCCCTTCTCCCCCAAACAGGGGGTGGGGGGTTGGCACTCTTGCAACATTTGCAATTGCATTGCACTCATACATTTTGAGCCCACACTACTAGAATGTCTGAAGTCTCAAGAACGTAAATTTTTACTCGAACCTCCCAGACTCCGAGGAACACAAACTTTAGGCCCGTATTGCTATGGATACTGTGTAAGCTACTGTAAGTAATCGAAACCAAAGAACATAATGGTCTGTCAGGAGTCAAATTACAAGAATGAGAAGCAAATTCATTATGTAGTAACAAGCATCCCAGCACTCGGAGAGAATTTCAGAGGATGGTGTTACTTTTATTTATTTTGATTGGGCTCAGAATCCTAGCTGAGCCTTGAACGGCCAAGCTCTGATGGGCTATTTTAACTTATAGCCTAAGTTAAGCTAGATTAAAACAAACTTACGGACTTGGAGGTCCTCTTAGGTCCTACCTCAGGGTTGCTGACTTGATGTGGGCCTTATGAAAAAACCATATAGGGCTATGGGTTGATTGCCTGATACCCTCATCCGTTGGAAATTTCCAGCAGATTTCAGTGGAGAGTTAACGACAAAAGCCCTACGTTTTTTCGTTAGAGAGTTATGTATATGTCGGTCTTCAAAGGACCTCTTTATTTTTATTTGCCTTCAGTATTTGCGCTGCTTAATGGTAAAGAAAGGAATTGCCTTACCTTATTATTTCGTTGAGCCTCGCTTCTGTTCGTAAGACGCGACGATGTTTTTCGATGTAGGGCCGCGATACGGTGGAGTTACACAACGAGTTGCTTTGATGTAATTAATATAGGCAGTCACTATATTTAAATACCTGAAGGAATAGGTCTATCCTTTTTATAGTTATTATGTTTTATATTATGAGGATTTCACTCAGAACTTATAGGAAGATAAAGTACATCTCCCTTGCTTAAAGCATCGCTGTAACATAAGCAAGCTCCGAGCGAGCCGCTCATGTAAATCTTCGTATTTTATTACTTGCTGAATTTGCAAAGTTCGTTGACTCTTCTCTCGAAGTAATTTTCACGAGTCAGCAATGGAAAATTTTGAATACGAAATAATAAATTTGGTTTTCTTGTCATGCAGGTCCAATGCCTACATATGGGGTTTTATGTATGTATGGCAATTATTTATATTCCCAATAGGCCATGTCGCCAATTCGGAGTCAATTTTGTATGGATATTTAATTCAATTAATTAATAATTTATATTTAATTAAGAAGTAAAGGTACCACATACGATACCATGTTGTAAGCATATATAGTTTTTCCATATACTGGGTGGGCGGGGAGCCGGAGAAAAATTTGTATGTTATAGATTAAATTTTTTGACAAACTGTGTTTTAAACCATGTGAAATGGATTAAAAAGAATGAAGTAGGAATTTAGAAAGAGAAAGGTTACTCAAGACCTATTTAAATATAAAAGTTCAAGAGGCTAGCTTCTCAAATTTAGTTAAAGTTATGTCAATCAGTTTGACTCCCCGTAGGTATAGAAATTTATGGAATTAAAGTTAAGCATTTTAACTTTGCTCATTATTTGGGTAAGTTTTATATGTCACCAGTTTTTAAATACTGGTTTACTAATGTCGTTTTGGAGTTTTGTCATGTTTTGTTTTGTTAACAATTTATATTTTAAAGTGACTTCTACGTTGGTGAGTCAATTGAAATGTACTGTACTTCCATGTTGTGTTGTTTGGTTAAAAGAGTTTGTACTGTATTCAAACCTCCTACCACTTCAGACTAGTCAATACCCGTAGTTTTAGTAGAGTAAATGTTACTCCTTCACAGGTAGATCTGGAGGGCTTGGGGCTTTGAATCCTGTACTGTTTTTGTGTTGTTTGGTCTCTGGCCAAGGGAGGCCATAAGACCGTTGTTGTTTGGTCCACGGCCAAAGGAGGCCATAAGACCGTTGTTGTTTGGCCCATGGCCAAAGGAGGCCATAAGACCCTTTTGTTTGGTCCATGGCCGAAGGAGGCCATAAGACCCTTGTTGTAGTTTGGTCTCTGGCCAAGGGAAGCCACAAGACCCTTGTAATAGTTCGGTCTCTGGCCAAGGGAGGCCACAAGACCCTTGTAATAGTTTGGTCTCTGGCCAAGGGAGGCCACAAGACCCTTGTAATAGTTTGGTCTCTGACCAAGGGAGGCCACAAGACCCTTGTAATAGTTCGATCTCTGGCCAAGGGAGGCCACAAGACCCTTGTAATAGTTTGGCCTCTCACCAAGGGAGGCCACAAGACCCTTGTAATAGTTTGGTCTCTGGCCAAGGGAGGCCACAAGACCCTTGTAATAGTTTGGTCTCTGGCCAAGGGAGGCCACAAGACCCTCGTAATAGTTTGGTCTCCCACCAAGGGAGGCCACAAGACCCTTGTAATAGTTTGGTCTCTGGCCAAGGGAAGCCACAAGACCCTTGTAATAGTTTGCCCTATGGCCAAGATAGGCCATAAGGGCCTTGTTGAATAGTTTGGGCTATGACCAAGGTAGGCCTTCAGCCCCTTGTTGAATAGTTTGGGCTATGGCCAAGGTAGTCCATCAGCCCCTTGTTGAATAGTTTCGGCTATGGCCAAAATAGGCCATAAAACCCTTTAGAGTAGAGTAGTTTGGGCTATGGCCAAAGTAGGTCATAAAACCCTTTAGAGTAGAGTAGTTTGTATGTGCCCACTGTCTAACCATATAATTTTTGGCACAAAGTTATATGTACAGAACCAGAGTGCAGCAATAAAAGCCTTTACTCTCCGATCCTTGGTTATGTTCAGAGAGGTTGTTGTGTTTGTGATACATGTAAAAAGTACAGTGTGTGTGTGTGTGTGTGTGTGTGTGCATATTTATTTTTTTATATTTTTTTTTGCCTTCCTCTGAATCCAGTTGGTCTTCAAAACTTGGATTTACCCCTCCACTGAAGCCAATACCCGTAGTTATGATTGAGTAAATGTTGTGTGTCCTACAGGTAGGTCTGAAAGGTTTGGGGGTTTGAAGGAATCCAATCTGTTTGCAAGGAATGCATGTGTTTGTCGATGAAATCTGTTGGGCAATTCTTCTTTAAAAGAAGAATTGGATGCTTGGAGTTGTATGTATATATTTATATAGTGTATATATGTGTGTGTAAATGTATATTTTGTTGTAGGGTTTTATTTTTTAGTTTTATGTTAGGTTAACCAATTTAGCTGAGCAAAGATCCTCAAATGTTGCATTTGAGACCCTTATATGAAGCCTTGTTTGTTTTATGCCTATATGTAGAATAGGTTGCTCCTATATGTCATATTAGAAAATCTAGAAGAGGAAGAGCCATTGTTGTCCCAAGGCGATATGATGACTAAGCTGATTGATGCAGCATTGCTTGTATATATTAAGTTAAGGTGTATATATAATGATCTCATAATTGTAAGGTTAGTGAAAAATTCACTTAATTTAGAGCTAGTATTTTTAGGCTCTTGTGGCATCATTGTTTGAGCACTCTTATGGCATCATTTTTTGGGGGCACTGCGCGTCCTTCCTACTCGTTTGTTGAATGCGGTACTTACAGGGCGTGGTCTTATAGAGAGCTCTCTTGCAATTCAGTTTGGTTGTTTAGATACAAGATTGTTGCATCGTGCAATGGTGCAGGTTGTGTTGTTGTTGCAAGGTTTAGAAAGAAGACCATAAATAGTGCCCCTTTTGTTTTTTATCTTAATTTTATGCAACTGAGGCCTAAGGTAGGCCCACATCGAGTCAGTAACCCTGAGGTAGAACCTAATAGGACCTCCAAGTCCGTAAGTTTTTAGTCGAGCTTAACTTGGGCTGTAGGTTAAACTGGCCCTTCAGAGCTTGGCCGTTCACGGCTCAGCTGGGATTCTGAACCCAATAAAATTAAAAATAACATGGTCCTTCGAGCCGGATTCTAGCCCAAGACTGAATCAGTGACTATTTTTCGGCAAAGTTCTAATTGTGCAAATTGTAGCCCAAGTTAGGCCTGGACAGGTTGAGCATAATTGAGTTAAGGTCCCAGGGTAGAAAGTTTGGTCGCCCAATTGCGAAACTTGGCCACTAGTGTGTCGTTATTTTGGGCCTACATTTTACCGGTTTGGTTAATTTTTGTTTATTGTTCGTAGGCGAAGGTTGCAGACTTCAGTGCGCCAGTTACTTGAGTGGAAAATTTGGTATTCCATATTGGTGGTTGGTCAGTACCCCACCCAACAATTCAGTTTATTTGAAAAAAGCAAAATTTGAGTTTGATCAGTTTGGTTAAGTATTTTTGCCAATTCAGCTTATTTGGTATTGAGCCCAATTGTTGTTTGCATTGAAGATGAGTGCAGCTGAATTGAACAAGTTTAAAAAAAGGAGAAGCGCCACTATAGATTCTGCCATAGAGCAAGAGGATTTAAGCTTAGTTACTGCGCAGCTTTCCATATTAGAAACTAAAAAGGTTGCTCTAAGCGAAGTAAATGATAAAATTGAGGCTCTTATAGAAGAGGATGAAATAGAAAATAACATAATTTACTTTGAAGAGATTATTGATGACATAATTAAAGTATGCCACAGAGCAAAAGAGTTTAGCAGCTCAGTACAGTTAGAGACCAGGTCTAATAATGAAACACAACCCTCAACAAATGGTGTTTGTGAAGTTAACGTTAACAGATCTGCAGTTCAATTACCGAGGCTTGTACTCAAAACATTTTCTGGGAGTATTCAGGAATGGCAAGGATGGGCAGACAGTTTTCAATCAGCAGTTCATTCTAGTCAAGTGTTAAGTGCGGTTAAGTTTAATTATTTGCAGTCCCTCTTGGAAGGAGAGGCAGCAAAGACAATAGCAGGATTAGCATTAACAGAAGCTAATTATAATGTAGCTTGGGATATATTAAAGAAACGGTTTGGTAAACCAGAGATCTTAATTAAAAGCCACCTCCGCGAACTTTTAGCTATACCTCCTGTTAATAATCCCAATAGTGTCAAGGAGATACGGCAGTTATATGATGAATTTGAAGTTAGAACTAGGTCCCTGGACAACTTGGGTGGAGGAATGGAAAGGTATAGTATAATGTTGGTCACTATACTGGAGTCTAAATTGCCTAGCTCAATTTTGCTTGAATTAAGTAGGGGACACTCTACAGAACATGTGTACATCCCCCTTCAGCAGATGTTAAGTCTTTTAGGCACAGAATTAGCAAGACGAGAGGGAAATGAGTTTGCACAGTGGGATGTTAAACAAGGGGACAAAGGCAGGCACAGCACCAAAGTTTCTACAAAAAGGAATAGCCCAGGTACAGTGTCAGCTCTACATGCATCCTCTGAGAATAAATTAAAGGGAATCAAGGAATGCATATTTTGCGAAGGCAACCACAAGTCATATAAATGTGAGGTGGCTGAGGCTTTACCTTTTGAAGAGAGAAAGGACAGGGTAACTAAGTCCACAGCATGTTCTAAATGTTTTTTGAAAGGTCACAGAGCAAGGTTTTGTAAGTTTAAAATTTTGTGCAAAAAATGCCATGTCCGGCATCAGCCATTATTGTGTGAAAACACTCCTAGTAGCAGGGTTGTGGAGTCGGAGTCGGAGTCGAATTTTTACAATGTGTGGAGTCGGAGTCGGAAAATTTTGGACCGACTCCACAACCCTGCCTAGTAGGCCTACCCCGGAAGTAGAGACATCAGTGGCACATGCCACTGCTATGAAAGGGAGTACAAGTAAAGGAGGATTATTGCAAACAGCTGCAGTATTATTAATTGAGAATGATGGAGAAGCTACTGTAAGAGTGTTGTTTGAGAGTGGTAGCCAGTGTAGCTTTATTAAGACCAGAATTTCCAGAAAATTGAAGTTTAAAGAACTTAAGAGGGAAAATTTAAGAATTTCTGGGTTTGGGGGTTCCGTTCAAAACCGAACCAAAGTTAAGAGGGTAGAAGTTCTGGTTAAGGGGTTGTTACCACAAGGTCCCACTAGCAAGGTCCAAGCTGTAGAGATTGAGGAACTTTGTGCTCCAGTCACTACTTGTTTAGATATGGCATGTGTCCAAGAATTGCAAGTTAAAGGAATTAATTTGGGCAATAATAAGTTTGAAGGAACAGAAAATATTAGTCTTTTGATTGGAGCTGACTATTATTGGGACTTCATCACTGGTAATATTGTCCGCACATCTCGAGGTCCGGTAGCTATTGAAAGTAAGCTAGGCTGGATGCTACATGGGAGCTATTGCAATGAATTTGAGGTTAAAGCTCTTTTTGTTAAGATTGAGGAAAACAACCATGGTTTGGAAAGACATTTGAACAGGAGCGGCTCGCAGGTAGGCACTGTGGAACTGCAGCACCACTATGATCTTATGATCTTTATATTTAAATATTTAAAATAGCCTCTATGATTATTTTTTTTCAATGAACTTTGAGTTTTTAAATCAGATTATATCCTTTTTTCCTTAAACTGTTTCAATGCCGAACGAATGAATCACGAAAGTAGCTTCAGCCTTCCCGTGGAACTGCGTACTTAACAGTTCCAGATTTTGTTCGAAACGCTTGAAACCTCGGTGGCGGACGTACGAAGAGCGAGGCAGAATCGTGGGTTTAAGAGGATCCAAAGCACTGTGGACAGAGTAGTGTCGATTTGTTTGTTTGACATGGTAGTTGTGTTGCTGTATCGTTTGCTAATTCGAAATTTAATTTCCGAATTGTATTTATCAATGATTCGTTATCATTTATTTTTGTCGTGAGATTGAAGTTAATTATATAGTAATTGGATTATTTACAATATATAGCTTTTATTTCTTAGAATATTTTTTTCGCAAGTGACTTTTTGTTTTTTGAAATTTTAACTAGGCGCCTATTCTAGTATTCTATTATCATGGCTGCGCTAGCCCCAGAAGTGAGTCGGGTGACAGTGAGTAAAATTCAGTCTCGTAATTTTTCACAGTTATCTCTTCAAGAAAAAATAGCTATTAAAACTGAAGGACGCCCTACACCAGAAATTCAAATATCTCAGCCCGGAATAAGTAACAATAAGAAATATATTCGTAGTTTTAATTCAGAATGGTACCAAAGAAAAAGTTGGCTTTGTGGTTGTAAAGTTAAAAATGCATTATTTTGTTTCCCGTGTCTACTACTAGGTGGTGACTTGACGTGGACAAAAAGTGGTTTTACAAATATAAACAAAATTAAAGAAAAAACTGAAAAGCATGAGCGTTCAAAGAAGCATATTGATAATGTGATTTCCCTGTCACTTTTAGGAACGGTAAATATAAAAAAAAAACTTAGTGAGGCTTACAAACTCTCGATTATCGAACATAATAACAAAGTTACCAAAAAACGTGAAATATTGTCGAAAATAATAGACTGCATTAAAAGATGATTCGGCAAATCCAGGTGTATTCAGGGGATTAATTAATTTCGCATCAAAATTAGATCCCGATTTGAAAAAACATTTAGAAAGCAACACAGTCTTCAAGGGCGTTTCCAAAACCATTCAGAATGATATTCTTGACTGTGTGCTGCAGGTATCCCGCAATCAAATAAAAAAAGAAGCTTCGTTTGTGGCGGTCATGGCTGATGACACAACTGATGTTTCTGAACACACTCAAATGGTTATTGTTCTGAGATACGAGCTGAATGAGGAAGTCTTTGAGCGCTTCTGGGGTTTCTTTACTCCGGAAAATCAAACGGCAGAAGGACTATCTAAGTGCATTCTACAGTAGATCAGCTAGATATTCTTCTCGAAGGAAACAAGCAGAAACTAATTGCTCAGACATTTGATGGCGCAAATGTCATGAAAGGAAAAAAAGGGGGAGTTCGGGCTAAAATTAAAGAAGTTTACAATAATGCACACTTCATTCACTGTTATGCCCACCAACTGAATTTGATTATGAAAAATGCAGCAAGTACTACCCGAAATTCAAGAATATTCTTTTCTAACCTCTTGGCTATACCAACATTTTTCTCCAGGTCACCACTTCGTCTCTCTATCTTAAGCAAACATATGGCCAGCCGTATTCCTCGTCCATCCCCTACTACAGTAGATGAAAATTTCGAACCCTTAAAAAAATGTCTTGAAGAAATACAGTCGACAGCAAACGCAGATCAAACCATTTCAGAAGCAACAGGAATTTTGCACGGTTTGAATAACAAAAAGTTTATCTTTTGGTTGAAACTTTTTCATCAGATAATGCCTCACGTAGAAGTCATTTACAATCAAATGCAATCTTGAGCTATTGACTCGTGTAAAATACAAGAATATATAGCAAACTTCAACAATGTCATTTTAAAAATAAGAAATTCGGAGTACTGTGAAAATCCTTCAAAAACACTCATGATTGAAGCAAAGGAAGTGTGCGACTGCGTATGTGTTGACATAGCTGAGAGGTATTCATTTACCAAACAATTAGTAGCTGCTAAGCTGTTTACCAAGGAAAACTTCGATAGCTATAATATGAAAATGTCTATGGAAGAGGTAACGGTGACCACTGAGGTATATCCCATGATTGAAAAAGAAAAGCTTCTTACTGAACTACAAATTTTCTACAGTAGACCTGATATGCACAATTACGACAGGTTAATTGATCTGCTGAAATTTATCACTGAAAATAATCTAGTAGATGTTCTTGGAGAACTAGCTAAGCTCATAAAAATTCTTTTGACCATCCCCATGACTACATCCAAGGCCGAACGCTGCCATTCAACATTAAAAAGAATAAAGACGTTCTTAAGAAGCACTATGAATCAGGAAAGACTAAATGCTCTTGCAATGATTTCAATAGAGAAAAATTTGATCAACAGTACACAGAATTTCAATGAAAAAGTAATAGACCTTTTCGCTCAGAATAAAAACAGAAGAATGGAATTTGTTTATAAATAAAATTTTTGGCAAATTCGAAATTACCCGTTAAGCGTAAGTACCCTATAATTGATTTTATGATACTATTTTACTTATTTTTATGACTGAGTAGTGAGTAGTTATCTATTTATCTATTCGACTTTCTCTCTCTCTCATATATATATATATATATATATATATATATATATATATATATACAGGGCGTCCCAAAAAAATGTATACACACTTTAAATAATTATAAAGGCAGTGTTTATTAAAAATACATTTCATTTTCAAAATGTAATAGAATCTACAGACATTATTTAATTGTTTTGTCAACGCCTGTTTTCAAACTGACGTCCGTTCTGGTCCAGGCACTGCTGATAACGCGAAGCAATGGAATCGCAAACATCACGAAACATTTCGTTTGGTATTTGTGTGCATTCTCGTTCAATGGCTGCTCTCAATTCAGCGACTGTTGCAGGTTTTATAGCGTAGACTTTGTCTTTTAAGTATCCCCATAAAAAAAGTCTAGTGGTGTGAGGTCTGGTGAACGCGGAGGGTATTCTACGAAACCCCTTCGTCCAATCCACATCCACATCATGCCAAGTACCACTCGCAATACTCCACTCTTCGGTCCGGATCATCTTCATTAATAGCATGGACTAATCTTGGAATGTAACTTTTCCATTGACAGCGCTTCAAAATGCGTTGGACAGACGATTCTGAAATTCCTACCTCACGACTCGCTTGCCGCACAGATTTTCTTGGACTTTGGTGATACGTTTCCAGTACTCTTTCTTGCTTTGTGGGGCTTGTCGATGTCCGTGGTCTTCCGGAACGCTTCTTGTGGACATTCTGAACAGTTCCATCGGCTTCAAACTTATCTCTAATTCGAGTGATGGTAAGTCGCGTTGGTGGATCTGTTTGAAACTCCCTCCTAAACTGTCTTTGCACTTCAACTGCGTTTTCACACTTCCAGTAGCATTTTAGAATGAATTTCCTTTGTTCAAAGCTTAGTCTGACTGCCATTATTAATTCTAATGGATTTAACTTGGAAAGAAAGAAACATCAATTGAGCTATCAGCTGTTAAAGTGTGTATACATTTTTTTGGGACGCCCAGTATATATAATCGACACAATTGTTCGCAATTTCTGAGGCAGCACCCCCATAACTGAAAGTCACGAGCCGCCACTGCATTTGAAAGCCTTTTGGGAACTTCAATCCATTGGCATAAAGGACAAACAGGAGAAGCAGGCGAGTCCAGTGAACAGTGATGTTTTAGAGCAATTTGAAAAAGGGATTGGGTTTAGAGATGGTTGCTATGAAGTTGGCTTCCCTTGGAAGGATTCTTGCAAACCCAGCTCAAACCTTCAGCTAGCTAATAGGAGGTTGGAGACTTCATTGCACAGGCTCAGGAAAAATGAGTTGCTAAATGAATACAATGAGGCCATCCTAAGCTATGTAAAGGAAGGATATGCTGAAAGGGTGCAAGATGAGCTGGTGAGCCAGGAGGCACATTATCTGCCACACCATGCAGTGGTACGGCGAGACAAAACTACCACCAAACTGAGGGTGATTTTTGATGGCTCAGCAAGGACAAAGGTGGTGTGTCCTTGAATAACTGTTTGGATGCTGGGCCAAATTTAAATGCAAATTTATTTTCCTTGTTACTGAGATTCAGGTTTGGTAGAGTAGCATTGACTGCAGATGTGAAGCAAGCCTTTTTGTGGATAAAGTTAAAACCAGAGGACAGAGATGCAGTAAGGTATCTGTGGGTGGATACGAAAGACTTGTTGGAAAATGAACCTAAGGTTCAAGATTATAGAATGAAGTCAGTGTTGTTTGGCCTCAGCTCTAGTCCATTTCTGTTGGCAGCTACTATGCAGTACCATTTTAAGAAATATTCTGAAGTCTATCCTAACACTATTGAACACATAAGGAAAAATTTTTATGTTGATGATTTGCTGTGTTCCGTGGATAATACAGAAATGGCTAAACAGATATTCATGGAGGCTAGAGCTATAATGAGGGAGGCTGGCATGGAGCTTAGAAAATGGCAGACCAATCATTCTCAATTACAAGAGTTTATGAGTCAGTCCTGTGTAGGACCTGATGCAGCAGAAAGTATTGAGGATTCTGGTATTAAGGAGTTGTGGGCAATAGACACAAAGGTGCTAAGCATTGTTTGGCAGCAAGGAGAGGATTTGTTTACCTTCAATGGGAAATCTTTAGTAGAGCTGGCTAAGAATGAGACAAGGTGGACAAAACGTACAGCTCTTAGTTTGGCTTCAAAGGTCTTTGATCCTCTTGGATTCCTGGCTCCATTTGTGATAAAGTAAAAAATTTGGTTTCAGAGCCTCTGAGAAATTGGACTTGGTTGGGATCAAGAGTTATCTGATCATATGGTGGTAAGGTGGAAATATTGGTGCAAAGAACTGGCACATCTTGGAGACATTGAAATCCCAAGATGGTACTTTGGAGAGTTGAACAATAGTCCAGACAATTTGGAGCTGCACATCATTTGTGATGCAAGTGAGGAAACCTATGCAACTTGTATTTATATAAGAGGCACATTCAAAGAGGAAGTAAGTTGCAGGTTGGTTGTTGCAAAGAGCAGAGTAGCACCTTTGAAAAGGCTTTCTATTCCAAGGTTGGAATTGATGGGTGCAGTTATTGCTAGTCGGCTTGCAGTTACAGTGCAAAAGTATTTGGCCCTTTATGAAATTCCAAGCTATTATTGGACAGACTCCACTATAGTTTGGCACTGGTTAAGAAGCCAGGCAAGGAAATGGAAACCATTTGTTGCCAATAGGGTGGAGGAAATTCAAGCACACACAGATCCAAAGCAATGGAAGCATTGTCCATAATATCCAGGCATCCAAAACCCAGCTGATTTACCAACACGAGGAATTTCGGTGAAAGATCTTGCACAGTCAAGTTTGTGGTGGAATGTGCCAGAGTGGCTAAAACTTGGAAGTGAAAACTGGCCTTCTAATCAGCCTATTGTAGGAGAATGCCAGGCTGAAGAAGCATGGGTAAGTGAGGTGAGAAAATGCACTGTGAACAGTTGTCAAGTTATGCAGTAGGACCCCATATTGAGGCTTGATGACATTAGCAGTCTGAAAAGGTTGTTAAGAGTGACAGCATGGGTATATAGATTTACAAACAACATTAAGGGAGAAACAAGAAGGGAAGGAATTCTGAACAGTAAGGAGATTCAGCATGCCAGGCAATTCTGGGTGGTATATGTTCAGAAGGAAAAATTTGGTGAAGAGAGGGAATTGCTCACCAGCCATCCATTACAGGTTCTACCAACATATTCTGTTCTCAAGGGTTTGGATGTGTTTTTGGATCAGGATTTATCGAGAGTAGGAGGTAGACTACAGTTTTCTGGGCTTCCAGAGGAGAAAAGACATCCAATTTTGCTACCTTCTGGGTGGCACTTTGTGGAACTTTTGATCCTGGATACTCATCATAAGTTGTTACATGCTGGAGTTAGAGAAGTGATAATAGAGAACAGACAACAGTTTTGGATTCCCAAAATTGGACAAGTAGTAAAAAAGGTCTTGCATAAATGTATGGTTTGCAAGCGTTGGAGTGCAAAGCCTTATCATGAAAAGGTGGCTCCACTTCCAAGAGAACGGTGTGTCTATACTGCCCCATTTGATGTAGTGGGAGTAGACTTCGCAGGTCCAGTCTATGTCTATGAGCAAGGGGAGTCTAACAAAGGTTATATATGTCTTTTCACATGTGCTACCGCCAGAGCAATTCATTTGGAGTTGGTAAGCAATTTAAGTAGTGATGTATTTCTTTTGGCCTTTAAAAGGTTTGTGAACAGAAGGGGTTTCCCAAATAAAATCATATCGGATAATGCAAAAACCTTCAAAAAGGCTGCAAAAGAACTCCAAGAAGTTTGGTCCTTGCTAAAAGAGGAGGGATTCCAATCCTACTTTTCACACTATGAGGTACAGTGGGAGTTTATTGTTGAGAGAGCACCATGGTGGGGAGGATTTTAGGAAAGGCTAGTGAGAAGTGTAAAGTGTCCATTGAAGAAACTTTTAGCTAATGCTCATTTGAGCAAAGAAGAATTCTGCACTATTTTGTGTGAAGTAGAAGCAATGGTGAACAGCAGGCCTATCACCTTTGTTTATAACAGTATACAGGATGCAGAGCCATTGACACCAAATCATTTTCTTTGTGGTAAACGATTAATATCAAGCCCCAGTTTGCCAGAAGACTTACAGCCTATCCAGAGCACTCAAGAAGAGTTAACCAGAAGGTTCAAGTACCTTGAAGAGCTACAAGATCAGTTATGGAAGAGGTGGCAGATGGAATACTTGCCAGAATTCAATTATTACCCATCAGGCAATGTGAAGGGCTCCAATGCAAATTGTATCACGGTGGGAGAAGTGGTAATGATCAGTGGTGTAGTGCTAAATAAAGAAGTGAGGGAACGCATTTTGAAAGTGTTACTCAGATGCGGGGGGGGACAATGGCGAGCGCGGCGAGCCCATACAGCTGGGGGTCCGGGGGCACTGTAAGCCCCCCCGGGAAATCTTTTGAAATCTGACCAACTTCAGGGATATTTTGAGGTCATATGCACTGGATATTAGGATATATTCCAAGGTTGAAGATGCAGTATTTCCAGTGTCATTAGATATACGACATCCAGTACGATCAATAAAAATAGCTAACAACTGGAATGATTAACTAAAAAAAAGTTAACAACTGGTACGCCGTGGTGACTGTTTCACCAGATCTTTATAAGCTAGCATTGCCTCAGTCCGGTAGGCTGACCATACGTACCGTTTTGAACGGGACAGTACCGTTTTGTATGGGTTTTTGTATGGGTTCTGTCACTGAAGAATAATTGTAAGCTCAATATGTTTATGTACTTACTTTTTCATGAATACAGAATATTACATAACCCCCGTCCCTCTTTTGCCATCCCAATGTCCCGTTTTTGTCTCAAGGAAATATGGTCAGCCTACTCAGTCGAAGCTAAAAGAAATAAAACAGTTAATGATTCTTTCTCATATTTCTTCTAGGGGTGGGAATTAAAATTTCATGACGTTAGAGATTTGTAAGTTCGGATTTATTTGAAACAGTGAGGGAACGCCGTTCCGTCTACCAAAAAAAGTAAGGGAACGCCGTTCCCACGCGTTCCCACAGCACTACACCACTGGACTAATAATTGGGGATGAAAGACCAAGGCAATGCTGGAAACTTGGCATAATTGAAGAGTTGTTTGTTGGCAAAGACAATTTAGTTAGGTCAGCACTGGTAAAGACTTCAGGAGGAAAATTAAAGAGACCTATACAAAAACTCTATACTTTAGAAATCAGCAAAAACACGGATAGTTAAGATGAAACATTTGAGTTACAGCCTCATGGAGAAGGCTTGGCTAAACTTGCAGAAGGTAATGACAACAATGCCTCTTCGGTGGGGAGTGTTAGAAAATCTAGAAGAGGAAGAGCTATTGTTATCACAAGGCGATATGGTGACTAAGCGGATTGATGCAGCATTGCTTGTATATATTAAGTTAAGGTATATATATATATATATATATATACTGTATATATATTATATCATAATTGTAAGGTTAGTGAAAAATTCACTTTGATGCCACAAGAGCCAAAAAAATGCTAGCTCTATGCTAGCTCTTTGTCTGGGCACTCTTGTGGCATCATTTTTTGGGGGCACTGCGCGTCCTTCCTACTCGTTTGTTGAATGCGGCACTTACAGGGCGTGGTCTTATAGAGAGCTCTCTTGCAATTCAGTTTGGTTGTTTAGATACAAGATTGTTGCATCGTGCAATGGTGCAGGTTGTGTTGTTGTTGCAAGGTTTAGAAAGACCATAAATAGTGCCCCTTTTGTTTTTTATCTTAATTTTATGCAACTGAGGCCTAAGGTAGGCCCACATCGAGTCAGCAACCCTGAGGTAGGAACTAATAGGGCCTCCAAGTCCATAAGTTTTTAGTCTAGCTTAACTTGGGCTGTAGGTTAAACTGGCCCTTCAGAGCTTGGCCGTTCACGGCTCAGCTGGGATTCTGAACCCAATAAAATAAAAAATAACAGTCAAATAGGACTTAGAATAGGTTGCGCCTATATGTCAAGTAGGATTTAGAATAGGTTGCGCCTATATGTCAAATAGGACTTAGAATAGGTTGCGCCTATATGTCAAATAGGACTTAGAATAGGTTGCGTCTATATGTCAAATAGGACTTAGAATGTGTGTGTTAAGTGTGTGTAGGTTTGAGTTTGTGCAATTGCTTTAGGTCTGTGTGATGTTAAAGTTCTGAATTGAATTTTGCGATGTTACAGGTTCGAGTTTAATTTTGCGATGTTACAGGTTCGAGTTTAATTTTGCGATGTTAAAGGTTCGAGTTTAATTTTGTGATGTTAATGAGTCTTATGAGTAAGTTAAATTGCTGAAATAAATTATATAACCTACACCACAGGTTGAATTATAAATTTACCGTTTTTAGTCAGGATAGGCCTTGAGTGTAAAGAGTAGGGCCTACTTTGTGAGGTAGGCTTTTTGTATATTTAAATTGCAAATTGTAGTGTTTAAAGTAGGCCTTTAGTGTACGAGTGTATTGGGCCTATTAGTCAAGGTCAAGTAAAGTGGGCCTACTAAGTATGCTTATGCTGTGGGCCTACTAAATATGCTTATGCTGTGGGCCTACTAAATATGCTTATGTTGAAATTGGCCTATTTTTTAGAACCTAAAATGAGTTAAGCCTGTTAAATGAACAAGGCTTTGTTTACGGTTAGTGTAAAGGTAAAGTTTGTGTTAGTGTAAAGGTAAAGTTTGTGTTCGTGTAAAGGTAAAGTTTATGTTAGTGTAAAGGTAAAGGGATTGGTTCCCCAAGGACGGGCCACCTTGTGAAAAAACTATATAGGCTTATTGTTGAAATTGGCCTCAACCTTCGCCGATTGGAAATTATCATGTAGTTATTTTATAGAGAGTTAATGACAAAAGCCCTACGTTTTTTCGTTAGAGAGTTATGTATATGTAGGTCTTCAAAGGACCTCTTTATGTTTATTTGCCTTCGGTATTTGCGCTGCCTAATGGTAAAGAAAGGAATTGCCTTACCTTATTATTTCGTTGAGCCTCGCTTCTGTTCGTAGGACGTGACAATGTTTTTCGATGTAGGGCCGCGGTACGATGGAGTTACACAACGAGTTGCTTTGATGTAATTAATATAGGTAGTCACTATATTTAAATACCTGAAGGAATAGGCCTATCCTTTCTATGTCGTCAATCCCGAGGCAATTTTGTATAGATCAACAGTGGCCAAACCCCCGGCTCGCGAGCCGCATGCGGCTCTCGAGGTTGTTAACTGCGGCTCGCGAGACAATTTTGGTTTTTATTGTATTTATCATAAAAGACAAAATTCATAATACAAAATTTTTTTTTTTCACATAATAAAAAAAATATGAAAAAAAAACAAGGAAAAATTGAATTGACAATAAAATGCGTCATGTACTGTATACGACAGTTTCTTTTGCGTGAGTGACGGGCACTAAGCGGGATAATTACGTAATTAACACCAATCGCCACTCACCAGTGTCCAGTACCTCTCGAGCTACCCTGTGGGCCGCGTGTAGTAACGAGTGAGTGTGTTTTAAAATTGGCTTCTTAGATCAAATAGTGGCTATTTTTCTCAGCTATACAAGTAAAAGTTTTGCAACCCCTTAGTAATAGTTGATTAAAATGACTGAACAGACAAAGTGTAAGAAACGGAAATATGAAGAAGAAAATAGAGTTTTTAAACAGGAGTGGGAGGAGAGCTTTGCCTTTACTGTTAAGGGTGGGAAACCTGTGTGTCTTATCTGCCACGTGGCACTCAATCACTTTAAACCCAGTAACTTAAAGCGTCATCATGAAACTAACCATAAAAATTTTATTACGGAATTTCCTCCCAAATCAGTAGTGCGGAAGACTAAGTTAACAATGTTGAAACCTAGCCTAGTTGCCCAACAAACTGTACTTTCATCATTGTGTAAGACAGCTGACTTAACTACTGAAGCTAGTTTTGTTGTAGCATGGAATATTGCTCGTGCTCAACTTCCCTACAGTAGTGGAGAATTTGGGAAGAATATTGCCGATGTTACTGCAATTCTCGCTCCAGATAACACAAAGCTTCGAGAACAAATAGCAAGTATTTCTATTTCCCGCCACACTACAGAGAGACATATTTCCCAGATCAGTGCTGAAATTACATGCTCGTTGCAGAGTGATTTGAAGAATTCTGTTGCATTCAGTTTGGCCCTCGATGAATCCACAGATATTAAAGATAACCCTCAACTGGCGATATTTGTTCGTTATGTTACTGGCAATGGAAATGTGAAAGAAGAACTCTTGGACTTAATGACCCTAAGAGAAACCATCAGAGGGGTTGACATAAAGAACGCACTTCACAAGGCATTATCAAATGCTCAAGTACCATTGATTAAACTTGTCAGTGTTGCAACAGATGGAGCACCAGCTATGGTAGGACAAAATGTAGGCCTAGTTGGGCTCTTGACACGCGATCCCAAGTATCCTGTGTGTCTCTTTATTCACTGTATCATTCACCGTGGTCATTTGGTAAGCAAGTACTTTAGGTATGACAGTGTTACGAAATGTGCTCTAGAAATTGTGAATTTCATTCGTTCAAATGCACCGAGCGTTTAGAAATTTTATCGAGGAGCTGGATCTTCAAGATAAGCCAGATGACCTTTCATTCTACTGTATTGTAAGGTGGTTATCAACTAGTAATCTCCTGAATAGGTTTGTTGCACTGTTGGAGCCTATCATTGATTTCTTGAAAGAAAAGGGAAAGTCATACCCACAACTAGAAGATCACGAATGGGTGCAGGATCTGATGTTTTTTACTGATGAAATACAACACCTTCAAAATCTAAATTTGACACTTCAGGGAAAGGATAAGGTCATTTCTGACCCTACACAGACAGTTTTCAGTTTCCAGAATAAAATAAAGCTCTTCCAAAAAGATCTAGTAACAAAAAAATGTGACCACTTTCCCCACCTGAAAAACCGAGCAAACACTTTTCCTGATATTGAAATAAAAAATAGTAAATTGGAGGAATACAAAGGTAAATTAGAAGGACTAATTGATGATTTTCAGTTCAGGTTTGATGAACTAAAGAAGCTAAAACCATGCTTCAAATTTCTTGTAAATCCTTTCCTGATTGATGTCGTCAACGATGGCTGTCCTGTTACCACACCTTTTGTTACGGAAGCTGCTTCAATACAAACAGAACTTTTGGAGCTACAGGAGGACGTGGGTTTAAAGTTGATACATAAAAGCTTATCTGCAGTCAGTTGAGTTTTGGAAGCAAGTACCAGAGACAAAGTATCCTCACCTCAGGAAAACCAGTTTCCGACTTATCTCAGTTTTTGGGACAACTTATTGCTGTGAAGCACTCTTCTCGGTAATGAAGTTTGTAAAGTCAAAACATCGTGCTGCCCTCACTAACGAACACCTGACTGAGCTTCTTCATACCGCCTTAACATCACATCAGCCAGACTTTAAAGCAGTGATGCACAAACCCTGGCCCGCGGGCCAAATGTGACCCTCACGGGTCTTTTCAGTGGCCCCACGGGCAATGTTCCCTCTAATTTTTTTTAGTCCATGTGCGCAAGAAATTTTCGTTGTGCATACATTTAGATTTATGGTGAAAAATTGTGCAAACTTTTTCGAGCGCTATTATCTTCAAAATGAAATATATATACAGGGTGTACATAAAGTCAGGATCTTTTTGAGAAGCACTTTGAAATTATATGGAATTCAATCATAAAATGATAAAGTGGTAACATTTATTAAATAATTAAGAGTAGGATTCGACGTGACGCCCATCAGTATCCCTGCACAGCTCAAATCGTTCCGTAGCATTTCTAAACACATTCTGGAGCATTTGCGGGGTTATGTTATCTGCAGCAGTTCGTATACGTGTACGTAAATTTTCAAGACTCGTAATCTTCGTCTGATAGACGTGCGATTTGATAAAGCCCCATACAAAGAAATCTAAAGGGGTTAAATCTGGTGATCTCGCTGGCCAAGGTCTGTTGCTTCCGCGTCCGATCCAGCGATTTGGAAAACGTCCATTTAGATAATCCTGAACAATTTTGGCATAGTGACAAGGAGCACCATCATGTTGATAGACGACGGTACTAACAATCCTATCCCCGTCGTCTATCACCATGATGGTGCTCCTTGTCACTATGCCAAAATTGTTCAGGATTATCTAAATGGACGTTTTCCAAATCGCTGGATCGGACGCGGAAGCAACAGACCTTGGCCAGCGAGATCACCAGATTTAACCCCTTTAGATTTCTTTGCATGGGGCTTTATCGAATCGCACGTCTATCAGACGAAGATTACGAGCCTTGAAAACTTACGTACACGTATACGAACTGCTGCAGATAACATAACCCCGCAAATGCTCCAGAATGTGTTTAGAAATGCTGCGGAACGATTTGAGCTGTGCAGGGATACTGATGGGCGTCACGTCGAATCCTACTCTTAATTTTAATAAATGTTACCACTTTATCATTTTATGATTGAATTCCATATAATTTCAAAGTGCTTCACAAAAATAGATCCTGACTTTATATACACCCTGTATATATATATATGAAAAATTATTTCACGAAAGTGACACGTGAAAAATATTTATGATGAATAAAACCACGAAGGGAAAAGAAACACAAAGGGGTGCTCAAGCGCTTTCGTCTAATGACATCCTCAGGAACACTGGAGTGAAAGGACAGATCAAGGCAATATATAGGTTACAAAAATAAACATACATACATACATATTCATATATATATATATATATATATATATATATATATATACATATATATAGTAAGCAAAGAAAAAATTGTGGGAGGAGCAAACAACATTTTTATAGGAAATTGACACTTATAGCACTTCGGCCGACATTCAATATAAATTCAAATGTCTTGTTTATGAAACAGGTCACAAAAGAATAAAGAAATAAAAATAAATATAAATATAAATTGAGAAAAAATTAATTACAAAATAGTGCCTTAGTGATATATATGTCACAGCCTAAATAATCATAAAGAAATAAACCGACAAATAAAAAACCACAAATATATATATATATATATATATATATATATATATATATATACACACACACATACACCCATACATATATATAGTAAGTAAAGAAAAATTGTGGGAGGATAAACACATTTGTATGGGAAAAAGACACTTTTAGCACTTTGGCCGACCTTCAATATAAATTCAAATGGCTTGTTTATGGAACAGGTCACAAAAGAATAAAGAAATAAAAATATAAATATAAATATTGGAAGAAAAAAAAATTAAAAATTACAAAATAATGCCTTAGTGATATATATGTCACAGCCTAAATAATCATAAAGAAATAAACCAACAGATAAAAAACCAAAAAATTGTAAGTGGAGTCTACAAATTCAAGCTCAAAAGGGAAGTTTACAATCAATTTAATAGATGATGCCAAATAAATTTTAAGAGAGGCACACCAATTTATAAGGGAAAGATTACCAAAGGTTTTTTAGTTATTGTCTGAATCATGCATATTATGGTCACAAACGAATAAAAAAGTACAAGTAAATATAAATTGGAAAACAAAATGCCTAGATGATATATAATATATAATATGATATATATGATTATATGATATATAATTTTTTCTCAATTTATATTTATATTTATTTTTATTTCTTTATTCTTTTGTGACCTGTTTCATAAACAAGACATTTGATTTTATATTGAATGTCGGCCGAAGTGCTATAAGTGTCAATTTCCTATAAAAATGTTGTTTGCTCCTCCCACAATTTTTTCTTTGCTTACTATATATATGTATATGTGTATGTGTATATATATATATATATATGAATATGTATGTATGTATGTTTATTTTTGTAACCTATATATTGCCTTGATCTGTCCTTTCACTCCAGTGTTCCTGAGGATGTCATTAGACGAAAGCGCTTGAGCACCCCTTTGTGTTTCTTTTCCCTTCGTGGTTTTATTCATCATATATATATATATATATATATATATTATATATATATATATATATATATATAAATATTAAATACTTAATAAATATTATTTCCATAAGGTGATAGCTTGATCATTACGGTACTATTAAATGGATATTAAAAACTGTTTACAATATTATATATTCTTAAAAAGAAAACATTTTATCCATTCTAAAAAATATGAATAAAATAAAAAATAGTAAAATAAAATTCAACAAAATAAAGAAATAAAATAAAAATAACATTAATTGAAAATGACTATTTTAGTTATCATTTCTCAAAACAATTTTTAGCATTTAGCAGTTTAAAATAGACTATCAAGATAAATAAAAAATTATTTTATTTTTTATGAATTATGAGATAATTACTATTCGTTTTTATGCAAAAATAAGAAAGAGAAGGTTTATATTCAATGCGTTAATGTATAAAAGAAAAAAAATGCAAATACACAGAGTAAAAAAATCCGTATTGCCTAGTTGCGCGGACGTCGGCGAAGTCGGGCGGAAGGGGTTAATACTTAAAAGAGCGACTATAGAGTATGTTGATGCAAATGGTCAGACCTTGTGTGACGGTATATTTTTGAAATTACTTCATTTACTGTCGTGACTCATGATACGCTTGAGCCTGTGCGCATTTTATTTTGCTGTGTGCGCGGGTTTCACAACGCGTGTGCACGCGCACACGCGCACACCTTAGAGGGAACATTGCCCACGGGTCTTTTCAATTCAATGAAAAAGTTAGAATATAAAAGTGACCCAATTTATGACTTAGATGGAAAGTAAGTAGGCTAATACATTTAGTTATTTTCTTCGCTTGGCCCTCACATCAAAAAAGTTTGTGCACCACTGCTTTAAAGCATTAACAGCCAAAATGAAGACCCAAACTAAGCCTTCTACAAGCAGTAATTAAACAATTTAATAATGTGAGTATAACTATATATATATGTATATGTTTTTAATTTAAATTCTTTTTAAAATATTTTGCGGCTCTCGTACATCTGAAAAACGTCGTATGTGGCTCTTGGGTCCAGGAAACTTGGCCACCCCTGGTATTGATATTTAATTCAATTAATTAATAATTTATATTTAATGAAGAAGTAAAGGTACCACATACGATACCATGTTGTAAGCATATATAGTTTTTCCATAAGCCTACTTTAGGCCTCAGTTGCATAAAATTAAGAAAAAAACAAAAGGAGCACTATGTATGGTCTTGTTTCCGAACCTTGCAACAATAACACAACCCATTGCACGATGCAACAATAACACAACCCATTGCACGATGCAACAATCTTGGGATCACCTTTAGTTAGCTTTATAAGGCTAACTAACCAAAATATCACGACCTAACCTAACCAGTCGTCAAAGGCGTACAGTTGACCTAACGACTCGTTAGGTTAGGTCGTGATAGTTTCGTTAGTTAGCCTTATAAAGCTAAGTAAAAAAGGCTGGGGTGACGGATCTTCAGGTGATCCCACTCTTCTATCTAAACAACCAAACTGAATTGCAAGAGAGCTCTCTATAAGACCACACCCTGTAAGTGCCGCATTGAACAAACGAGTAGAAAGGACGCGCCAGTACCCCCCCCAAAAATGATGCACAAGAGTGCCCAAACAATGATGCCACAAGAGCCCCCAAATGCTAGCTCTAAATTAAGTGAATTTTTCACTAACCTTACAATTATGAGATGGATACACACACACACACACACCTTAACTTAATATTTTCAAGCAATAGTGACGGCAATACTGCATCAATCAGCTTAGTTATCATATCGCATCAGGACAACAATGGCTCTTCCTCTTCTAGAATTTTCTAACAATTTGTCTGAATGTTTTGAGGAGACTTAGTAATATATTTGACTGTGATATCATTCCAAATAAATGTAAAAGAAGAAAAAAGTCTGAAAATTTGAAATTTTTGTGCGTCACTTAAGAAATATGGACTGATTCCTGGAATGTGTCAGCTTTTGGAACAAGTTGTTGTTCTGAAATGTTTCCAGGAGTGTTTCTATCATACATTTATCTTGATTTAACTTCACGGGCGCGGACATACGAAATGCCAAAAGGTACCAAAAGGCGCCAAAATATTTTTTCTATACTTTTTCTTACTATTTTTCATTTCTATATTTTGACGCTCATATCGGAGCATAAATACTCGCTATCTGCGAAAGGTTAGGTTTTTAAATAGTTATGTTTGATTATATAGCAAAAGAATTTATATCAATAAATAATTACATTTTCCTCCCTCCGTTTTGGTACATTTTGGTCCCTTTTCGTGCATTTCGGCTCCTTTTGGTAAAAAAACTACCTTTTGATAATTAGGCACTCCCTTCAGGGGCATAACTAGTAGGCTGCGGCCGCACACAGGCCTTCCTGATTTCTGTCCGTTTATAATAAGAAAAATATAATATATATATTTATAATAAAAACTAGGTAATTATTGAATGTTTCACCAACACTGAAATTAATATCCAAAATACATTTTTCTAATGTAAAAAACTGTATTTATTGTATCTAAGTTCAGAATAAAAGATGTTTTCTGAATGACACTCAAAATATGAATAAAATATAATGGTTGGTGGTTCATTATATTATATTGAACTTAGTCTGTTTTCTCATGTAATTACTTTATTTATTTTTGGAAACCAACCTAACCTAATCTAACCTTACCTTACCTAACAACCTAGAAAAATGTATACTAGAAAAATGGGTTAATATTTGTTTTTTGACCCAGTCACACCCAGCTATAACAGCAATATATATTGAATAACCAATCAAAACTGAATAAGAAAATATATATATTATCTTGTGCAAATTTGTATAAAATGTACTTTTTTATAAAAAAATATTTTCTACTTTCTAATATGTATGTATATAAATTTTGGTTAATTTGTTTATTTTGGCTACCTTTTTTGGTATATTTGGTGATTCTGGCTACTTCTTCGTAATTCAATTTGTCCTGTTTTACAAGTAAATCATTTTTAGCAATTTTTCGTCTGTTTAGTTTGGTTTTTTTGTGATGAAGTATGATGTATCAGTTATGCATATTTGATTTTTAAGACGTGATCCGCCATATTGCCCTCGATGAAGACAAGAGTTTAGACCTTTTTTTCAATCACAGAATAATTAAGACATCCGTGACCTGCCCTAA
>JAJOZX010006175.1:80000-132500 GCA_023014485.1 Bathynomus jamesi
CGCTGATTAGGAACGCGGAGTCTGTCATTTTCAACTACTTGAAGGACTTCTTGAAAGCGCTCCTCATCCCTGGCAACATTAAGAAAGTCATGGCAAAGTTTTACACCACGCTGTGCAGCCTCATTGACGACCTGAAGCTTGTCCACAACCCGTTTAATGTTCAGGTAGTCGTCATGATCCGCCCATTCACTGGCTGGACTGTGGAGAAACTGATAGGGCATGCCTAAAATGGTGAAGAACCGGCTTGAGTCAGGCCCAATTAGGTCCACCAGGGCAGTGCCACTTTCTGGGACAGGGGGAAGATATGGCTTTCCATAGCCCCCATGATTGAGCCCCACTCTCTTAGTAACTTCAGTGCCTTCATGGCGAAGAAGGGCCTTCCTCATCTCCTCTTTTGTCCTTTCTTGTACTTGGGACGAGAACAAAGCCAGTGGGGCCAACTCCTCAGTTAGGTACCAAGTGTGTCTACCGAGTGCCACACGTGCTTTGTCAACTATTGTGGCGTCATATGGGGCAAATTCAGCCAAGGTTTCGACCAAATTCAAGTCATTCAGTGGTGCACTTGCTGGAACGGGGCAAACAATCCACCATGGGACATAAACAGCGACTGTGAACACAGCAAACCGTTCTAACTTGCTGATTTGACTTTGTCACAACCTCGGCTTTGGGAAACTGCTCTTTGATCTGGCCTGACAAAAGAACAATCTTGAGGGTATAAAGCAGTTTAGCCATCCACCTTGCTTTGTGAAGTGCGCCGGGGCAGACCATTGTGAAGTTCACTGGCTCGGATCCTTTAGTTACAAGCAGCAGACAAAGCTCTACCAGCTCCTTGTAGTCGCCACGTGTAAATGGTTGGGCTAGAGATTCACGGAAGAAGTCAGCCATCTCCTGCTGGCGCTCCTCAAACACTCCAGGCATTGCGGGGTAGTAGTATTTCTTTTTTTCATTGTACGCCAGTTGAGAGAAATGGTTCTTGAACCTAGAAATGCAATTATTGGGATTATTGTATTTCGTACTAATCTATAATATTGTTTAGGGGTATTAAGATTGATATGATCGATCATTTGCTTGGTGTTAGTATATCTTATAAGTCTAATCAAAGAAATTCCACTAAATTTGTTCATTAGATAATAATATTCCTTGTTATTTTGTAAAGCTTATGACTCACCTCTGGAAAACCATTATGTTTGGACTTGAAGAGCCCTCCACTTTCAAGCAATCCCAGCAAACACCTAGGATGACTTCGCCCACATGCCTGCGACAGGCGCACCAGAATACGGCACGCTCAAATTCTTTTGGAGGGAGACGCAAGCAGCTGTTTTTTGTCCTGAAAAAAAAATGTAATTGTAGTTTAAGGCCACCATTTCAGGCACGTGCTTTTTGCAGATTTCTGTTAAATCATTCACTGTATTTTGGTATTAATGTCGTGATAAATTCACGCTGATGTTTGAAATAGGTTAACTGTATTGGATGAAGTTGTGTCGAAAACCATACCAACGACATTCTGTTCACACTCCCAATCGACCAGAAGTTGTTTGGTTGCTGTTGATATCAAGTCTCCTTGAACCAGGCCAGCTTTTTGAGTCAAATGCGGAAGAGGTGGGACTCCAAGAAGCTTTGTGCCATTGACACCAGACACAAGAATGGGCAGGCGGTCATCAGTGCCTTTGGAATCCAGCGTGTCCATAAGTTTACCATCCCAGTGCACCAGTACTTTGTCTGATGGTTGCCATTCATCCATGATTTTTAAACTTATTTCTGACACGATGGAAGCTTGGTATCGGTGGGCCGTCTTTGCATTTAGACTCAGCTTTGATGTATCTCCACACATGCAGATACAAGGGAGTACACAATTGCACTCAGCTGGGTCGGCGAGATGTTGTTTCGAACACTGCATGAAACAAGTTCTGCCGACTTCAGAATATCATGGGGCACAAAAATTGAAACTCCCTCTTTCACTGTTCTCCGATGTTTTCTCTTTGGTTCAGCAGTGCTGGCCTCATCAATGTCATCGTCCTCATCAGAGCTAATAGGTGAATCAATATCAGCCTGTACATTCTCAGCATGATCACATTGCTCTCTCTCTTGTCGCTTCTCTTCTGCATCTGCCTTTTCTGTCGCTTCTGAACCTTTTCTGTGAGTACTTTGTTTACCCCAGAGTAGGTAGCTACTCTGTCACTTAGCATGCTTTTCATAAAGAGTATGTCAGTATCGATGGCATCTTGTTCGGCCTGAGTTTTCCCCTTTTTCGCAGCCGCCATGTCTTTCAACACTGTGTTCTTATAAAATTTCATCGTCAGGCTCAATTCTGATTTAAACTTCATAATTCCAGGATCATCAGCCCGTCTTCTATCCTCATTCTTTTTCATAAGCATCATGTAGTCTTTGTCATCGTAAGTTTTAATCACTCGGCCAATATTGTTCCTGGTCGGGACATTCGCCTTCTGGTAATGCAAAAGCACATTGTCAATGGTGGCAGATAAAGCCTGGTCCCAATGCATATCCCGAAGGTTTGCTAACAGACATAGTAAGACCTGCCTATTACTGTAGTTGGCAGTTTGCAGCCCTTTATTTCCTTTTCTTCTTCTCGGGGTACGGTGCCCAATAACATTCTGACATACTCATCATCTTGCCGTGTATCCATGATTAAATTCTCTATTCACAACATCAAATCACTGTCAAGGGAAAAGAAAAGAGCATCATTAAAATTAAATGCAATAAAATAATACGTGGAAAATTTGTGGGTCAGCGTTCCAGACCCGGAAATGAAAATCTGATAAAATGTGCTATTTTCACACTTATTTATGAAGTTCATAAGCTGAAATAGCAATACTTGCTGGTACGACGGTGCTAGCTCAAACATGCACCGATCTCCAAGAAAATTTACAGGGGTGTTTCCTAGATAAATACACAACACTAAAACTTTGAACAGCATTGTAGGACCATTTTTTGATTTTTGGAGGGCAACGGTCACACCCTAATATATATATATATATATATATATATATATATATATATATACAGGGCGTCCCAAAAAATGTATACACACTTTAACAGCTGATAGCTCAATTGATGTTTCTTTCTTTCCAAGTTAAACCCATTAGAATTAATAATGGCAGTCAGACTAAGCTTTGAACAAAGGAAATTCATTCTAAAATGCTACTGGAAGTGTGAAAACGCAGTTGAAGTGCAAAGACAGTTTAGGAGGGAGTTTCAAACAGATCCACCAACGCGACTTACCATCACTCGAATTAGAGATAAGTTTGAAGCCGATGGAACTGTTCAGAATGTCCACAAGAAGCGTTCCGGAAGACCACGGACATCGACAAGCCCCACAAAGCAAGAAAGAGTACTGGAAACGTATCACCAAAGTCCAAGAAAATCTGTGCGGCAAGCGAGTCGTGAGGTAGGAATTTCAGAATCGTCTGTCCAACGCATTTTGAAGCGCTGTCAATGGAAAAGTTACATTCCAAGATTAGTTCATGCTATTAATGAAGATGATCCGGACCGAAGAGTGGAGTATTGCGAGTGGTACTTGGCACGATGTGGATGTGGATTGGACGAAGGGGTTTCGTAGAATACCCTCCGCGTTCACCAGACCTCACACCACTAGACTTTTTTATGGGGATACTTAAAAGACAAAGTCTACGCTATAAAACCTGCAACAGTCGCTGAATTGAGAGCAGCCATTGAACGAGAATGCACACAAATACCAAATGAAATGTTTCGTGATGTTTGCGATTCCATTGCTTCGCGTTATCAACAGTGCCTGGACCAGAACGGACGTCAGTTTGAAAACAGGCGTTGACAAAACAATTAAATAATGTATGTAGATTCTATTACATTTTGAAAATGAAATGTATTTTAATAAACACTGCCTTTATAATTATTTAAAGTGTGTGTACATTTTTTTGGGATGCCCTGTATATATATTATATATATATATATATATACGCATTATACAGTATATATATGTAAATTTATATTACTATTATTATTATTTTCTACAATAGTTTGCACAAAAAATGAGTGACATTTGAATAGTGACTAAAACTACCTCATAAAAAGTTAGGTACTTTTGCATTATCCTCCCAACACTAATTTTTTTTTTATAATGGCTAACGCCTGCGGCGGGCTGTTTTTACTGTAACCTAACCTAACCTAACCTAATACCAACACTAATTTTTTTTATAATGGAAGGAAAATAAAGTACCATAACCAAAACCAAACCAACATTATATAAAAAAATTAGTGTTGGGAGGATAATGCAAAAGAACCAAAAGTTATTTTGATTTACAGGTCCAGCCCATGTCATTTAAAACATATTAACTGAAACTATTTCTTCAATGGTTACAACAAACAAAGGATAATATTGGATTTTACTCCGTCACAAGCAGTTGAACAAGTACTATATATTGAATTGCCATTAAAAACGAGGGTTGGCAAAAACCTTGGTTTTTCACAAGAAAACCCAACCCAACCGGATTTTTAGGTTTTTGATGGGTTGAAATTTTTTTTTAGAAAGGTTTCATAATTATGTAGTGCCTAATATATCTATTATTTTATTAATTTATATATCTAATCTACAATATACAGGGTGTCCCATAAGTCTGGCATCATAGGAAAAATAATAAAAAAAGCCAAAACAAAAGCTTTTATTTACAGAACGTGCTCAATATGTCCACCATTATTTTCAATACACAAATTCAGACATGATACTCAGTCAGCAAGCACACGGTGAATGATGTCAGGAGTAATGGTGTTACATGCCCCAATAATGCGCTGCCGCAAATGTTCAACACTCCTAATTTTCTCTGCGTATACCAGCACTTTCAAGTGGCCCCAGAGATAAAAATGTAGTGGTGTGAGATCCAGGCTTCTAGCTGGCCATTCCACAGGCCCTCGACGTCCTATCCAATGACCAGGGAATTGTTGGTACAGGTATTCCCTTACTTGGGTGTTGTAATGTGCAAGAGCGCCGTCTTGCTGGAACCATGTTGGGAAATTTCCTTCTTCGTTCAAGACACTGGGAAATGCTTCTTCCTTGAGCATACGTAGGTAGGTGCCTCCAGTGACATGTTCATCGAAAAAGAGGGGGCCTATGATGCGATCCTTCCAAATGCCACACCATACCATCACCCGAGATGCACCTTGTTCCTTTGAAGAGGTATACCAGTGAGGGTTGTTTTGAGACCAGTAGCGGGTGTTCTGTCGATTTACCTTACCATTTCCATAAAAAACAGCCTCGTCACTGAACAGAATGGTGGATGGGAAATTGGCATCCCAAGCATATGAATTATGGTTTGTAGAAATAAAAAAATATGAATTTCTCCTATGATGCTGGACTTATGGGACACCCTGTATATTAAAAAGACATTTTTATTTCGCAGAAAGTTCAGATATGAGAGAGAATAATGACATATTAGAATTTTCTCCATTTTAATTTTAGATCTTTCCTTTATTTCTTAACAGCAGATTTCAGCTTTATTTAGACCTAACTCAAATTTAAATTTTTAAGATGCCAAAGAGTTATAAAGGTGGAAGATCTAAAGCTAGCGAATGAGATGAGGTGACTTTATTAAGTGATCAGCCTACTATAGTACTATGCAATTATTGCAAAGAAAGTATCACTCGAGAAATTGAGAGAAACATAATCTAGAGAAAATTGAGAAATGTATTAAAAGAAAAGTGGAATATTTTGAAAATGAGGCAAGAGGTATGCCAAGACTCAAATTTGGAGCATCAGTTGAAACTGATTCACTTCCTCCAACTTTGGCTTCTAGCAAAGATGATCCAAAGATTATTAGTGAAAATGTGCTTGAAATGAGTGACACCAGTGCAGGTTCTTCATCATTCAAAATGCAAAATAGGTTAGGGAAAGAAAACTTAGAAAAGGCAGAAATGTTGGTTTGAATCTACCACCACCTAAGGTCAAAAGATGCTGAACATACTGATCAATAATCAATATTAGGTACCACTTAAATTATTTAAATTATAAAGCTGAAAAGAAACATGATTTATTTTTAGATATAGGTAGCCAATTAGAAGATAGATAAATTAGATACAGTATTAGATATAATGTTCATAATGAAACATGTCAAATACAGTAGCACCTTGCAATAACGGCGCCTCGCTTAATGTCGTTTCGCTATAACGGTGCTTTTAAATTATATTCATGTTCCATATGTGCACTTGCTGTTTTGGCGGGTTTTCGGCAACACATACTCAACAGCTGAGTCCGAGAAGTACGCCAAGCGCCATTTTCTTTTTGGAGCGTCAGTCTGTTTACAGCATTCGTGCGTTTAGCATCTCTGGCAATTTTCCAAACTTTATAAAGTTATTACGTATTGTGTACTGTATACATAATATTTTTGTGTTAACCACAATGGCATCTACGTCTAGTGCTAGTGATAAGAAGAAAAGTCGTAAATGTCTTACTTTAAATGTCAAATTAGAAATGATTAAACTAAGTGAGCAAGGCATGTCTATGACTGAGATAGGCCGTAAGCTAGGGTTGTCTCACCAAACAGTTAGTACCATTGTGAATGATAAAGAGAAATTTCTAAAAGAAATTAAAAGTGCTACACCTGTGAACACTAAAACAATTAGGAAGCGTGATAGCCTTAAATATTGGGGAAATGGAAAAACTTTTAGTGGTCTGGATTGAAGATCAAACCAGTCATAATGTTCCTTTAAGCCAAGTCATCATCCAGAGCAAGGCCCTAAGTTTGTTTAACTCTATGAAAACTGATAGAGGGGAGGAAGCTGCTGAGGAGAATTTCAAAGCTAGTCAAGGCTGGTTCTTTAGATTTAAAGAACGAAGCAATCTTCATAACATCAGAGTCCAGGGTGAAGCTGCTAGTGCTGACAAGGAAGCTGCAGAAAGTTTTCCACTGTTGTTAGCCAACATCATCGAAGAAGGTGGGTACACTAAGCAGCAAATTTTTAACGTTGATGAAACGGCTCTATATTGGAAAAAGATGCCATCTAGGACCTACATGGGTAATTCCAGACAAATAGACAAATGAAAGTGCCAAATGTACACTCCACCATCTCCAAAATTCATGAAACTTGGTGTGAGGGTTGGTTTTGGTCCAAATTACAAAAATCTGAATTTTTTTTAAAATTGGTCAAGTTGGTCAAATTTTATGGCTTGACCAAATTTTGGTCAAATGAAAAAACCAACAATTTTCAAACGTAAATATCTCAGCTGCTAATTGTGGTAGCGTAATAAGTCTTAAATGATAAAATATGTAAAATTAACTGTAGTTTCTAAATATGTATCATTTTTTTAGGGTAACAAAAATAAAATTATGATTTTTTGGAAAAAATGTCAATTTTTTTTTTTTTTTTTGATTTGGCAGCGAAGATATCATTTTTCGAAAAAAAGACCAAGAATAAAAAATGTTTATTTGATGTATGTACACCATAATAAGTAATAAAAAGTCAGCTTATAGTTTATTATAAGGCTCAAAACTGAGTTTGAAATTAAGTAATAAATTTTTTTTTCAGATGACGAAGATTTATTACAGACTTGTTGGTCCAAAAAAAGACAATTTTCAAATCATATAAAAAATACATGTAGATAAACCAAAGGAGAAAAAATCTTTTAAAATATATGTACAATGTACATACATAACCTCTCATATTTAGGGACAGAATATATTGACAATAATAATGTTTAATTTATAAAGCGCTTATCAGAGTATAAAATACTCTTCCTAATACTACACTACACAAGTCTTTGAGAATGAATTAAGAGACAGTATTCTCATCCAGTGAATCCAAATTTTAGACACTAATAATATAATAATAAGAAAAAAGAATTTGAAAAGATTTTTATAACTATTAAGTAGATACACAAATCTTAGATAAAAATTTTAGAAATATTATATAGACAATCTTAAATAGTATACATTCGATAGAATTTATTTTATCTTCTTTGAAAAGTTATTTAATTCTTGAAGCGGAAAAATGTATTGTATTCTTGTTCCTCCTCGTAAACTTGCTTCAATACTCCCAAATATATTTTCTGTTGGAACGTGACAAACATCATCTTGCAGGAAAAATGTATGAGGGACATACGCCCGAAGGATGGAGAAATTTTATCAGAAAATCATCATATTCACAGTCAAAGGACTGGACTAATCCGAGCCATAGTTTATTTTCATACATACAACCCACAAAAGAGCCTGTTTCAATTTCGCGTTGAGAGACAGTATTATGTTCTTGATCCGAAGCAGAAACTCTAATGAGCTCTCTTATTTCGACTGACTGTGCACTCTGAGAGAGTGGATAAACCTTCAACGAATTCTTGGAAATTGGGACGAAGCGATGTAATTGTTGAGTACCTTTGATAGAAGTAATAGGTTCACTCAGACGTTTTTGCAAAGAAAGCTCTACATCTACAACTTCTGCCTCAGAGACGTAAAAAAAGTCAATAGCGGTTAGGAATTCTTGAGAGCAGAAATTGTAGAAGTCCTCAGCTGTTAAGATTTGATGGTCGAGAGGCCGTCGTAAGCTTTCTCTGGCGACTGCTCTTTTTACCATTCCGCCAATACCGTCGCAGGCATTCTTCCCGTGGGATGTCGCGAAAAAATTCCACTCAGCATGAATTTTGAAGTCTTCGAAATGATGGCATAAATTTAGAAAATTTGTTTTATTCTTATACTGAGCCGCGCATCCATCTGTGAAATAATGAATTTTAGTTAGGTTTGAATTTTGTTGTTGGATGCACAGGATTAATTTTTTGAGAAAACTATGAACCAGAATTGTATCATGCCTGCGACGGTTTGAAACGAAGCAGTAACTTTTGCAAATTAGTTTTCCTGCATTGTTTTTGGAATAATAAACGAATGGGTGCACTGTACATTGCGAGTTCTCCCAATGAAACCCCTGGGCACAATCTTGTACGATGAATGAGAAGTTTTCCGCGAAATTGCCCACCAAAACACCTTCATTTTCGGGCAGAGTTTCTTTTAGATTTTTGAAGTAACTCGACTGACATTTATTCGTGAAGTGGTGTCTTGTCAGTTGTGCAATTTTTTTGGTGAGTGATTCCACGTATTCCTCTGGAGTTTCGGTGATATCTTTTAACATACAGTGATCGACGGACACCCATTGTTTATATTTTATCTCTTCCATCGCCATGAAGTCCAAACTTTCCAAATAATTTTTGATTCCGACCTCTCGCGGGCATCTTTTGCATCGGTGCATCATACAATCTTCATTGTCCATGCCGCAGATGGATAAAGACATTAATTTTTTGTAGTCTAAATCTTTAATGCCTAACGCTGATATTTGTAGTTTCGATTTTGGTGATGCGTACATACGCAGACACTGTGAGTTCCGCTTTGTCCCGCAAGCACGCACCACGATGGTCGAAGATGAGCAAAGGTACTAAAGCCTATTTTGGGATTTTCATCATTTTTTGCATATTCAGCATATAACTCTTTCAAGTTACACAATACCAGTCTTTTGTTTTTTTATTTTTTCACCCTCTTCATTTATTGCAAACTTATAATCTTTGATTCCCGGGCACATCCTACTATATTCGTCATTTTCATAAAACTCCTGAATGATTTTTTTCATTTCAGCTGTGACGACCTTCCCTTTCGTCATGTTTGGAATGTTAGGAAGAATCCCAAACTGTTTTTGAAGATTGCGGCTCTTACGCACCATATACTTTGTTTCTCGCTCCAAAGAAGTCAGCAGTTTTTTCAATGGGATAGGGATACAATGATAGTATTTGTAACCTAAGATTGCGATCGTTACTTGCTTGAAATTTCTCCTTTAATTCTTCCATAACCTTTTGATACCTGAAATAAAGTGTATTTGACATTAAGTTTAGTATATTTTTAATTAAACTTTTCATAAAATATATGTATATGTATTATATTGTCCGATTATAAAAATGTAAACAGATAAAACTTAATTTAGTATATACTTCGATGACTGTATTAAATTTAATTTAAAATGTCAAATTTCAATAACTATGTCCGAAAAGTAGTCTTGCCTCTCTAAATCATCTTCCAAACAACTTTTTTTGGATGGACCAGCTTCAGAATAGTCAATAGGAGCCCCATAAGCAGCTTCAAAACTTCGTTTAACCTTTTCCATTGTCGATCTGAATTTCGTAGAAGCCTTTATCTGTTTTTGTCCCGGCTTCAATCCAGCTGTAAAACAAATTCATAAATTTAGGTTGCGTGAAATAATCAAATATCAAATATTTTGTATATATGTATTCAAGTGCTGATGCTAATATTTAAAAACAGAAAACTACGAATTTGGCATTAAGAAACAAATGTCCTGAATGGAGTCTCTATTGTTTTATTACCTGTTTTAATAGGGCTTTCATCAAATAAAGGTAAAATATTGTCGCTGAGCAAATCTTTATTGAATTGCCTGTCTTGAACACAAATTCTTCCAATGGTGGTGGATTCGTGGAATCGCTACTGCTTCGCTCCATACATTCGTTAAGTATGTCTGGCTCAGGTATTGGTGCAGGTTCCGGCTCTCTGGATGAACGTTGAACATGTTCTAATACAATTGGCTTCTTTTTAATTGTGACATAGCAATTGCTGCATAGTAATTGATTTTCTTCCAAAATTCCATAGCTTGCAGCTGCCATGGCAGAGTTTACTTTTTTGATGTTACAGAAAATTCTTCTTGAGTGTTTTTTCATAGGATCGCAACAAAATTTTGTGTTTTGAGGCATTTTAAGGGTTAGGTAAATTTACGTATACTAGAAAATTAGGTATATACTGAAAATCTGGAAAGAAAGCAAAAAATTAAAATTTGGAGGATTTTTTTTTTGTCATTTTTTTTTCATAATAATCGATAAGCTGACTTTTTATTACTTATTATGGTGTACATACATCAAATAAACATTTTTTATTCCTGGTCTTTTTTTCGAAAAATGATATCTTCGCTGCCAAATCACAAAAAAAAAAAAAAAAAAAATTTCCAAAAAATCATAATTTTATTTTTGTTACCCTAAAAAAATGATACATATTTAGAAACTACAGTTAATTTTACATATTTTATCATTTAAGACTTACTACACTACCACAATTAGGAGCTGAGATATTTACGTTTGAAAATTATTGTTTTTTTCATTTGACCAAAATTTGGTCAAGCCATAAAATTTGACCAACTTGACCAATTTTCAAAAAAATTCAGAAATTTGTAATTTGGACCTAAACCAACCCTCACACCAAGTTTCATGAATTTTGAAGAGGTTACCATGTACTTCATTTGTCTATTTCTTGTAGAATTACCCACATAGCTAAACAGGAGAAGGCAATGCCTGGCTTTAAAGCTGCAAAGGACAGGCTAACTTTCTTGTTAGGGGCTAATGCAGCAGGTGATCTGAAGCTAAAGCCTATGCTGATTTATAATGCTGAGAATCCTAAGGCCCTGAAGAAGTATGCAAAGGCTAGCCTCCCTGTGTATTATAAATCAAATTCAAAAGCTTGGATGACTGGTGAACTTTTTTCAACCTGGTTTACAGAATATTTTAAGCCTACAGTTCAGAATTATTACAAGGAAAATAAACTCCCTTTTAAAATTTTGCTGCTTTTAGATAATGCCCCTGGCCATCCTAACTCTCTAGTTGGGATGTACAAAGAAATAAATGTATGTTTCCTACCTCCAAATACGACTTCATTGCTGCAGCCAATGGACCAAGCTTTAATTCGTACTTTTAAAACCTATTACACAAGGAGAACTTTTGAAATGGCCATCAAATATTTGGACAGTGACACTGCGCCTGAAAGAACAAAACAAAATAAATTAACAACATTTTGGAAAGGCTTTACGATCCTAGATGGCATCAAAATCATTCAAGATGCATGGGCTGAAGTTAAAGAAAAAACTCTGTGAGGTGTTTGGAGGAAGCTCATTCCTTCACTTATGGATGACTTCGAAGGCTTTGACGATCCAGTGGAGGAAGTGACTGCAAGTGTTGTTCAGATGGCTAGGGAATTGGAATTGGAAGTTGAGCCTGACGATGTCATAGAATTGCTTCAGTCACATGACGAGCCCCTAACAGACGAGGATCTTCTTCTGATTGAAGAGCAGAGAAGACTGCAATATGAAGAGGAGTGCCATCCTGATGGCAGTCCAGCTATTCCAAGAGATATGATGATTGCGGAATTGGAAGATGCCATTAAGTCTATCGAAAATGGGATTGCAGCCTTTGAAAGAATAGACCCTAATTTCGAAAGATCGTCTAAAGTTAATGCTATCCTTGCAAATGGTATTGCTTGTTATAAAGAAATTTTAAGAGAAGAGATGGCACTTGATGAGACAGAGTTCTTTGCTATCGTACTTCAAGAAAGTACTGTTGCAACCTTCCACAGAAACAGAAAGCCTGCCATCAACTTAAATTGAAACACCTTCTTCATCAAAGTCACCATCTCCAAAACGAATAAGATTCGTTGAAGAGTCAGATGATTAAAATGTGCTATCTCCTTCATCATCCATGCAATAAATATATTTATTTTTAAATTTATATTTGTCTGTCACTATAAGTAAAGAAATATATATTTTAAGGTAAGCAATGTATTTATTTTGCCTTCGTATCATTGTTTTATAGGTCTAGCACTATTGCGCATTTAATATATAATAGTAGTAACATGTCACTTTGTCACTATATGCTTCACGAGAAAAAAGGCTGTAATTCGCTTAATGGCGGGGGTCTGGTCCCTAACCCGCCATTATTGCGAGGTGATACTGTAAATAGTTTCTGGAAATTTGTTTATATTGGCCTTATCACATTAATTATAGTTTATAGTTGTTAATATATAAGACTGCATAACCATATTATAAAAAATGACAAGTTAAAAATAAGTTTATGAGAAGTAAATTGATGTGGGTTTTTGGGTACCAACCCTGTTAAAAACTGACTAAAAAAATATATATCTTGTGAAAATAAAAACCCACTCTATTAGAGTGGGTTTTTATTTTCATATTTTGACCTTCATGTAGAAAAAAAGTGAAGTTTTTTGCATATATTTTGTGCAAATTTTTTCAAATGTACTTTTTTTTAATAAAATATATTTCTTGTTTTGGCTATACAGTGGTTTCGCGAGTTCTGCACATCTCAAGTTCCACGATTCACGAGTTCCATGTGGACCCCTAAATTCCCCACTTCACGACATCTGTGCACCTTTCTCATGAGTTCCGCACTCTCCGATGCCTGGTGGAAATTCATACTAGGCGCTGCCCCAACTCGGTAGCCATGTTTGTTGTGACCATAGCAGAGGACAGTGTGGAGCAAATTATGGAAGAGGTGGATGTGGAGGATGAGCAGAGAGAAGAAGTAGAAGTAGTGCTAAGAGACGAGCCTACCACTTGCCAGCTGACAGAGCTTCTCGCAATGGCGGAGAAGTTTAAAGAAGCAGTCGCCAATTATGATCATCATCTCCACAGTCATGAGAACAGCATCCAACTTATCCAGAGCAGCGTGGATGAATACAATAAAATTTACCAAAGCGGAATTAATAGCCGACAGCAAGCCTCAATAACAAGCTCTTTAGCGCATAACCTGCCATGAGAAGCAACACCACCACCTCCTCCCGCCACCGAAGCACAGGAGGGTGAGCCACTGATTGACCTTGATGTAGAACCTGAGGACCTAGACAAGAGCTTCAAAGGGTTCATGCTGGAGGACCCTACAGAGTCGGAGTGAGTGAGTGAATGGGGAGAGAGGGATGGACAGTAAGGTTAGAGAGGTTAAACAAATAAAATTTGTGTTTGTTACATTTAATACCAATTTTAATGTCAAAATGCTAACATTTTTGGTAATGTATGAAATGAAAATTTTGTTTTGTAATAAGTCTGTATATACAGTAATAATAAGTGTTTTGTAGTACCTTCTACTTAAGTTTTTGTATCTAAACCTTACTTAAATTATAAGTTAAATTATTGTGCGATACATTAAGAATGTTTTCTGGTTGAAATTAAGAATGTTTTCTGGTTGAAATTAAGAATGTTTTCTGGTTGAAATTGGGAGAGTGAAGGTGCTGAAAGGGCAAAAAAGGGTGACTGACACGAGCGCCAGAATAAACAGTACATTTAACAACTAGTTACAGTCCTCTGTAACTAGTTTAAGCTCACTGACTGAACATCCAGTGCACACATCCATCATCAACAATGTTGCACTCCAAACTGATGCATTTCCACCTCATTGCCACATTTTATAGGCAATCATGTGGCAGAATGGCACAAAGTAGTTCTTATTAAAAATAGCTATTAATTAAATTTTTTTTAGAGAAATTAAAAAAAAAATTAGAGATAGCGGCGTTTTTACTTATTCTATATCTATATAAATATGTGACTTATATAAATAAAAAGTTGATTTTTGTGGAGCTGTGAAAGTAATACTTAACCAAATATTGTAGTATACATCACTTTACTAATTATTATATTATGACATATGTCAACATTTTTCTGAACTTAATCTTTTTCAAAATTTTAGCTCCATCTTCTGACTTCAAGTATACGCCCATTCCACGCATAAGTCAACTTTGATGAAAATTTGAAACTTACCAAATTTACAAAACTTTATATTGTTTTTATTCCTTAAGATCTCTAGTTTTCAAAACTACAAACAGTTTTTAAATATCTTCATTAGTTATAAAACAATGACAAAAGATATACAAGTATGTTCTGATATGTTACACACTAGAGAAACAAGGCAATTTTCAATTCCATATACAAAATAAATGGTAGTAAATATAAGGTAAAACCATACAGCCGCATACAGTACACGTTTTTAGCTACAAAAGGCTATTTGTAGATTTATCTTACATGTCTTAGTTATTGTGTGACACGCACTTGAAAACTATGGGTGAAAGAGGAATGACTGTTGTGCAAATTTCAGTTTTTTTGATCTAGTAAAAACAGCTTACATCTGATCATGCTCCACCTTTGTTTTCTCTTTTAGTTTTTATGTACCTATGTACCTTTATGTACCTTTACCTCTTGAGCAGTATGAATGAATGGTAAAGCTAGAAAATATGCCTTCTGCGTTTCTTGGTAGAAGTTTTCAATTACAATGTCAAAATCAAGTGTGTTAAGTAGATCACTCTCAATGTTCATCAGAGCCAGATTGTTCAATCTCTCTTGGCTGATAGATTTTCTCTGAGCATTCTTTATGGATGCAAGTTTGGAGAAACTCCACTCCCCAGTACAATTTGTAACGATCATTGAGAGGAATATGCAGAATGAAATCTCAATGTTGGGAAATGTGCTCTTCGAAAGCTGCAAGCCCAACACTTCGTACATGTAGGATATGTTTTTTTTCAGTGCAATATCCTTCAGGTATTCTTGGAATTGAAAACATTGTTTCCAATTCATTTCTGCTGATATCCTGAGAATATTCTGTTGACAACTTCTTAGTGTTCTGAAATGCTTTTCGAGTTGAGTTTTTCCAAATTGCTGAAAAATCCAGAGGTCACTTATTTTTTGATACGCAGTTTCTCTTCCGCAAAATTCTCGATCAAGTCTCTCAATTATGGCGAGGAAAGTGTGGAGACCAAATTTTTCTTGACTTTGGTATACTGAAAATACTTTGCGGGGGAGGGGGCCTTAAACCTCGGGTACCATACTGGGCCAATGCCCAGTTGTTCCATGTCTAAAGATAGCACTGAGAGAGGGTTGTACCAAGTTGATTCTTGGCCAAATGACCCGACTCAATATATTATTATTACTACTAATTTATAAATTATAAAATTTCAGCTACTGTATTGTATTATTGAAGGTTTTGAATCTACAACAGCCATTGCAGCCATGAAGGTTTACTCAGAAGAAGAAATATAGTCATTTTCAAGTCAATTTTTCAGACGGATTGTTCAAAGAAAGATTTACAAAAGTGTGAACCAGAATTTGTGCAAAAAATTTACACTTTATTTTTGAGAGATTTTGGAGCATCCATTGAAAAAATGAGTGAGGTAAGAATGAAGGGTACTTAGCTTAGCTGTTTCAGTGTGTTCTTGAATGTCCTTCATTTAAGATACCTATAGATTTCACTTGATGATATAATGTTAGCTTTTCCACTTCATAGAAGGCCAACAAAATAGTCTAAGGGCAGGTTGATTTAAGCTTATTATATATATATATATATATATATATATATATATATATTTAATTGGGGTTGTTTAACCTCCTTTGCAACATCTAAGGTCATATGACGGAGGGGACCTACAGCTTTATGTGGGATCCAAACCACGGGTTGCTACATAATCTGGGCACAGAGGATGGTCTCCCATCCAACTACTACCCAGACCCAATGTCGCTTGACTTTGCTGATCTCCAGGAAGTGGTGTTACGACATTGGCCATGACATAGCTTATATATATAATATCCCCTCCCCGCGGGCGGTCTTTCTGGGGTGGATCGCCCGCGGGCTCCTGCCTCCATGTGGCGAGGGGGGGTCAGCCGTGGCTGGGGGCCCTGCCGGGTCCCCCGCCCGGTTGCGAAGTGGACTTTTAGCATACCCTGCTATCCTACAGCCCCCTCTTTCCTGTCTTCCCCTCTTTCCTGCTTCCCCTCTTTCCCTCTTCCTTGCCCCCTCTGTTTTTTCTGCTCTTCTCTGTTCACTTCGCGCGCCCCGTGGGCTGCCGGGGCTGGTCGCTGGGGGTCTCTCTCCCATGGCTGGGGCCGGACTAAGTTTGGCTGGTAGGGTGCCCAGGCCTGGGCCCCTGGGGGGCCTTGGTCTTTGCTGCCGGCGGGGGAGAACTTTCGACGCTGCAAGGGCCCCTTTTGAAACGGGGGTACCTACATGGGACGAGGCACCCATCCCCCGCCGGCGTGCGCTTGGTCCCCTTGGGCCCCGGGTAATCGGTTCCCCGCGGCCCCGGGCGCGAAACAATAAAAATTTTCTTTATGGAAACACTTACAAATCTAATGGACCTCGTTGACGACCCGGCTTGTGCATCTGACCTCCCTCTGACTACCTCTTTGGACCTTGGGTCTGGTAAGGGCAGTCGGCAGCCCTCGCCCACCCCGTCTGCTCTTCTTGCCGACACCTCCTCTCCCTCTCTTCCCCAGGCTCGTGGCGCCGCTGCCCGACCCCCGCCAGTGGCGGATGGACCTGCAGTGGACCCCCCGACCCTGGATCCCCCCATATTCCACGTCCCGATAGGGACCCACCTGCTTTTTCGCCCTCAGGTGGGAAGCCCGCGGCCCCGGTCGGGCCCCCTCGGGCCCTGAGGGACGTGGGACCCGACGTCGCCGTCCGCCTTTCTCGTCTCCCCGTCCCCTCGAAGTACCGGTGGTGTTTGGCCCGACGTCTTCGCTCGGCCTTAGGACGGTGGACAAGTTCCTCGTCCTCCGCCCCTCCTCCTCCAAGCCCCTTCCCACTAACCATGAACGCCTCTTTCGAGCGATCCATGGGGTGACGGGGACGGCTCGTTTTGACCTTCGGCCTCAGAGGGATGGCTCCATTCTGGTAAGGTCGCGTTCCTCTGTCGAAACCTCCTCTCTGCTCGCTATCCCAATGTCCTGGGCTGCGGGATTACGGTGTCCCCCCACCCCCGCCCTCAATCAGTGCCAGGGCACAATTTACGCTGCTCGTCTTCTACCCATCCCGGTGGAAGACCTCCAGATTGACCTCGCCTCCCAGGGTGTTGTGAGGGTGTACCGCTTTCCCGACAGATCGCGATCCCCAACCGCCCCTTCTCCTCGCCTGCTCCTCACTTTCGACTCACTGGTGCCCCCCGTTTCGGTATTCTGGGGCTTTGGTGAGAGACGAGCGTGCGAATTCTCAGTACGACCATACGTGCCAGATCCTACGCGCTGTTTTCAGTGCAATAGGTTTGGCCACGTGAGCAGCTCCTGCCGTCAGCCGGCCCCGTTGTGTGTCCGTTGCGGCGGCCCTCCCCACCCCTTTCCCTGTACTGCTCCGCCTTCCTGCACCAACTGCCATGGACCACACCCTGCTTCATCCCGCTCTTGCCCGTCCTTCCTCTTTGAAAGGGAGGTTCGGGCCCTCTGTTCATCAGAGTTTCTCAGCGCTCGGGAGGCGCGGGACCGGTTGCGTGGCTGCGAGGCCCGGCGTGGTGCCTCGTACGCCGAGGCTCTCCGTTCCCGGACCCCGTCCTCACCGGCGGTTCCCAACGCGCCTCCACCCACCGTGTCCGCTACTCCCAGTCCATCCTCTGCCGCCCAGCGGACTCCTACCGCGGCTCCCCGTACTACCAGCGCGTCCCACGTGCTCCCCCCGCGAACGCCGATGCTTCGTCGGCAACCCCCCCTGCCCCTTCTACGCCCTCTCCACCGGCGCCTTCGGCCACCCCCATTCCGGATCGTGACCCGCCGTCACCCATGCGGGCCGCACGACGGAGGGGTAGGGGCCGCAAGCGCCGCGCCAGTGGTGACCCCGAAAGGTTCGAAGCCATAAGCCTCGCATCACCTTCCTCTCCCAAACACAAACGCCCCCTTCGCCCTACCGCCCCGGTGTCCTCACCATCCCCACTGCGCAACCGTTATGCACGCTCCCCCCTGGGGTCCCCGACGGCCCTCGTGGTAGGGGCTGAGATACACCCCTCCGGCCCGGTCGATGGACCCACTGGAGGGGGAACTCGCCCGCCTGGTCGGCGTGGGTGGGACGTGCACGCCCCCGCGCTTGACCCGCCCCATCTCTCTCCTCGACCTGCCAATGCCTCTGGGTGAGGTATTATTTTCCACTCCCCCTCGTAGTCCTGCCTCCCCCGCACCTCCGGTGAAGGGAGGGGCATTCTGGATACCTCTCACATCCCCTTCTCTGCATCGCTCTCCCCCGGACGTCCGGGAGACTCCTCTTCTGGAGGACTTGCCGGCGTCTGCTTCCACATCGCCCCCTCGTCGGGGTGACCCTCGCCTTCGCCCTCGTTCGGCGTCCCTCGCTGAACTCCGGGGCTTTCCGATTCCCTCTTTAATCTCGGGCCGCCCGATCGGCCCACCCACCCCATAACCATCCTTTACGCTGACTTTCCTACCCCTCCCTATACCTCGCTCCTGCAGTGGAACATCCGCGGGCTCCTGGTAGGCCTCGAGAGTCTCCTCTCTCCTGGCTTCCAGGTGTCCGGCGTGTTTCTGCCTTCAGGAGACGATTCTGGGATCCCGTTCCCTCCCTCGAGTGTCCGGTTACTGCGGGCTCCCTTCCCCGCCTCTCGATGGGGCGGGGAGGGGGGGCGCCGCGGTCTTCGTGCACCGCTCCGTCCCTTTCCGCCCCTCCCGCTCCGTACAGTCCTGCAAGCTGTGGCCGTGCGCCTTTCCTTGGGGCGCAGCTCACGGTCTGCTCTCTTTACCTCTCCCCTAACGTACGCCCTCCACCCGATTCTCTCCGTGACCTAATTCTTCAGCTTCCCCGCCCTTTCCTGATTCTCGGGGACTTCAACAGTCGGGACCCGGCCTGGGGGGACGTTTGCTCCACTTTTCTCTCCGGGACCCTTCTCTCCCTTATGGACGAGCTCGAGTTCACCTTTCTGAACGATGGCTCCCCAACCTGCCTTCACTCGGCCCACGACAGTTTCACCTGTATCGACCTTTCCCTGGTTTCCCTCGAAATCGTGACGGAGTTCACCTGGGAGGTCCTGCCGGATTCTTCCGGCAGTGACCATTTCCCAGTGTGTCTTACCCCGACCCGTCTCCTCCCCCCCACCTCTGTCCGCCCGCGCTGGCTGTTCGCCCGAGCAGACTGGGCCTCATACGCGAGGGGCACGGCGATCTCGCCATCAATTCCTGCCTTTCCCTCCGTCAGTGAGGCCCTCGCCTTCCTCGAGAGTAAGATCCTCTCGGCTGCCGCCAGTTGCATCCCCCGTACCTCTGGCTCCCCCAGGCCGCGAAGCGTCCCATGGTGGACCCCAGAGTGCTCCCATGCCGTTCAGGAGCGGCGCCGTGCCGGCCGCCGCTTCTACCGGACCCGCCAGCTGGAGCACAAGATCGAGTTTCAGCGCCTGAAGGCAGTGGCCCGGCTACCTCCTGGCGGAGTTACGTGTCCGGGATCTCCTCCACGACTGCCCCCTCGACTGTTTGGCGCAAGGTGCGTAGCTTTGAGGGGACCCGTGTCCCCCCTCGACCCCCGGTGCTTCGGGTCGGGGACGACGAGTTCGTCTCCGATCCGGAGGCCGTCGCGAACGCACTCGCGGCGCACTTCGCAGCCATCTCCAGTTCCGATTCCCCCTTCCCGCCGCGACCCACCGGATTTTCCACCTCATAGGGATGACCCCTATAATCACCTCTTCCGCATGACGGAGCTTCGGGAGGCCCTCCGCCCCCGACGCTCCTCCGCACCCGGCCCCGATAATATCCCCTATGACTTGTTACGGCACCTCCACCCCTCTGCTCTCAGCTTTGTACTGGACCTCTATAATCGGATTTGGTTGGAGGGTTCATTCCCGGACCGGTGGCGTGAGTCCATCGTCGTCCCCATCCCGAAGCCCGATAAAGACCCCTCACTCCCGTCGAACTATCGCCCCATTTCCCTGACATGCTGCGCCTGCAAGGTTATGGAGGCGATGGTCGCCTCGCGGCTGTCTCTTACTCTGGAGGCGAGTGACCAACCCTGCTACCCAGGCTGGTTTCCGGCGCTTCCGGTCTACCACCGACCCCCTCCTCCTCCTTAGCCACGACGTGCAGGAGGCTTTCTCCCGGCGTCACTTTGTACTCGCCGTCTTTTTCGACCTCCAGAAGGCCTACGATACTACTCGGCGGAGCGCGGTCTTTGACTGCTTACGCTCCCTGGGTTTCGTAGGCTTTCTCCCCTCCTTTATTTATAACTTCTTGTCCGCCCGTTCTTTCCGCGTCCGCATCGGTTCTACCCTCTCTGACCGCTTTCCGTTGGAGGAGGGTGTCCCTCAGGGTAGTGTCCTTAGCGTCCGTGTTTCTCACTAGTGATGAACACAGTCGCTACGGTCCTGCCTACTTCCGTTCGTAGCTCCCTCTATGCCGATGACCTGGCTATCTATTGCTCTGGCCGCCTCCCGTCTTTGGCTGAACGTCGACTCCAGCTAGCCATCAACGCGGTGGTTCGCTGGGCGTCCTCGGTTGGCTATGCTTTCTCACCCTCTAAGTCTTCCAGTATGCTTTTCCGTCCTCGGCGCCTCCGTCTGTCGCATACCTTCGCCCTTACCCTTGCCGGCACTCCTCTTCCCCTCGTCCCATCCGTTCGATTCCTGGGTATGACCCTCGACGAATTTTTCGGTTGGGTTCCACACCTTAGGCGGTTGCGGCAATCATCTCGCCGCACCCTCTCCCTTTTGAGTCACTGTCCCACATGACCTGGGGGGCGGACAGGCGTACTCTGCTGCGCCTGTACACCTCCCTGGTGCAATCCCGCATCGACTACGGCTGTGTGGTCTACAGCTCCGCCTCCTCTCCGGCACTCCGTATGCTGGATCCTCTTCTCCACCGTGGCCTTCGCCTGGCGTCGGGTGCCTTCCGCTCGTCCCCTGTCGCTAGTCTTCAGGTGGACTGCGGACACCCCCCCCGCCCCTTCGCCGGGGTCTTCTCATGGCGAAGTGTTACCTTCGCATCTGCCGCCTCCCGAGTCCCTACTCTTCTCCGCGATCTCCCAGGCGCTACCCCGGCCTGACACGTGGCATTTCGCTGCCTCCTGGCCGACGTCTTTTCGTCCCTGGGGATCCCCCCACCCTCTATTCTGCCGTTCTCCTTCGACCTGTCGCCCCCCTGGCTGACCACCCCTATCTGCCGCTGCCAGGCGCTCCGTGGCCTGCGTAAGGAGTCTCCTACCGTCCTCCGGTCTTCTTTTCTGGCCCATCTTCCCGTACACTCGGACGATGTTCCCGTCTACACCGACGGCTCGCGCTCCCCTGCAGGTGTCGCGGCCGCCGTCTTCTCTCCGTCGCTGTCACCTACCTCCCGGGGTATCCCCCTGCCGGTTCAGGCCTCCATCTTTTCCGCGGAGCTCTTTGCCCTTCTGGAAGCCCTCCGTCTGGTATCGGGTTTTTCGCGGTCTTCCTGTACCATCTTTTCGGACTCGCTGAGCGCCCTTCAGCGCTCGAGCGCTATAATTCCCCGGACCCCCTCGTACGCATTATTCAACAGGAGTACCATGTCCTGCACACCGTTCACCGGATCCGGGTCACCTTCTGCTGGGTTCCTGCCCATGTCGGTGTTTCCGGTAATGAGGCGGCTGACCGCACAGCCCGGTCCGCCGCCTCGATGCCTCCCCTCCCCCGCCCGCTCCCCTTCTCTGACTATGTGCAGGTCTTTCGGTCCTCTACGACCGCATATGGCAGCAGTCCTGGGACGATGCCACCGGAAATAAACTCTGGTCCATCCGCCCCCGCCTGTCATATTGGGCGTCCTCTTTCCACCGCTCCCGACACAAAGAGGTCGTCCTTGCGCGGCTTCGCATCGGCCATACGCGCCTCACGCACGGCTATCTTATGTCCGGCAGGAGGCTCCTTGTTGCGCCTCCTGCCAGTCGCCCCTCACCGTCTTCACATCCTTGTGGAATGCCCCACCCTGTCGTCAGTACGTCGTCGCGCCTTCCCGTTCCTCTGATTTCCCCCTCCCCGATCGTTTATGTCTTATGCTCGCTGAGAGCCCTCTCTTCTCGCTTGACCGTCTTTTCCTTTTCCTCCTCTCCCAATCTCGCCTCCTCTCTGAGCTTTAGGTGACTTCTCACCTGTCGTCCGCGGTCCTCCCACTTCTAGTGCCTTTCCCCCATCTCCGTTTCTCTTTCTCATATTCTGCTTCGCCATGATATCCGCTAGCGTATAGCGGGAAATGGCGGTAAACGCCCCAATACAAAAAAAAAATATATATATATATATATATCCCTTTGCTTTGTCCGGAGCTATAGGGCGCGTCCCTCTGTGGCGAATGTGGGAATACACCTTTCTTCGGTGTAAGGGCTTTCTCTGCCTCGTGGACCATTGGGCCCGTTTGGGGACCCGGCTGATCTGCTTCTTTTTCTTTCTTTCTCCTTTAACCCATTCTTTCTGGCTTCTCCCTGTTTTTTTTGGCGTTGTTCTTTGGACCTTGATTTTGACCCTTTCCTTGGCCCTTGGGTGTGGGAGGTGGTTGCCCTGCACCCTTGTCGCTTTCAACCAAACCCAAACCCTGTCCCTGCCACTTTTCACCGCGCGTTGGATGAGAGTGGCTGCCTTTCAGGCACAGGGACTGGGTGCGGGTGTATCTCCCCTGCGTGACATCTATCGGGGGGGACCAAGTGTGCCCACACTTCGCCTTTCCCTTGTTGGAGTCGGTGGTGGCTGGATGCGCACGGGGGATGAAGTTCTTTTTTGTTTTGCTATGGACACTTCTCCCCCCCGGCTTACGACTACTGCTTCTCATTCCCGGACTACTACTTCTCTCAACACTCGGGTGGTGGGCAACCAGGCCCTCGAGTCCTTTACCACTGGAAGACCGCAACCTAATGGGGTTGACCCCCCTGTGGAAGCGGAACGCTTGCATTCTCCTTTTCCGTTGCCGACCCCAGTCCGTCCCTCGACTACGCCCTTGGACCTACACTCTCTGGAGCAGGGGTCTCGCCCCAGCCCACTTCAGCCACCTTCGGGCAAGTCAAGTCCCACCGAGGACTTGCCCCCACAACCCGGCTTCTTGCTCTCCCCATATGCCCCCCTCACCCACCGTCAGCCCACCTCCCCGCGGAGAGAGCCTCGCGGCGGACGGGGGAGCCGGCATTCACGGCCGTCCTACCGACCATTGAATATCCCAGTACATTTTGACTCTACAGCCTCCCTTTCCCTTCCAAGTATCCACAAATTCCTGGTGATTCGGCCTACATCTGGGTCCCTCCCGAACAACTCTGAACGGACGTTCCAGGCGATCCGAACCCACAGCAACTCCAGCCGCTATGACGTACGCCCACAGAGGGATGGCTCCCTCCTCGTAAAATCACGCTCAGCCGCAGAGACGAAAGCCCTACTCTCCATCACTGAGGTCCTTGGATGCTCGGTGTCCGTTTCCCCACACCCTCGCCTGAACCAGAGTCAGGGCACTATTTACGCCACCCGCCTACTGTCGGTCGCAGTGAACGAGCTCCTGGAGGACCTCGTACACCCAAGGAGTTACTAAGATCTACGTTTCACATCCCGACAGGGAGGCACCCCCTCCCCCACCCCACGTCTGCTCCTTACTTTTAACACACTAATCCCCCCTGGCCGTATTGTATGGGTATGGGAGACCGCGCCTCATGCGAGTTTTCTATCCGCCCATACGTCCCAGACCCGACCCGTTGCTTCAAATGCAATAAATTCGGACACGTCAGCTCCGCTTGTCGACAGCCGAATCCATTATGTGTTCACTGTGGACAACTCGCTCACCCTGACAGGTGCCCCAACACACCCAAATGCTCCAACTGAAGGCGCACACCCCTCTTCATCCCGAGAATGCCTTTTCTTCAGGTTCGAGAAGGAGGTCCGAGGCCTACAGGTGACGGACTTCCTTAGCCCCCGTGAGGCACGCGACAGGGTGCGGAGTCGGGAGGTGAGGCCGGGGGTGTCCTATGCCGCTGCTCTCGGCTCTATCATCTCGGCACGCCGCCCTGGCCTGCCGCCGAAACCCCCCCCAGCCACTGCTTCCTGTTCCCCACATAGCAAATCCTCGCAGGACCCGACGGTCCCCTGTCCCCCCACCGTTCCTCTTCCCCGCACCTCACCTGCCACGAATCCCCCAGGAGTCTGGGACCAGGGCTCCCAGGTCCCAGCCACCTCAAACCCTGCCTTCCCAGAACTCCCTGTACACGCCCGAACCTGCCGCCCGGAGCAAGCCGTCGAGGCGGAGACGCCGGAGCGTGTCACCAGACCCTCCGGCCTCCCAACGTCTCTCTCCCTCTTCCCCTAAGACCAAGAAGACGGCTCGGACCCTTACACCGCCCACCACGTCCATCTCTCCCCATCGCAGGAGTCCCACCGTTCTACCCCCACAGACTCTGACAATAGTGGCCGAAATCCACGACCCGCCCTGTACGACGAGGCCCAGCCCAGTGGATCCAGTGGATGTGGCTCTGGCGCAGCTGCACGGCGTGACCGAGGGAAGCTCGGCCGCGCCCACGCCCATGAGTCTCATGGATCTGCCCTTGCCTCTTGGTGCCATTTTCTCCACCCCTCCACGGGACCACTCTGGTTCACCTTCCACCCCCATCGTACCTACCCCCCCAACATCCCCGGCCCCCCCCTTATCAGCTACCCTGAGTACGCCCTCCTCCCATCCGCCCGGTCTTTTTGGTACCCCCTGTCACCACCTAGGGTCCGCCGTGAGACCCCGGACAGGCGGGGTAGCGCCCCTTTTGGGGTTAACGTGCCCCCCCCTGGCCCGACCATAGAAGCCCGACAAGGCACTTCTGACCCGCTCAGCCCACGATGTTCCTCTGCCTGCCGTGATCCACGCCTCCGGTCTCGCTCGGCCGACTCGACCCCGCAACCTCCGCAGGGTTCGACAGGCCGACCGATTCCTTCCCTGGTGAACGGTAGATAGCCAGCCACGCTCCCGACCCAGCCTTCAGTTTTGCGAACTCCAGATCTCCCTTCACACTCCAACCTCCTAGCGCCTACACCTTTACCCATCCCCTTTCATCAACTAATGGATCCCCCGAAAACCACAATAGTTCACTGGAACTGTCGAGGAATCTTTGCAAACTATGAAGGCCTTAACTCCTTGATTGCCACTTCCCGTCCGGTGTGTGTGTGTCTCCAGGAGCTAATCCTGGGGACCAGGCCCATGCCCTGCCCCACTGGTTATTTCTGCGTCGCCACCCCGCCTCCTACCTGCACTCGAAGGGGAGCTGCCATCCTCGTCCACCACGCAGTCCCCTTCTACAATCTCTCCATCCGGTCCCCGCTACAGGTGACTGCCGTCCGGCTCTCCCTGGATAGACAGTACACCATTTGTTCAATCTACCTTCCCCCCCACGCTCAAGTCTCCCGCGACGACCTGGTGGAAGTCGTGGAACAACTCCCCAGGCCCTTCCTATTACTGGGGATTTCAATAGTCGTCACCCCTTGTGGGGCGACACACACTCCACCTATATGGCCCCAACCCTGATATCCGTCATGACCGAGCTCTCCTTCGAGTGCCTCAACGATGGCTCTCCTACATTCTACCATGCCACCACCTGCACTCCATCCTGTATAGACCTGTCCCTCGTATCAACTGATGCCCTCCTAGACTTCACGTGGCAAGTCCTCCGAGAGGACTATGGCAGTGACCATCTCCCCATTCTACTCACCCTCAATCGACCCGACCAGACCGTACGGGTAGTGATGTGAGTCGTTTTTTATTGTCGTTTTTTTTGTTTTTTTGTCGTTTTTTTTGTTTAAAACGAAGATAGTCTGTTTTTTTTGTTTTTTTTATTTTTTATTGTTTTAAACTTATTCCATATTTTTCTTCCTTTAATCTAATAAGTATATTAGTATTACCTATAATTTACTATACTACCATGCTTATACGGTTATACCTAGTATATATAGTCATCTTTTAGAAAACTGAATCACACAAAAAGTATATAATAGAAAGGAAAAACAAACCCTCATTTTTTATATGTATATACCTATATTTTTTAACTAGAACATAAAACATTCTTCCTCATTTCAAACAATATACATAATTGTGATTGGCAAGAGTACCACTATATATATTCCAGATCGAAAAAAAAAATATTCACCTTTTTTTGAACCTTTTTGTTAACCTAATGTTGGTTAACCTTCATTTCCATGGAAGAATCATCACTAGATTGGGTAGAGCATATATGCTAGTTTCAATATCACAGGTACTGGTATAATATCCATAATACTGGTATAAAACAATAGATATAATTGTAATTGGCAAGAATACCAGTGTGTGTGTGTATATATATATATAATATATATATATATTATATATATATTATATATATATATATATATATATATTCCAAATAGAAAAATAAAAAAATATAAATATTCATCTTTCTTTAACCTTTGTGTTAACCTAATGCTGTTTAACTTTCATTATCTGATTCTATTTCCATTGAAGAATCATTATCACTAGATTGATTAAAGCAAATAGTTTCAATATCACAGGTACTGGTATTTATTGCAGATTTGGATGTTGACGAAGCCAATGTAGCACCATGTTTTACTTCACTTTCTTGGAATTTTGCATTTTGGGATATAAATACTAGCTTTGCTGCTCTGTCTGTGCTTAATTGGTTTCTTTTGGCTGTATGGATATTACTGTATGTGCTAAATGATCTCGGAGGTAATGAAAGGGCGAAATAGAGGTGTATGAGTTGTGTAGGTATATACAGTATGTGAGTATGCATGCGTATGTATCTGGAATTCTGGATGTATGCATGTGTATGGGGTATTCAATAGATATAAATGTGTATATAAGTATTTATGTATATATTGGTATATATGTATATGGGTGTATGTGTATGTATATATATATGGATGGTCTCGTGGGGGGGGGGGATATGTCATCGCGGGTCTAAAGGATAGTTAAGTGGGAGATTCAAAATCCGAGGAATGGATGGGAGAGTCCTGGAAAGGTTGGACAATGGGCAGTCAGCTCCCAGCCAGTGTTCTCGCAAGTTTAATAGATCTCAAAATACAAGACTTTCAGTGCAAGAAAGAGGCCAGTTTTTTCTGTAAATAGGCTGAAAAGGACATTCTATACTGGTACCATATGGCCTATTTTATTATTTATTTATTTATTTTTATAATATATATCATTGCAAAAGTATACCTTATAATTAAATTGGCAATATCTATATTAATTATTAAAAAAAACAAAAAAAACAAAAAAAACGACAAAAAAAAACAAAAAAAACAACAAAAAATAAAAAAAACGGTTTTTTTACATCACTACGTACGGGTACAGGTAAGGTGGGTTACCACCAACGCGAATTGGGCCCGCTTCCGCGACAACACATATATCACCCTTACAACTGCTCACTTCCCATCGATCGACGAGTGCATTGCATACTTCGAGTCCGTCGTTCTAACGGCCGCAAGCACAAGTGTACCACAATCCTCCGCCTACCCCCGCGCCCGACGGGTTCCTTGGTGGACCGCGGAGTGCGCGGAGGCAGTGCGCGCCAAGAGGAAGACAACTCGGCGCTTCTACCGGACGCGACTCCCCATCCATCGCACGGAGATGCAGCGGGTCAGGGCCATCGCCCGCCGCACAATGAAGACAGCGCGCCGAGCCTCTTGGCGTGCCTTTGTGTCCGGCATCACCGCCAACACACCTTCGGCTACCATCTGGAAGAGGGTGCGGGGCGTCGAGAGGCGACATGTCCTCTCCCGACCCCCGGTCCTCTGGACTAACGACGGACTCCTATGTGAGCCCAAGTCGGTGGCAGACCACCTTGCTTCTACCTTCGCCGCCGTTTCTTCCTCTGAAGCCAATCCCGTACCCGCCCCTGACGATAGTCCCTCCCCACCGTCCATAGACAGCACCTACAACCGATTGTTTACCATGCGTGAACTACAGATGGCACTGCCCTCTCGACGATCCCCTTGTCCCGGCCCGGATGGTATTCTGTACGGCATGATCCAACACCTCCACTCTACCTTACAAATTTTCCTGCTAGACCTATACAATCGCATATGGATAGAGGGTGCCTTCCCCTTTGGTGGAAGGAGGCCCACGTCATCCCTATCCCCAAGCCCGGCAAAGATTCCTTGGACCCCACAAACTACAGACCAATCGCCCTGACGTGTTGTGCCTGCAAGATCCTAGAAAAAATGGTCGCTACGCGATTATCGTTCGTCCTTGAACGTACCAATCCTTCCCGTCTACCCAGTCCAGCTTCAGACAATTCCGCTCCACCACTGATCCCCTCCTGCTTCTCAGCCGAGACATAGGATGCCTTCGACAATAGACAGTTCGTACTGTCAGTTTTCTTTGACATCCAGAAGGCCTATGACACCACCCGTCGAGCAATGATCCTCGGTCAGCTCTGGCACCTTGGCCTCGTCGGAGCCATGCCTACCTTCATCAGGGCTTCTTACTTCTCGGACCTTTAAAGTCCGGGTGGGCTCAGTCCTCTGACACCTTTGTGCAGGAGGACGGGGTCCCACAGGGAAACATCCTCAGTGTTCTCTGCTTCTCTGTCGTGATGAACACGGTCTCACAATGCCTTCCACCCACAATCCGCTCTTCCATTTACGCGATGACCTTGCAATACTTCGCAGGGCGAGAACCGTCTGTTGTTCACGGCAAATGCAGCTCGCCATCTACCGGGTGGAAAGGTGGGCGACGTCGGTGGGTTTCCGCCTCTCCATCCCTAAGTCCAAGTGTATGGTCTTCAGTAGAAGAAGACCCACAACCCTTCCTCTACCCTCTGTTACATTATACGGCAGTCCTTGAGGTGGTATCCTCCACGCGTTTTCTGGGCATGACCCTAGACGACGGCTCAATTGGGTTCCCCATCTCAAGCACCTAAAGCAATCCCTTCGACGCCCCCTCGCTCTCCTGGATCACCTCTCTCACACCACATGGGGTGCAGATCGACGCTCTCTTCTTCGCCTTTATACTTCCATAGTACAGTCGGGCTGGACTATGGAAGCGCAGTTTACGGTTCAGCCTCCAACGCCCGCCCTCCGTATCCTGGACCCGGTACTTAATAGAGGCCTCCGCCTCGCCACCGGTGCTTTCCGCTCCTCCCCAGCCTCCATGTGGAATGTGATCATCTCCCTCTCGCCCTCCGACGGGTCTACTCCTCATGCGGACATACCTCCGTGCACAGAGGCTACCTTCTTCGCTTCTGGGCACGGCGGTTTTAGAACTAACCTCAGGGACGGAGCTGGCACTTCACTGAAGCGGTCAGCTCTTTCCTTGATCTTTTCAACATGCCTGCCCCCTCAGTTATCCCCATTTCATTCAGCATCTACCCCCCTGATCCTAACCCCTATCAAGTTTTGCAAAGATCTGTGTTCCCTACCGAGACTACCACGAGCGCCATGATATACAGGTCACTTTTCCGCGAACACGCAACCCAACACCCGGACGCAATCGCCATTTACACGGATGGTTCCCGCTCGGAAGCTGGTGTGGCCTCAGCGGTGATTCCGTCCCAGCCGCTCTCCCGGAGCGTCGGCCTGCCCCGCGAGGCCTCCGTTTTTTCGGCGGAACTTCGCCATTACGGAGGCCCTCGATATTGTGCGCACCCACTCTGCCAGCTCTTTTGTTATTTATTCGGATTCCCAAAGTGCACTTCTCTCCCTCAAAAGATTTAACTCCCTCACCCACTCGTCTGTACCATCCAGCAGACCTTCCACTTTTTAACGATCTTCCAACACAAGACAATCGCATTCTGTTGGGTCCTGGCTCATGTCGGCATCCAGGGCAACGAGGCGGCGGACCGCACAGCGAAGACGGCCTGCTTGCTGCCGGCCTCCTCCCGACCCCTCCCCTTCTCCGACTTCTTCCCGGCTTTCCGCTCCCACTTCCGCTCCATATGGCAGTGGGAATGGGACCAGGCCACACAAAATAAACTCCACACGATCAAACCGCAAATAGAATACTGGGCTTCTTCATTCCACCAGTCCCGCCATAAAGAAGTAATCCTAGCCCGTCTCCGCATAGGTCACACCCGCATCACCCACGGACACCTTATGGCAAATTGCCAGCCCCGCTTTGCTCTACCTGCCATACCCTATCACTGTCTTACACCTTCTGGTGGAATGCTCAAAGTTGGCCGCTCTCCGTCGCAGGTGTTTCCCTCTCTCGGCCGAAAACCCCATACCCAACTGCCTACGATCTATACTTGCCGATGGCCCCACTTTTCAGCGGAAGCCGTTCTCCTCTTCCTTACTCACTCCCATCTGCTCCATCGCATCTGAAACCGTACCCCTCCTACCCACTATCATCGACTGACCCTTACTCATTCCCCTAGTTTACCACCCCCAGCACAGTAACATCACCCACCCACTGCCTCGCCGAGATATGTACCGTCTTTTTAGGTACGAATCGGCGGTAAAACTGAAAAGAAAAAAAAAATATATATATATATATATATTGCTGCAGTGGCTGTGTAGGCCATAGTCCCCTGAGTATCAAAATTCTGGTGTGTAAAATTATATATTTGGTTAATTACATAGGTATAACTATACAACAGAAACTCATTTTTAGTAGCTATAAGCAGTATGAATGAATGGTAAAGCTTGAAAATATGCCTTCTGCATTTCTTGGTAGAAGTTTTCAATTACAATGTCAAAATCAAGTTGTGTCACTCCCATGACTCCAGATTCCTGGGATCTTGGGAGCATTGCTCCAGTAAATTTGACCATGAGAAAAAGTAAATTTGGGTTTGGGTTTTGTTCATCCGCTAGACGTTATGCAATTTTTTTGCGTATACGTTCTTGTACAAACCAATTTTTTTAAATTACAAATTTAGTTATTTTAAGTTTAGTTGGTAATTCCATATTTAACAATTATTTTTATTTTTTGTTAAGCTTCAATGTTTTGATAATTAAAATTTTATTAAAACATTTTTTTTTTTAATATAAAATTATCAGGATTGGACTATGTTCCATTGATCTCGGCCAGGTTGATAAATTGGCCAGATAATTACTTGTGCAGTTTTAAGTAATCCACCATGACTCTAGAATTGAAAAGTTTAGTTAAGTTTAAACTTACTTTAACTTACTTTAACTTACCTACTTTTACTTACTCTTCCTTACTTTTACTAAGTTTAAAGCACTTACTTTTACTTACTTTCATTGTACTATATTTACTTACTTTTACTCACTTTTACCATACTATATTTACTAACTTTTACTTATTTTGTATTTTTCAGGTAGTCAATAATTAATCAATAATGGATCCTAATATTGATGAAGTTGGAGAAAAAAGTGAGGGTGTTAAAAGGGTTACTTTTGTGGTCAATGCAAGAACAAATATTCAAAGAAGCAAAACTGGGAGGAACATTTTAATTCCAAAAAAAATATTGTTACAATACAAGAGGTCCCAGAGTTTGGGCCCACAGCTTAGATATTGCAGTAAAGAAATACCAGGATGAAGTGCAGCAAAGAGATACGGCAAAGCAGTCATTTAGTTTGTTCACAAAATGTGCTAGTGCTAGACCTCAGAAAAATGAACCAACTTCATCAACTGCTAATCTAGAAAATGAAACTTTTTCACTAGATGTTTCACAGACTGAAGAAAGTGCTTCTCCTCCACCTAAGAAACAAAGGTAAGTGAGGAATCTGCGCATCAGACTAACAAAACTGCTTTAGAGGAATTTGAAAATTCCCAAATCCAGAAGACATTGAATGCAATTTTGCGCCTAACAAAAGAAACTCACCAAGCTGTTGTGGTTAATAAAGAGAAGAGTCAAAATATGCCTTCAAGTTCAAGTGTTGCATCCAAATCTAATAAAGCAAAAAGCAACAAATTTGACATTTCCATAGCCCATTTAAGCAATTGTAAATCAATACAAGAAATCCTGAACAATGATTTGATCAAATCTACATTCAAATTGGTGGAAAAGAAGGATCTAGGGCATGCTGATGATTCATTTTCAGTACCAAGTGATATAATGGAAAACATTGCAAATAGTGACACTAATATGCCTGATGTAGATATAGCTGTTGAGGATGAAGATGATGATAATCAAGAGATATTGATGATGCTTCTGATGATAAATGTTTACATTATATTGCATAGCTTGCACAGACCCCAAAGCATGTGCTTCAGACAAACATTCTAACATAAAAGGTTACTTCAGTGTTAAAGATTTAACCTATGTATGCAAACAAGGAGAAAATCAAGAGAGATGGTTTAGAAATCTGAAAACCCACCTGAAGAGACATTTAATTAAACTTCAGCATCATCAAAGAGCTGCTGTTTATGAAGTGATGAAAACATCTTCTCGGAACACTACTAAATGCATAGAAGACTTATGTGGCAACATCATATACTACATAATGAAAACAAACACTGCATGGGCTCTATATCCAGTACTTCTAGCTGTATTACATAGGTCAGGTTGTGAGGTTGGAAATTTGAATCATAGCACACATGCGTGCGAGACAATTTGTGAGCTATTAGATAATCAACTTAAAGAACAAACTGTAAAGTGGTTCTTAGAACAAACTTCAGTAACAATAACAGCTGACATTGGAACAATTTTGGGATTAAGCATGCTAGTTGTATTAGTTATGAGTGAAGAAGATAAGACTGTAAAACTTGCTGGGATAAATTTAGTATGCAGCAAATCAGGAGTTTATTTGGTCAATGAAATTTTTGATGTGTTGAAGTCTCCTAATCACTTGAAACTATCTGAAGAAGCAATTAAATCCAAGGTATCTGGAATGGTTGGAGATGGGGCTTTTTGTAAGGACAACGAGCCATTTAAAAACGAAATGAAAAAGTTGTTTGGAGAAAATTTCAAATTTCGATGGGACTTAATGCATCTTGTGAACAGAGCCCACATTGATGCATTGAAGAAAATTTGTAAACTAAGTGAGCTTTTAGACTTTATTCAGAATCACACTTCAAATCTGAGATCAGGCCTTGACTATACCAATATGGTTCTTGACAATATCATTGGTTTTAAGAGACCAAAACTCAAATCTGATACTCGCATGGTTAATTACGAATTTGATCAATTTGACAGATTTGTGGAAAATTGTTTTTTTTTTTATCATCCACAAGAGAAAGAAATTAGTGCCAAGTTCTATGTATTGATTTCCTATGTAACAAAGATTATGTTGCAAGTAGCTCAAAAAACCACAGTTAGTGCAGAATTTGTAGAAAATATATTTTATAAAGAAGGAGGGAAAACTGTTATGTTAAGAGTGATGGAAACAATTTCCAAATTAGCTAATGGAAGAAATGCAAATGATGTAGTTTCTGAATTTAAGCACGATACCACAGGGCAGCAAAAGGAACTAACAGCTGAGGATTACATCCTAAATGAAGTTTACAAATACATCAAGAAACTTTCTGATTACTACCAGGTTGCTGAAGTTGCTAGACCATCCAGAACCAGATCTGAAAGTAGTTTTACAAAAGACTCAGTGATAAATTGGCTGACAGAATATATAGAACAGCTGTGGAAAGGAATCACAGAGAGATTAAAGCATTTTGATAAAGATGGATCAACTGCCTGGAGTGAAGCACCAGCTGAAGGGACATTCTCCATTCTTGGTTACATTGTTGAACACAAAGGACCCATTAAGCCATCTCATTTGACTAAGCTGTGCAGAATTGTGAAGGAGGGTCCAGCTCCAGGCACTAGATCTGCTGTAATGATCACACAGAAAGCCATTGATCAGTGGCCAAGCATACATGGCGGTAAATTCACAACAAATGCCTACATGCAAGGTCTAACATCATCCACTGTTGCTGCTGCAATGAATAAATAAACTTAAGGTGAGTTATAAACTGTACATTATTGTATTATTATGTTTAGCTAAAACAATTTGTAATTGGTATGTCGTCAATTCAAGAGTTTACTATCATTAACCTATCTAGTGGTGTAAGGGAAAAAAAAGTAAATTCAGAGCTGTGCTCCAGTAAATTTTTTCAAATCTGGAGTCATGGTCACTCCAATCTTGACCCTGCGGCCAGATTTCTCAGTAAAAGGCTAGATATTAGTCTTTCTTTGGTTTATGAGCCTGATTGCAGTGGCAATCCCAGAGTGACCAACTGTAGCTGACACAACCCCATTGGGTTTTGTAGGTCGAACTAGGTTGGATCCACAATGCCAACAGGATGTATCTGAACTAGTTGAGCTAGCTGGTAGATTTCCTGCTGGTTCCAACTGGTTGCCTAGATAATACAGAATTATTAATTATATGCACGGGGTACAGTCAATCAAAAATAATGAATTAACAGATAATTAATAAACAAACTGGAATTGCGACTTCTTAATTAATTACTGGAAAGAATAAATTGCTCAGAATAAATACAAATAATGTCAAACAAAAATGTAATACATACAAATAACATTAACAATCATGACAGACATATCCCATATTATGTGATCAACCTGTAAGCAGTGCCAAAACCGAGCATGGGCAACAAGCAAATCTCTGGGAAAAAAGTGACTGGTACCGTATCCTATAGTGATGATAATGGGTTCTATAGCTAATTGCGAGAGAGAATCACAAAAGCACAGGATTGTGTTAACAGGAATCCAAGGCTCAAGCAAGCACTGCAAACTGGCAATAACTACAGGTTAGGTGTCTAATTCTAAGCAGGCTAAATATATAACACATGCCTAATGCCTATGCTTATTTACAATCTGAATGCATACCAATCATTATCTAACAATTGTCAGTCAAATAAAATACTGTGACAAATAAAATACCTTAATAGGCTTTCCAATAGTAATTAATATATATGTTTGTATCTAGTGATGTGAGTCGTTTTTTATTGTCATTTTTTTTTTTGTTTAAAACGAAGATAGTCTGTTTTTTTGTTTTTTTTGTTTTAAACTTATTCCATATTTTTCTTCCTTTGATCTAATAAGTATATTAGTATTACCTATAATTTACTATACTACCATGCTTATACGGTTATACCTAGTATATATAGTCATCTTTTAGAAAAACTGAATCACGCAAAAAGTATATAATAGAAAGGAAAAACAAACCCTCATTTTTTATGTATATATATTTTTTAACTAGAACATAAAACATTCTTCCTTGTTTCAAACAATATACATAATTGTGATTGGCAAGAGTACCAGTGTATATATTCCAGCTAAAAAAAAAAAAAATTCACCTTTTTTTGAACCTAATTTTGTTTAACCTTCATTTCCATGGAAGAATCATCACTAGATTGGGTAGAGCATATATGCTAGTTTCAATATCACAGGTACTGGTATAATATACATAATAAAAAAATACATAATACTGGTATAAAACAATATATATAATTGTGATTGGCAAGAATACCAGTGTGTATATACACTATATGATCAAAAGTATTCGGACTAGTGATGGGACGATTAATCGGAATCAGAATCGAGAATCGGAAGAATCGAGCATTTTTCAGGAATCGGAATCGGAATCGAGAGAATTGTACCATGATTTCCGATTCTTAAAACGATTCTTTAACTTTTAATTGAACCAGTTTTGCAATGTAAACTTTAAAATTTAAATGAAAGAGGATAACAAATTTTATTTTTATTGTATTGTAGCTATACATTAAAACATGTATATCCATGATGTGTAATCAAGAAGATTAAAATGAATTGTTACAACTTACAGTTGATTTTTATTTTTAAACCAATCTATTATAATTTATAATTTATATTACCATACTCATAATGTAAATAGTTAATCTTACCAGAGTAAAATATGACAATTTCCAGAAAAACAAGTATAGAATTATATTTAAAAATATTGAGAATCGGAATCGAGACTTTTTAGTGGTATCGGAATCGGAATCGTTAAAAATTTTGGTATCGTCCCATCACTAATTCGGACACCGCATGGTTTTGGGAAAAATGGTTTTATTATGGCATTTAGTAACCAGTAGGTCCACTCTTTGCTTTTATTACAGTGTCAACACGTCGAGGCATACTTTCCACCAGTTCTCGGTAAGTCTGTGCAGGAATGGCTCACCATTCCTCTTGCAGAGCTGATGCAAGAGATGCAAGTGAAGCTGGGCGTGGTGTGCGGTTTCGTATCCGTCGCTCCAGTTCATCCCACATGTGCTCGATTGGGTTGAGATCGGGGCTCTGAGCAGGCCAGTCTAACAAATCCACCTTATTTTCACGAAACCAGTCCTGCACACGCCTTGCAGTATGGCAGGGAGCTCGATCCTGTTGAAAAAACAATGGCCATCTCCGTAGTATTGCCACAGTGTAGGGAGGGCCGAATTGTCCAGAACGTCGAGATAAACGTCAGCGTTCATGGTAGTGGGTATAACAACCAACGGGCCAAGCCCTAGCCAGGAAAAACAACCCCATACCATGATGGACCCTCCACCGAACTTCACCGTTGGACGTACACAGTCAGGAAGAAGCCGTTCTCCAGGCTGTCGCCACACCCAAACACGCCCATCAGACTGGAAGAGTGAATACCGCAACTCGTCGCTCCAAAGAACAGTTTTCCAGTCCTCCACGGTCCAGGAACGACGGGAGACACACCAGGCCAAATGACGCGTGGCATTAACTTTTGTAATCAGTGGCTTGTGTACAGCTGCTCTACCATAATAACTGAGTCTGTGCATCTCTCTGCGGATAGTTACAGTACTAATGGAGGTACCGGATGCTCTTCCTACCTCCTCAGCGATGGAAGCGGCAGAGGACGTGCGGGACTTCTTGACATGTTGTACCAGACTTCTTCTATCACGTTCCGTCAGTTTGCGTGGTCGTCCGGAACGTTTTTTCGCGTTAGTTGCACCGTCGTGCTTCCATCTCATGATAACATCCGCTACAGTCGACTTTGGTATATTCTGTTTGGCTGCAATGTTTCGTATAGAAACGTTACTTAAATAACATCCGATGATGAGTCCACGTTGGAACTCGGAGAGTTCACGTCCGCGCAGCATGGCTTCACAATGTGGTGGGATTCGGATTAACCTAACGGCACCACGAATAAGAATTTTTCTTTTGTTTAAGACCCCCACGAAACCAGGCTGCTTACCTTGAAGGGTTGTTGGATCCAGGCTCGCTGCCCAGACCCCCGATTCCACGACTACTGGCTCCTGCCACCAACAGTCTCTTACTTGCCAGAATAGCTTCCTTCTATTAGTGGTTCCCTATCTCCGGCATCCCCTTCCTAACAGAACTTAAAGTTCCCTTGGTCCAATAAAGGTCTTCAGCCTCAGACAAATCCAGCCTGACTTTAGTTTCCTCTGTTATGTTCTTTATTTTCTCTTGTCAAATTACCCTCTTAAACTATATTTTTTATTATTTATATTTCCACACATGCGCCAATTGGTTCCGCCCACTTCTCAAAACTCGAGTTTGACACACACGCCGACACTTTTAAACCTCAGAAGCGTCTCTTTTACTAAATTTGTTTATTCTTCTTTTCATTTGTTTGTTTGTTTGTTAATACTTAACTCAGTACTTTATTATTCATTTACTAACAGGGTTTTACAAGCGACTGTCCAACTCTCACTCTTTTTCCCATACTAATTTAATAAAACTGTTTTATTCCTCATTCCTTGTTTACAAGTTTAACATTTCTTTATATAACTTATTGTTTAGTCTTTTCATTCATTAAAATATTAACATTAACATATCTTATAACTATTTCTTTATTTATTTGTTTGCTAATATTAATACTTTAGTACTTAATGTTTATTATTTATTATCTTAATACTTAATAGTTTACTATCATCTTTCCAATTTCTTATAACAATTATTATTCTTATTCATTATTTGTTTGCTGGAAAGAGAGAGAGAACCATTAAAATCCTTTCTATAACAAATATTTCATTCAAAAATCAAAGAAATTTAATATATAAATAATAATAATCAAGGCCAGGGGGAAAGGGCTGAGAACTCAAAAGGGGAAAGGGTTCACCCTCCACATCTTCCCCCCCCCAAGCTCCTTTCCACCTGTCTTGCCATATAGCCTACACACCTACTATATTACCCTAATATGGTTCTCTCTTCTTTTCCTTACAATTTTTATACCATAATATTTATTAACAAATTATTTACATAGATACCCTCTTCTTTTTTCCGAAAAATAATTTTTTCAATTTTCAAATATATATATATATATATTTTTTTTTTTTTTTTTTTTTTTTTTTTTTACAAAAATAATTTTCAATTTTTTTTTTTTTTTTTTACTTTTTTTTTTTTTTTTTTTAAAATAATTGTTTCAATTTTAAATCTTTTAAATCATTAATTACATACATGGCTATCATAAGAATAACATTTTACAAATTTACTTTATAAATCATTTATTTATTTAAATTCTAATTCAGTTATTTAATAATCTTTATATTTAACAAATACAGTAAACATTCAAACATTCAATATTTAGGACTAACAGCTGGCTAACAATTACTTTCTCTTTAATAATTTACGTTATACTAAAAAAATATACTACATTTAATTTTTTAATAGTTATTTACAATAGTTATTTACAATAGTTATTTACAATACCAGGAATGAGGTTGAAACCTGCAAAGCAGCAAATCACCAGAGGCAGGTATCAGCAGGTCTGGGAACTCACCCAGGCACCTTCCTCCCCAAGCACAGCCCAGCTTCTGGCCTCAAAATGTAGGCTGCCACCTGGTTGAATTTCCAACCACTCACTCTTTCACACATCATACAATACTACTATTTTTTTTTTTTTTTTTTTTCCCTACAGAACACTACACCAATACTTTATACTACATTACCATCACCACTCCCTAAACACTGTTGCACTTTCTCTATCATTCTAACCCATCTACTTTTAATATCTTCTCTAATACTACTTGTTAATTCTACATCTAAGCTTTTATTCAACACATTTTCTTCTATCTCAAGCAATAACATTCTCACTTCCTCACAAAAATCAATCACATTCATTCTCTCCCTCATTCTTTCATTTATACTTCCTTCACCTCTATCTACTCCCCATTCATCCCTCACACTTTCCATTAAGGTCACAATACTTTGCTCAGTTACACTCCTTTCTCTCTCACATACATTTTCCCTTTCACTCTCAAGAATTGTAAATCCCACACTCTTAATGCCCCCTCCCTGACACAATCTTTCCACTTCTGAGTGAAGATGATTTCCCTTCTTCTCCCTTCTCCTCCACCCTCGGAAAATCCCAGAAAAGAAAGGCCCTCAAGGTCTGAGACCCCAAAACCCTCAAATGAGAATTCCCCGGATGGACCAGGCTGGCACCATGAACCACCAAATCCCGAACATCCCATTCTAACTCTGCCTCACCCGCGGCTGTTCCAGAGTCCAACTGTGAATCCTTCAGCTCATATACTTCACCTATCTGCCTGGCTTTCTCACCTTTCATTCCCTTTCTTCTCACCTTTTTCTTCCTTTTTGCCCGCTTTGACACAATCAAGAACTCCAGATCTGCATCCATCCATTCATCCTGGATTCCCATCATGTTCTTGGTTTCTAGCGCTTTCTTTTGTTCCATCCTCTCACACATATCATACATTGGGTGACATACGATGTACTCCGGAGGTATTCGCCATTTGCGCAACTGCCGATGATGTGCTCTTACTTCTTCACACTGTCCATTCTCTTGCTCCCTCTCAATCACATACGTTACCCCATTCTCCCATACCTTTTTCACCACAAATGGACCCTCAAACTTTTGCGCCAACTTATACTCATTCCTTCTTCCAGCCTCATGCACCTCTTTCAAAACAAGCTCACCAACACCAAATGACCGAAAATGCACACCAGCCTCTCTCCATCTATCACATGTATTCTCATTTAATCGTATATCCTTTTGCACAAACCTTCCAAATGTAGACACATACCTTCTTGGGGAAGTTTGAATGGCTGAGTGGTATGTCGAATTGTAGCACCAGGCAACTCTTGCCAACTCAGCATCCCACTCAGCCCCTTCCCCAATACATACACGCAGCATTTCACTTATCGTTTTCACCGTTCTCTCAGCCAAACCATTCGAAGCAGACATATACGGAGTTATTCTAACATGCTCTATCCCATTCTCACTCAACATTCTCTCAAAACTAGCACCCCTAAACTCAGGCCCATTATCTGTTAAACACTTACGCGGCCTTCCAAGCATCATTGGTAACATACTCTCTCTCATCACTCTCGCAACATGCTCACTTGTTTTATTCTCTAACGCAGCAACATACACAAACTTACTCTTGTGATCGACCCCTACTAATATTCCAACTTTCCCTCTACTCGTTCTCGGCATACTCACAATATCAACCACCACAAGCTCCCACGGTTCTTTCACTTCAATCTTTCGCACTGGGGGGGGCTATGCTGGGACTGGTATTTTCGCTTTTGGCAACTCTCACAAGTAGTTGCCACTTCTGCAACAACCAGTCCCAGCCTAGGGTGGAAAACCATTCCTTTCATCAATTCCCATAACTTGTTTTTTCCCACATGCCCATACATCCTATGTGTAATAATCACCAATCCTACCATACCCTCAAATGTCATCACTGGCACACTCTCTGTCTCACCCACCTTATTTACCCTCATATAATATAGCACTCCCATCCATACAGCCAACTTTTTCGCATACCTTTTATACTCTTCCACCTCTTTTGACCACTCTCTCACATCTATACCATTATACACATATTCTCTCAACTTGCATATCACCTCATCTCCCTCTTGCATATCTAAAATATCTTCATCTCTCAACACTTCACACTGGTCTTCCACCTCTAACTCAATTGCTCCCACTAACACAGCATCTATACCTGTGCTCGGAAACATTCCCATACTGACCACATGTTCTCCTCTCATTACTGAGCCCTGACCAACATCCACACTCAAGTTCATATTCTCAAGGAAATCAATTCCCAGTAGAAAATCCCAGGGCATTGATTCCCCTTTCAAGACTATGAACTTGTGCTCCCATACCTCTTTACATGCACCTAATCCCACCCTCAACTGCACAGCTTCATGTGACGCGACTGTTCCCCCTCCGATACCACGTATTCTCACACCCACTCTTTCTCGGGATACAGGCACATTCGCTTCATCTAAATCACACAACACTCGCTCATTCACCAGACTGATTTGGGCACCTGTATCCACAAGACCCCTGTAGAGCTCAATAGGACCTTCTGGAACCCTTACAGGAACCACAGAAGGGCTGAGCTCTACCTCATCCACACAGTCACGTATCATCCATGGCCCCTCTAACATACCTACTTCCATACAACCTTCTCCCTCTGACTCTCTCTGTGCAGCTCTAACTTCATCCAAAACCCTTTCCAAATTTTCACCTGGCACTATGCTTTTATACCTCTTCCTTTCACTCACCCAATTGTAATGTACACCACTAATACACTGCAAATGCAAAATCAGGGCTCCTTTCTCCTCGATCCTTTCATCTTTATACACAATTGGACAATCACTACCATAATGCACATACACTTCAACACTAAACAATGAGCTGACCACCATGAGGACCTCTTGAAAAGAAAAATACCCGGGCTCCCCATGGCTTTCAGCTCACGTACATAATTGCGGACCTTACAAACACCCATCCTTTCTGGTTTCTTAATCGCTTCATTCATAACCAAGGTCCGCAATTCATTCACACTCCCTGGTATTCTCATTTTTAACCCATCCAATTTCAAATCTTTCAACCCATACCATACACTTTCAAACAAACTGTCGCCACCCCCCCTACTTTCATGCAACTTTACTATTCCCACTGGCAAATACTCAGGGTCGACCACCTCTTTCTCACACCTTTCATTCACCCCAGGTATTCTTGACATCAGGTCAGCCATACAATTCCTCTCCCCTGGCACATACTCAATCTTATAATCAAACTCACTCAACTCAAGCAAAGTTCTAGCAATTCTTCCATCCACAACTTTCATTCTCTCCATATATACCAAGGGCTGATGATCAGTCTTTAAAATAAATTTCATTCCATACAAAAATGACTTGAAAGCTTTCACACAAAACCTCATTGCCGCAAGTTCTCTCTCAATTGTACTGTACTTTCGCTCTGCCTTACTGAATGCTTTAGATACATACCCAATTACTCTCCTTCCTTCCTGTCCTTCCTCTCCCTGCAACTGGCACAAGCACCCACCCATACAAAATCCACTCGCATCTGTATACAATTCTAGCAAACTCGCTCCTTCACTCAGGTCCGGATAAGCCAACTCCACATCTTTCGCTGCTTCCACTCTCAATTGCTCAAATGCTTCATTCATCTTCTCCGTCCACACCAACTGAGTACTACCTTTCATTCCAGTCACTTCGGTCAGGGGTTTCGAAATCCCAGAGCAGCCCGCTATAAATTTCCTCTGAAACTCTACAAGTCCCAGAAAAGATTTAAGTTCACGAACTGTCCGAGGTTTCGGGAACTCCCTGACTTTTTCCATATACTCCCCACTCTTTCGTATACCACTCGAACTCACCTTGTGCCCCAGAAATGCCACACTTTCCCTGAACCACTCACACTTACTTGGTTTCACTCGTAGTCCGACTTCATCCAACACTTGCAGTACCTCTCTCATTATCTTCAGGTGCTCCTCAAATGTCTCTGTCATAATCAAAATGTCATCTATAAAACATATGACATTTTCCCTTGCAAACTTACCAAGAACACGATTCATTGCTCTCTGAAATGCAGCAGGTGCAGCTGTAAGTCCGAACGAGAGAGCACGGAACATATAATGATTCCTGGCTGTGGAGAAAGCAGTTATGGGACGAGACTCTGGCTCAACCGGCATCTGGTAATATCCCCTCAATAGGTCCAATTTACTAAACACCCTCTTTCCATGCAAAGAGTATACACTTTCATTTATCAAGCACATCGGAAACCTGTCTTTCACTGTCCTTTCGTTCACCATTCGATAGTCCACACACAAGCGAATCCTTCCATCAGGTTTCCGCACAGGCACTATTCTACTATTCCACGGACTTGTGCTCTGTTCAATCACTCCCATTCTCTCTAATTCCTCACACTGCTCTTCTATCTCATTCATTACTGGTGGGGAGAACCGTCTTGGCCTTTGGTAGATCGGAGTCTCATCCGTTAACTGGATCCTGAAGGGAGGTAGTTTTGTTAAACGGAGGTCATCATCTCCTCGGGCCAATACGCTCCTTTTCTCCCCTGCCAACTGCCACACCTGCATTCGCTCACTCTCACTCAACTGTTCGCCAACAATCACCTCCTTTCTGATTTGTTCAGTCGTCCATTCCTCCCCACATTCTTGCCCTCGTTCATCCGTTTGTATTCCATTTTCTCCCTCCTCACATACTTCCTCAATCACTGTATATGCTCTCCCTATCACATCCCCCTCATTTATTCTCTTTCGCCATGCACCCCCATCTTCCCTAGCTTGCACACAAATCCATGGGTTACTCTCATCAATTATACCATCATACACATGCCCAACTCTTTTCACTTTATAGGATGCATCCATACCATTCACAAAAATCATGCTTCCCTGCCTTTTTCTTCTATTATCACTCACTGGCCACTCAACATGCACCAATGCTGGGGTTCCCTTTTCCAGATTTACACTCTCAGATGCTCTCACCTCATACCCTTTTATTACCCTCATCCAATCCGATTCACTTCTCCCCACATAGAATTCACACTTACCCAACTCATTTTTCCACTCAATCATACGTCTAGCAGGATGGATCACCAATCGATTCTTTTTCAAAAACTCATACCCCAGAATCATGTCATACTTTTCACTCTCCTTATCAACCACATAAAGCACACATTCTTCCATTTCACACCCCATCACTTTCACTTTAATCTGCACCTCTCCCAACACTCGTACTGGGATGTTCCCAACCCCTTTAATTTCCCCAGTTACTCCCCAATTCACTCTTCCTAATTCATTCTCTTTACACAAACATCCAATTCCTTGCTTACTTATTAAATTAGGTGAACATCCTGTATCCACTAATGCCCTCCATACACTCCCTCCCCATTCAACAGGAATAACCATACACTCTGCCTTTTTCTCACTCGCTCTCACTTCCTTATTCACTTGACACCATCCTGCTAATGCCTCAAATACACATTCATCATTCAGAGAAGCAGGGACCCCAACCCCAATGAGAGGCCCCTGCCCTATGCGTTTCCCGTACTGGGACCAGCCTCGCCATTTCCAGTGACAGCACCCCCTTGAGGGCCCTGCCTCTGAGGTTGAGGAGCTGGCATGGCTGACACTGGCCGATTTCCTGCATGAGAGACAGGACTCCCTCCCGCCGGTGCCGGAGCACCCTGCTGTTGGGCTTGACAGAACCGGGCAATATGCCCAAAGTTCCCACATGCCCTACATTCATACCCAGGTGTTCTGCATTCATACGCCATGTGTCCCATCTGCCCACATGCAAAACACGCACCCACTCTTCTTCTACAGGTCTCTATACTATGTCCCCCTCTACCGCAATATGCACACCCTCTCACATTCCCCATATTCCCTCCATTCACTGGCCCTCTTTGCTCATTCATTGTTGACTGGCCTTGAAGCCCTTGCCTTCTATACGTTTGCCCCAGCATCGGACCATTCATTCTGGGACCCGATGTGGGAGGAGGCCCTGGTTGTTGCATGGCCGACCCTCCATACACCCTTGTGAATTCGTTCACAAAGTTAGCCAGCATTTCCATTGGGTTTTGGGCCATGGATGCTTGGCTAACTGGAGGGTGACCTGGCCTAGTATTTCTTAATGCGTCCGCATAACTAGGAAACACAGGTACTTGTTCCTCCCTCATCGCTGTCCCCATTCGCACATCTGCTTCCCTATTACGCCCAATCACACTCTCATACACTCGGTCCTCTAACAATTCCAAGATTTCATGCCACTTCAAACGTGTCCCTCTCACTCTTACACACTCTTTCCTCTTAACATTCAAAAACTCTCTCACACTCTCAGGTACTGTCTCAATCAACTTTCTTACCAACCTTTTATTCTCATCTATCCCATCATCTCCAAATTTCTTTCTCGCCAAAGTTTCAAGTCTATATGCATACAAATCAATACTCTCCCCCTTCTGCATCCTTGCTCTCTCAAAATCATCCTTCTTTCGATATTTCACACCCCCTCTTATTCTTAACACTTGCTCCACCAATCTCTCCCTTAACACCTCATACTTCACAGGCACTCCTGAATTTACAACAACATTGTAAAACTCTAGCAACCTACCTTCCAAACAGTCACCCATCTCTTTCACCCAATACTCAGGAGCGTCTGGATACTTGCTCTTACAATAACGTTCATACTCTTTCAAAAACTCTTGTACATCTCTCCCACTATAAACATTAAATTTTGCAACCTTCGGAATCTCCCTAATTAAGATTCCCTTATGCACTCTTACACCCTCACTCGTATCACTCTCAGTTTCAGTCTCACTCTCACTCTCATACATACTGTCCTCAATGCTGGAATAGAGGGAGTCATCTGCACTAACGCAGCGTTGAACCTTCCGAGAAGCCCTCTTACCAGATGCCCTCCGAGCCCCCTTCATTCCCGCCTTGCCCCTCTTAGCCTGCCCTTCCATCCTCTTACCTTTCTCCCTCTGATCCTCACCCTCAAGCTTCTTCTTACCCTCCTTAGGGGTGGAATGCACCATCACCTTGTAAGGTCTTTCTTCTTTCCCCTCACTCACGCTTTCACTCCCTTCTCCTTCCAGGCCCCCTACTGCTACATCCTTTAGATGTGCCCCTTTCTTACTACCAACACCCTTACTATTTTCCCCTTCAAAACCCCCCTTCCCTTCCTTTTTCACTTTCCCATCAAGCTTGCCCTCCAACTCACTCATTCTCTTAACCATTGCCTTTAACCCATCATCCATCTCTTTCTTACTCTCAATCATTCTTTCTTCCATCTCTTGACGACAAACTACTAATTCTTTACTCTGTTCCTCTAATCTACTCTGCAATTTCCCCAAAACATTCTCTAATTCTGCCTTCTGTAACTCTAACTGATGGTTCCTAGCCTTTTCTACCTCTAATGCCTCCTCTATCTCCCTCAACCTCCTTTCTAACTCCTCCTTGGTAGGCATCTCTAAAGATGCTACCCTACTTCACTTCTACTCTATTACTACTACACCCAACCTACAACTACTCTTTCACTCTTCTTCTATACAACCCAACCAGGAAACAACCCACTTTTCTGAGTGGAAGTCCCTGTTCGGGCGCCACTTATTTTATGTGGTGGGATTCGGATAACCTAACGGCACCACCACGAATAAGAATTTTTCTTTTGTTTAAGACCCCCACGAAACCAGGCTGCTTACCTTGAAGGGTTGTTGGATCCAGGCTCGCTGCCCAGACCCCGATTCCACGACTGCTGGCTCCTGCCACCAACAGTCTCTTACTTGCCAGAATAGCTTCCTTCTATTAGTGGTTCCCTATCTCCGGCATCCCCTTCCTAACAGAACTTAAAGTTCCCTTGGTCCAATAACGGTCTTCAGCCTCAGACAAATCCAGCCTGACTTTAGTTTCCTCTGTTATGTTCTTTATTTTCTCTTGTCAAATTACCCTCTTAAACTATATTTTTTATTATTTATATTTCCACACATGCGCCAATTGGTTCCCCCTTCTCAAAACTCGAGTTTTGACACACACGCCGACACTTTTAAACCTCAGAAGCGTCTCTTTTACTAAATTTGTTTATTCTTCTTTTCATTTGTTTGTTTGTTTGTTAATACTTAACTCAGTACTTTATTATTCATTTACTAACAGGGTTTACAAGCGACTGTCCAACTCTCACTCTTTTTCCCATACTAATTTAATAAAACTGTTTTATTCCTCATTCCTTGTTTACAAGTTTAACATTTCTTTATATAACTTATTGTTTAGTCTTTTCATTCATTAAAATATTAACATTAACATATCTTATAACTATTTCTTTATTTATTTGTTTGCTAATATTAATACTTTAGTACTTAATGTTTATTATTTATTATCTTAATACTTAATAGTTTACTACTATCTTTCTAATTTCTTATAACAGTTATCATTCTTATTCATTATTTGTTTGCTGGAAAGAGAGAGAGAACCATTAAAATCCTTTCTATAACAAATATTTCATTCAAAAATCAAAGAAATTTAATATATAAATAATAATAATCAAGGCCAGGGGGAAAGGGCTGAGAACTCAAAAGGGGAAAGGGTTCACCCTCCACAACAACAGTTACTGATAACTTAACAGAACACCTCAGCATTATAGTTTCGCCATGCTTTTTCCCAGCATACCTTTCGGCGAAGGTGATATTTGCAGAAATGCGGATTTTCCGGGGTGTCCGAATACTTTTGATCATATAGTGTATATATATATTCCAAATAGAAAAATGAAAATATTCATCTCTCTCTTTAACCTTTGTGTTAACCTAATGCTGTTTAACTTTCATTATCTGATTCTATTTCCATTGAAGAATCATTATCAGTAGATTGATTAGAGCATATAGTTTCAATATCACAGGTACTGGTACTTATTGCAGATTTGGATGTTGACGAAGCCAATGTAGCACCATGTTTTACTTCACTTTCTTGAAATTTTGCATTTTTGGATATAAATACTAGATTTGCTGCTCTTTCTGTGCTTATCGGTTCTTTTGGCTGTATGGATATTACTGTATAGTGCTAAATGATCTCGGAGGTAATGAAAGGGCGAAATAGAGGTGTATGAGTTTGTGTAGGTATATATATGTGAGTATGCGTGCGTATGTATCTGGAATTCTGGATGTATGTGCGTGTATGGGGTATATAATAGATATAAATATGTGTATATATATATTGGTATATATGTATATGGGTGTATGTGTGTATATATATATATATATATATATATGGATGGTTACCGGGGGAAAATATGTCATCGCGGGTCTAAAGGATAGTTAAGTGGGAGATCAAAATCCGAGGCATGGATGGGAGAGTCTGAAAGGTTAGACAATGGGCAGTCAGCTCCCAGCCTGTTTCTCGCAAGTTTAAGGATCAAGATACAAACTTTTCAGTGCAAGAAAGAGGCCAGTTTTTTTTCTGTAAATAGACTGAAAAGGACATTCTATACTGGTACCATATGGCCTATTTTATTATTTATTTATTTATTTTTATAATATATATCATTGCAAAAGTATACCTTATAATTAAATTGGCAATATCTATATTAACAGCACTAGTTGTATCTTCCAGAAGTGAAACAGGGTTCTGAGCATGTATTGTTAAATACTTGATAATTTGAATACTTGTTAAAATGAAATAACACTTTTAATATTTACTAGACTTCTGTGGGGAGAGAGAAAAACTTGAGAATTCTTAGATTTAAACAATATTTGCCTGACAAAACTCTGGAGAACCAGATAAAGCTTGACAACCCAAGCAATAACAAATTCCCTGCTGGATTGGTTAAAAAGAATGAACAGGAAAACTTAACCCATTACTGGGAGGGACACTGAGAAAAAAATATGAGGGATTGGCCCACAACAAATACTAACATGGGACCAAAGGACAAATGAGCCATTAATAAATATGTAAACTTGGGACCCTAGTCCAAGCCTATTGCTTGAATGTGGGGTTTATATATATATATATTATATATGTGTATATATATATATATATATATATATATATATATATATATATATATATATATATATATATATATATTTAAGGAGAAATCCAATGACAAGGAGAAATGTAAATGCCATGAAAAGTCTTCTTAATGCGCAATGTTCGAGCAAATACGCTCATCTTCAGGCTGTATGATAACAATGTGAAATTAAAATCAATAATTGAATGAAAAACCAACAACAGAAAAAATTTCTATAACCATTCATAAAGGCAAACTTAAAAGACTGAAAAAGAGGGTTAAATTCTAAGTTATACAGATTACATTTAAAATTAAGAAGCTATTTTTAAATACATAGAGTAAATGTGAAATTAAACACTGGAAAAAATTACAATAGTACACTGGAATAATGAAACTAACTAACCTTTCACTGCAATATCCGAGGCTAGACTGATTTAAGCACAAAACGAGAAAACATAACATAAGATAAGATAAGATAAGATAAGATGGTGAGGGCGATTGGGGAAGGGGGATTATAAGGAATTGGGGAAGGAGGAGGGATTATAAAAAGTTTTAAAGGGACGGCTGATGAGTCAACATTTAACGTAGGGGTCAAAGTTTTAATATAAAGCAATTCCAAAATTCTAAGTGAGTTGGGACAAGTATTACAACCAAGAATTTTAAAATTGTCTAAAGTGACATCAGTTTTACATTTTGATACTGTGTTCCCGATGCTAGAAAACTTCTTTAGTTTTTAAAAATTTTTACCTTGTCATTGGATTTCTCTAAATATTAAATTGAAGCTCTGTAGAAGCAACCGCATGATTATATATATATATATATATATATATATATATATATATATATATATATATATATATATATATATACACACGGTATATATATATATATTATATATATATATATATATATATATATATATATATACCGGGTGTCCAAGAATTATCTGTACAAGTTTTGGCTGTTATTAAAAGTCAACCATGAAGTGTAGAAATTCCAGTGTTGTCCCATTTTACAGAGAATCTCATTAAGTTTTTTCTGATATCAAGTTTTGACAAGTTTTTTAGAAATTCCAGTGTGTCCGAAAATTATCTGTACAATTTCATCTTTTAATAAAATTCTTGATAACACACGTAAAATTCTTAAACAAGATTATTTAGAATCTGTATTTTCAAAAGTTTCTTTTACTAAAGTAACGTTGTTACAAACATTCGATATGTGCACCATCAGTGATTCACAAAACATCCAATCGATAATCCAAATGTTGCCATGTACGCTGCAGCATATCCACATCAATTCGCTCAATAGCAGCTGTGATTCTTGCTTTTAAATCATCAATGTCTGTCACCCGCGTACAAAAAAGAAAAAACTTGTCAAAACTTGTTATCAGAAAAAACTTAAGAGTTTCTCTGTAAAATGGGACAACACTGGAATTTCTATACTTCATGGTTGACTTTTAATAACAGCCAAAAATTGTACAGATAATTCTCGGACACCCGGTATATATATATATATATATATATATATATATATATATATATATATGATGAATAAAACCACGAAGGAAAGGAAACACAAAATGGTGCTCAAGCGCTTTCGTCTAATGACATCCTCAGGAACACTGAAGTATATAAAAAGGTTAAGCCTATATATAGGTTACAGAAAGAAAAAAAGAAAAAATAAATAACATACATACACACAAACACACATATATATATATACATATGATGAATAAAACCACGAAGGAAAAAGAAACACAAAGGGTGCTCAAGCGCTTTCGTCTAATGACATCCTCAGGAACACTGGAGTGAAAGGACAGATCAAGGCAATATATAGGTTACAAAAATAAACATACATACATACACATTCACATATATATACATTATATATATAACATATATATATATATATATAAATATATACATATATATAGTAAGCATAGAAAAAAATTGTGGGAGGAGCCAACATTTATATGGTCACAGAGGAATAAAGAAATAAAAATAAATATAAATATAAATTGAGAAAAAATTAATTACAAAATAGTGCCTTAGTGATATATATGTCACAGCCTAAATAATCATAAAGAAATAAACAGGCAAATAAAAAAAACCCATAAATACATATACATACATATATATATATATATACATATATATACACATATATACATATACATATATATATATATAAAGACACTTTTAGCACTTTGGCCGACCTTCCATATAAATTCAAATGGCTTTTTTATGGAACAGGTCACAAAAGAATAAAGAAATAAAAATAAATATAAATATTGTAAGTAGAGTCTACCAATTCAAGCTCAAGAGGGAGGTTTTACAATCGATTTAATAGATGCTGCCAAAATGATATATATGTCACATTATTAAAAAATAAAAATTGAAAGATAAATTTTAAGAGAGGCACACCAATTTATAAGGGAAAAAATTACCACATATGCATATTATAGTCACAAACGAATACAAAAGTACAAATAAATATAAATTGGAAAACAAAATGATCCCTAGATGATATATAAAGAACAATAAAATATATATACAACATATTTACGGTATATATACGAAATATAAACGCAATATATACAGAATATATATATATATATATATATATGCATAAGGGAAAAAAAATTACCAAATTTGTTTTTATAATTATTGTCTGAGAAAACGGTAGGTCGCAAAAGAATAAAGAAATAAAAATAAATATAACTTGAAAAAATTACAAATAATACACGTACACATATATACCCGCATACGTGTATTATTTGTAATTTTTTCAAGTTATATTTATTTTTATTTCTTTATTCTTTTGCGACCTACCGTTTTCTCAGACAATAATTATAAAAACAAATTTGGTAATTTTTTTTCCCTTATGCATATATATATATATATATATATTCTGTATATATTGCGTTTATATTTCGTATATATACCGTAAATATGTTGTATATATATTTTATTGTTCTTTATATATCATCTAGGGATCATTTTGTTTTCCAATTTATATTTATTTGTACTTTTGTATTCGTTTGTGACTATAATATGCATATGTGGTAATTTTTTCCCTTATAAATTGGTGTGCCTCTCTTAAAATTTATCTTTCAATTTTTATTTTTAATAATGTGACATATATATCATTTTGGCAGCATCTATTAAATCGATTGTAAAACCTCCCTCTTGAGCTTGAATTGGTAGACTCTACTTACAATATTTATATTTATTTTTATTTCTTTATTCTTTTGTGACCTGTTCCATAAAAAAGCCATTTGAATTTATATGGAAGGTCGGCCAAAGTGCTAAAAGTGTCTTTATATATATATGTATATGTATATATGTGTATATATATGT